>CM062820.1:1302984464-1303436017 GCA_031772625.1 Pinus tabuliformis
TTGAGACTTGACCAAAATTCACTCAGGAATCTACTGTCCCAATTTGAGACAATGGACTGTGGGATCCCAAAGTGTACCCACAATCGATCAGAGAAGAGCTTAGCAGTGGCCTTTGCTATGATACTCTTCTTGCAGGATTCCATGATTGCCAACTTAGATAATCTCTTGAAAACCATGAAAATGCAATCATTGTCATGATTATTATAAGGAAGGAACGAAATGTAATCCATGGATACATATTCCCAAGGTTGTCTAGGAGTAGGTAGAGGAGTGCACAAGCCTTGCTTCTTGATGGTTGGTTTGGAAATGGAGTATGTGGTGTAATATCTAATGTACTTCCCAATATCCTAATGAAGTTTCGGCCAATAAAAATACTTCTGCAATACCACCACTATTTTCTCTACTTTGAAATGTACAGTAACCTGACTATAGTGCACCTCTCGAATCATCTTGGAATGCTCACTTGAAGGAACACAAATGTGTCCCAAGTGGCATAACAGTGCATCCTGAAGGTGAAAATTAGGAACTTTCTTCCCTTCCAGGAGTGTCTAGTATATGCTGATGAATTTTGGATCACTCTCGTAAATATGTGGCCACCCCGATGTCTCATGCCCACAGCAGTCGAGCACAGTGATCAGCGCCATGAATGATGGCCAACTGAGGCAATCAGTGGCGTTATTTCTACTGCCATTCTTATACTTAATGTTCAAATGGAATTGTTGTAGATAGGTGGACCATTTTTTATGGCAATCATTTTGCAACTTCCCTTGTGTCTATATGAATTGTAGAGGTCATCGGTCTGTGTGGATGAATTTTTCATTCCCCAGAATGTAATGCTTCCATTAACGATAGGCTTGCAAAATGGAATACATTTCTTTGTCGTAATTAGGATACTTTCAGACTGCACTTGAAAGTGTCTCACTGTGGTAAGTGACTAGATGACCATGCTGAGTAACATCTGTATCAATCTCAAATGGTTGTTGCAGGTCTGGTAATGTGAGCAATGTTGCAAAACATAGGCGATTCTTCAACTCAAAGAATAGTTTTTGTTGGGTTTCTGAAAAAAAAAAAAACTTTTCTTTCTCTCCACCCTTCGTGACTTGACTTAAAGGCCAAGTGATATGAGAGAACCCCAACTTGAACCTACGATAGAAATTGGCAAGACCCAAAAATTTGCAGAGCTCTATTAGAGTGGTTGGGGCTGGCCAATCCTGAATGATATGTATCTTAGATGGGTCCACATGTACACCCTACTCATCAATGATGTATCCCAGATATTGAACCTAGGTCATGCCAAAGGTGCATTTCTCCAAGTTAGCACACAACTTGTGTTGTCACAAGGTTTGAAGGACCTGTCAAATATGGTGGAGGTGCTCTTCCCATATCTAGCTGAAGATCAAGATTTCATCTAAATACACCACCATGAATGCACTGGTGAAGGGTCGCAAGATGTCCTCCATCCGTCTCATGAAGGTTTCAAGGGCGTTTGTTAATCCGAATGACATGACCAACCATTTGAAAAGACCCTCCTTGGATTTGAAGGCAGTCTTCCACACATTGGAGGGTTTGATAGGCACCTGGTGATAACTTGACTTCCACTCAATCTTGCTGAAATATTTTCCCCCTTTTAACTTATCCAAAAGGTCATCAATCCATGGGATTGGGTACTTATTCCAGATAGTGATCTTGTTCGGTGCTCGATAGTTAATACAGAGCCTCCAGGTCCCATCCTTCTTTTGTACCAATAAATTGGGACCAATAAATTGGGCTACCACAAGGTGATGAGCTTGGCCTGATGTGCCCTTTCTGTAATAGTTCTTGAATTTTCCTCTTGATCTCATTGTTCTCTAGAAAAGAGCATCGATAGATCGATCCATTGGGCAGCGGCGCACCTGGGGTCAGATCGATGGAGTGCTTGACCTAACAGTTTCGAGGTACCCTTGTGGGTGAGGAAAAAAATCCCTTTATTCTTCCACAACCTTGTCTATTTGTTGTTGCTATGCAGAAGAACCCTACTTGGAAGCCATGGACACAACATTCTTCTTTCCCTAGGGGCGAATCATAAGGAAAACAAATTTCCTGGTCTGGGCAATGATCTTACTACATTGCTTTGTAGTAATCAAAGAGTAGGTGGGGGTACCTCTAGTATCCTATACAACTTATTAGCCAAAGTAATAATCACAGAGCAAGGTCTAGAGTCATATACACCATCTTGCTTCCATAAGTATGGTTGTCCTAAAAATACATCGCAACCTTAAATAGGAGAAATGTCCCATAGTACCACATTTTTGAAGGGTTTGATGTTGTAGGGAAGGTAGCATTATTGGTTGACACGAAGATATCGTCCTTGGTGAAGCCACCCGATAGTGTTCAGCTGTGGATATGTTGTAGTTTTTAGGCCTAGCCGCTTCATGACCTCTACTAAAATGTGGTTCTTTTGGCTCTTGTTGTTAACAATGAACTGCAATGAAGAACCATTAACCCAAATATGTGAGTGGAAGATACGTTCCCCCTCCTCTGGATCTTCAGGCTCAACCTTCTAGATCTTGGTGGTGGCCACGGTGGTACTGGGCTCTACATCAATGATTTGCTTCCCTTTGTCAGTTCCCTTATCGGGTTCTGAGTCAGAGTCGGAACCTGAGCTTGATTCAGAAGCCTTCATCTTGGCCACCGATTTATGCTTGGCCAAAACCTCACTTGTATTGTGAGTGGAGATCTTATGTAACTCACACCATTTTCCCATGTCCTTCATTGTCTTTGTGGTGTTGTTCTTTTCTTGCGACTTCGGAGGGATGTCCCCGGTAGCCCCGCCTTGGCTTGGTCCTTTTTTCTGTGGTTTGGGGGCACCTTTTCCTTGCTTTGGATTTGTTGTCAATGTTAATCCTCTTTGCAGATAGAGATGATCCCTCTAGCCCAATGTGTGGGTCTAGCAACTTGAGAGGACAATCAACTAGACATCTTCTTAGATTATGATTGAAAAATAGAACAAGAGAGGAGGCGTATCTTACTTTGATGCTAATCTGATTCCCTTTGTTGAAATCCTCAAAGTGCTTGTGGCAAGGTCTTGTTATTGCTTCTTTAATCGCTTATGTACCTACACAAACAACCAAGAGACCACAAAGCATACCAAAACCAATAGAAAATCCAATAATAATCTATTTAGCTGATCAGGGAATGCTAAACAAATACATACATGAACATATATATTGGGAAGATGAACCAACAATTGTATTATTATTTAAATAATGAAGGGGAAACTTACAACCATAGCCTTGATGTGAAAGGCTCTCCTTGAGTGGTAATCCAAGTCCAAGCCAAGAAACTCTCCAACACTCCTCTAAGTCTAATGAATGGCCTCTAGCATAAGCTCACCATAAGGGTGCAAATGGACATTGATCAACCATTTTGGAAAGGTAGAGGGGAAATTTTTAGGCTAGGAGAGGACGTTGGACCTCCTCCAAAGATAGGATTAGTCCCACATATTAAGGAGGTAGATCATAGGGATGAGACCAAGAGGTCAAATTAGGAGGATTCGACCTCATCTATGTGAAACCACCTCCAGCTAGCTACTCTGGAAGCTTCTAGATCACAAAGCTTCTCATCCTCTTGGGAATACTTCCTTTTTGAGACCATCATGAGTATGAGAGAGAAAAAAGTGATGCCATTGTTGGATTAACAAGGTGCAAAAGGCGATCATCGCAGTTTTAGCTTCATAAGGGCAATGATTCTAATTTTAGGGTTTCATGAGCTATTTCTTCAGGGAAAGCTCTAGATATTTTTCAGGAAAAGTTAAAGGAGGGATCTGAGCTATATACATTGATGAGTATACTGTATAATGATCATGTTTTTGGCAATTCAGGGTATGTCATAGGGAAGTATAGGAGGCGTGACAAAATACTGTGTAACAGATGCGCCCTAAATCATGAAGGCATAACGAGGAGTGATGGTTGAAATGATTTACAAGCTTTGGCAAGGATGAGGACGCACACTCTCAGGAGACCTGCAAATCAAGGATGCATATACATATACATATCTGAGATTAAGACATGAATCAACATCATGGACACAACCATATGGATGATGAAGACTATATAAAGAGATCCATGGTATGGGCGCAACCATCTAGATAACAAGGATCAACATAAGTATTAAGTCTCACGGTATGGTCACAGCCATCCGTATAGTAGAAACATTTGTACAATCATGAATAACATAAAACTCCATGTAGCTTGAGCCATAATAGACAAGACTCAAGGTCTTGTGCTCCATCCTGACTTGATCAATGTACAAATCCCAACATGCGAATAAATGTGTTGAAGTTGAACATGCTAGAAAACCATTTGATTATGAGCCAATGATGTGGACCATTAACATGTATGAGAGAAACCATCAATAATGAAAATGGTCCTCAAGGTATAATAGTACAATTAGTGAATGTGATAATGAAGTTGAGTTCGAGTACTCGTGGAATCACCTAATCGAAGGCCAATGATGAAGACCTACCGTCAGATGCAAAGAACTAACCATTAAGGCATGCCAGCTCTAAGGTACTGAAAGGGAGTTCCTAAGTCATATTCCTAGATAATGAACTGAAGTCGACAGGAAGTTACCGGTCGAAGGAGGAAAATGATGAATCCCTCATCATCGACATGAAACAAGGAATAAAGTGGAATAATACTTAGGACTGTAGAAACGACTCAAACAATGTATAGGTAAATAACTGCAGATCAGACTTCTCTTGAACATATTGGCAACACGACTTCGAAGTGTGGCAGCATCTGACTCATCATGGGACAAAAGCTCATGATGACATTGTGGAATAGTCAAATGAGAGGCAAGATGGATTACCCACACCCGAGAGAACAAGTGACTAGGTGAGGATATCCCAAACGTGACACAAGAGCAGAAAAGTGTCATGTTCAAGAGCGACATGCTACCTACACAAATAATGTCTCATATTCATTTGCCCCACTATTTCTAGTGAGTGCCCCAATTATTTTTATCTCAAGAATGAATGGGATAGCATATGCTTGTTATGTAAGTTCATTCTTCAAATGAATCCATCCTAGTAAGTTTTGCAAGCCCTAGGAAGGAGAAGCTCGATCTCATTTTGGTGACAAGCCTTCCATCGTAAAAATATTAACGAGTTTGACAGCAGAATAACTCGACATTTTTTTCATGTTTTGAGAGTTTGAGAAGAAATGAAAAAGAAAACTCCATCATGTCCTTTTTCGTAATTTGTCCCTTGAACCCACAAAGGTAGAAAACAATATTTTAGGGATCCTCTTGACCATGTTGACCAATGTGTACCTTTTTCGTAAATAGTTAGTTTCAGCCTGAAAAAGGGGTAAATGTATATTGAGGTGACATCAATTCATTTACTTTAACATGTTTGCAACAACAAGTACTCAACAATATTTTCAATTTTTGAGAGTCAAAAAAGAGTTGAAAGATGACTCCAGGGGGGTTCCTTTTTCGTTTATTTACATAGCCCGAAAAAGAGATAAAATAAAACTCTGAAAATTGGTCAATAATGATCCACGTTTGCACCGAAGGCACCTGTAACTACACATGGAACACAACCATCACTGATACCAAGAAAATATTAAAATATTACAAAAATATTTGACAAAATGACTTTCAAAACTTATAAATAGGCAAAATTAATTTCATTTTTTACCATTTTACCAAACTGAGCTCTGAAAGTGATTTTGTGCCCTAATTTCCTTGATTTTGCAGTGGCTGATGCGAGAGAACAGGGACACCATTTTACAAACCGTTTGCGATAGGTAAGAGCCTCATCCTTGCTCTTGAATTTCATTACCTTTTTATTCAATTTTAATGGTGGATTTCAAGTTTAAAAAGAGGATTTTTAAAATTTAGTTCGTTGGCAACCATAGTGGGTATGGTCATCGGACTCACGATGGTCATGCTAGAGCCCAAAATCTTACGTGATGCCATTGCATTGTTTTGAAAAACAGGTGCGATGGCACCGTGAGCGACTTTTAGAAATTAAAAACTCATTTTTAAAGCAAAAAAGGTTGATTTTATCCATGGAAAAAGCACTAAAAGGTGTTTATATGTTGTTTGTAGGAGAAATATGGTTGTGGAATGGAAAGAATGAAGCCATGAGGCTGAGGATCACCAAGAATATCAAGGTTCAGCATGTATAAATCCTTTGAGGGATTGTGGCCTACTGAAATTCTTCCGAACCACAGGGAGGGCACAGATGGAGTTATTTCCTTATCTGATCAGCTATTGGGATGTAGATCATGAGATCTTCATCATCAAAGGGCAGGAGTTGGAACTAGAAGAAATAGAAATTTACTTCATCATGGGATTGTCCCGTCGAGGGGAAGCCATTCAACTATTTGGATCCCGCCAAGGAGGTGAAAGTACCAGGAGTCTAGGCCATAGGTCTTGGTTCCGAGATAATGAATAGAGGCAAGGTGAAAATCGCAACTATCTCTAATAACCTTGTTCTGAGAACAATATTGTTCACCATGTTGCGAGTATCTAGCACGCAAGCTCCTCACGAGGCTTCCAAGTCTTAGTTCCAGTACAATATTTCTCGTTTCAC
The DNA here is from genome assembly GCA_031772625.1 of Pinus tabuliformis. Taxonomy (NCBI): domain Eukaryota; kingdom Viridiplantae; phylum Streptophyta; class Pinopsida; order Pinales; family Pinaceae; genus Pinus; species Pinus tabuliformis. The sequence goes on from CM062820.1 coordinate 1,302,991,045, forward strand.
TCCGAGCATTTTTAGTTGGTGTGGAGGTCCTTTGGCACACATGAAGCGCCAACTTACCAAGGGAAAGCGCAAACACCTGAAGTAGTTCGTGTTTGGTTCCATACTAGTGACCTTATTTTTGGAGAGAATACCACTCTTCTTGTAGTAGTCGGTAGAAGTACTACCTCCTGCCCCCCAAGATCTGAGGCTCGTGAGATGGAGCCAGCTCATGCCTCGAGGAGGAACGAGCCAACATATGCACTACCCTCCATAGTTCTTTGCATGGCTTGAACACCAATTACTTATGGTGGATGACTATGCTTATGCTAGCATAGATTTCAGAGGGGATCCAAATCTACCTCTACTAGCAGGTGAGCAATGGATCGACGTAGGTAAAAACTTGTTTTTTGGATTTTTTCAAGTTTTTATAATTTTTATGAGAATGTAATGTAAGACTCAATTTATGACAAATGTGCAGATGTGGGACCAGAAAGACCACTAGGGATGTCGCCAATTACACGGCAAGCTGCCCATTCGATAGTGGCTACATACTACGAAGAAGGGGCTGACCCCTTAGCAGAGATGGAGCGCAACATGGAGGCAATCACCCGAGGGGTTCCAGACTATGCCACCATCAACAATGTTCAACTACGCTAGTAGAGACATACAGTTAGAGTCTCTCTGAGATTGCATTGGCTATTAGACTGAGTGATCAGAGCACTTGCATGCCACCATTAGCATCACGTGGTTTGATAGCTCTTTTATCTTTTACACATTTTGTAGGCTTTGAAAGCCAAGTGTCTCAAAACACTCTATTTTTTGACATTTTGATGTAAACACTCCGACATATGCGATATATATATATATATATATATATATATATATATATATATATATATATATATATATATATATATATATATATATATATATATATATATACACATGTTTTATTTCTACTTTTGTGTTCATAACATGATTCAGTGTTACAAATGACACAAATGTTTATCAAGAACAAAATTTTCTAATGCATCAGTCAATGTATTTAAATTATGTGGAATATGTTGATAAGTAATGTAATCAAAATTTCTTTCCAGAAATCTAACACTTAGATACATATGCAATATTTGTGGATTTCTTACTGAATAATGATTGTTCAATTGTAATACAATGAGTTGCGAATCCAACTTAACAACTAAATCCCTAATGCCAAGAGCAACTACTTTTGACAAGAGTTCAATAACTGCACTATACTCAGCGATATTATTGGTTGTTTGGCCAAGGAAGATACCTTGTAATTTTATCAGCTAGCCATTAGGGTCATAGAGTACCCATGCTGTGGAAGAGAGGTTTCGTGTGTTATGACAAGCACCATCAACAAAACCAATGTAATGACTTGATGGCATCTACAAACTGAGTGGAACACAGGGTAAGTAGAAAAGCATATGTCTGCAAATCAAACAAACACACCAAAAATGAAAACGCACACTAATTAATTAACACACTAATATGCAAAAGTTATCATACGAATTTCACGCATAATACTTTTCAAGATACAACCCATTATGGGGTTGCATCAATGCATTTACCTCATAATCATATAGCTCATAGGCACCATTTTGTCAGACACACTTGACAATGTAGGGCCTATGCCACATAGGTTCGAACTTGCTTGCCCCTAACTTATCATTGGATTGATCATAAAGAAGGACCAAGTCGCCTTTAGCAAAAGTGCGAGGATAAACGGTTTGGTCAAAATGAGCTTTGACTCATTTCTTTTGAGCTTCAATAATCATTGCAGTGATGCGACAAGTCTTGTCGATTCTCTCAAGATATAGTAGCCGCTTCTCTTCAGGCGAGGTATATCGAAGAAATTCTATATCTAGCTTAAGTGAAGGGATTTCGCATTCGATTGGAAGAGTTTCCTATAAACCGTACACCAGCTGGAATGGAGTGAATCCAGTGGCTGTCTTAGTAGAGGTTCGGTAAGCCCAAGGAGTTGAAAAGAGCATTAAATGCCAATCTTTTCTGTGCTTCCCAGTGGTGCACTAAAGTATAGTAATCAAAACCTTATTGACTGCTTCAACTTGGACATTGGCTTGTGGATAATATGGAGTCAAGCTATCATGTCGAAGGCCCAATTGAGCAGTTAACTCCACCATCATGCGTTGATGAAAATGTGATCCATGGTCAGTCATGATAGCTTGAGGGACACTGAAACGTGAGATAACATGGTTGAAACGGAACTGCACGACAGTAATACCATTGGCATTCACTAGTACAAAATGAGAGATTAGTGACTACGTGACTAAAAAAGTTAGTCACCACAATTATTTCAAGTGAACTACTACTAGATTTGAGTAATTTTGAGTGACCGAACTAAAAGTGACTAACTTAAACGACTAATTTAGTCTAAGGAGCAAATATATGACTAGAATTAAGTGACTCAACTAAAAGTGACTAACTTAAATGACTAATTTAGTCTAGGACTAAAATATATGACTAGAGAATAAGTGACCAAATTAAAAATGATTAGCATAAATTAAAAATGTTTAACGGTTTACTTGTAAGGACACATTATCATATTTATACTTGTTCATGTTGGATTTGACATATTGAGGTAACATATCTATCACATAGCAAACACTCTTAAGCTTCACATGAGTACATGAATGCATGAAACACCTTGATATTTAAGCTCTTTAATAATTGTGAAAAGGGTTTACAAATTTGCATCATGGTCAAATTTTGTTCTTGATACATTTATTTCTTACATTTTTTTAACACGATTGAAATTTTAACCACACCCATACACAAATCAATGCATGGGAACATCAAATGACTTGGTTCATAAGGATAAAAATTCACTATATTTAAGATTATCTTGACGGTTTACTTGATTTTCTTTTTATAGATGTATGATCAGTTTCTAATTTGAAATGCCACATCTTAACACACATTAACAAGATTGCGATCGAAGCCCAATAGTGCCAATATTGGTGCACTCTACACACAATTTAGACAAAGAACACAATTCTTAAATATTTGATGTTGACATGATATGGAATTTCTTATTGTTCAGGGGTTCTTTAAAACTTACATTGATCTCTAGCCTTAATGGAAGTTTATTCTAAATACATAGTGGTTAATGTGTTCACACGCTAATGGTATTTCTCATGGTTCATTAGTTGTAATTACACACTTTGGAATGTTACAAATATATCATGTGGGTCACAATTCTACATTTACAAACTACCCAACTATAAATGGTGATAAATTGATGATAAATGGATGAAATTTGAATGTTACAAATGTGTAAGTGGTCCACATTCAACTTTGTTGTCTTCATTGTCCTTAGTAACAACAAAAAGTTTGAATATTTCCTTTATTTATCATTGCAAACACATAACTCTTTGACATCTCAAATATAGTTAATACTATTGGTGTATGATCTCTTAATTATGGAATGGTCTCTTGATTATGATAACAAACTCTCAATCTCCAATGCTAATGAATATGACAAATGAATGATCTAATGCCTTACTTGTATAGACACAATTTATGATTCATTTTCTATTTTTATTGTGCCATTGTATATATGCTTCACTAGCATCTCATGTTATATGGTTAATTGAGCAAGTTTTATTTTTCATTTTTCAAAGATAATTTTGTTGCATTAATAAGCATAGTTTTTTAATTAAAATCATTCAAAATTTGTTCATAATTCATGGTTTTTTTTACCATTTACTCACTTATCCCTAATCTTTTACTTTGAGAGTGAGTAGTGTCAAATCACTAGTCTTTGTTAAGGAAGTTTCCTTCATTACTCAATGACCTAGCTTAGCTTGATCCTCATGGATTACCCCCTTAGACAAGGATATCCTTCAGTGTCGTCTAAAGAGTGAGAGAAAGCCACCAATGTGACATTGAGTGGCTTGCTTGAGAGTTGTCTTTTAGGCATTCTAGGTGGGGTTAAGACTGTTTTTTTTTTTCTATGAGAGTGTTTGAGTGACGACACAATTTAGAAAATGCTTACGAGAAAATTAGTTTACCTTATTGCCATCACCTAAACTACCTCCAATAAAATAATGAGATTTTAATAACATCTAATTTTGATAAATAATTAATTCAATAAAATTAAAAAAAATAAGATTATTATTATTGTTGTTATTTTTTGAATATGGAAAAATAGACAACTATAGCGAGGTTGTACTTACGTGACATTGATCGATTCTATCCACTACCACAATCACCTCCAAGTATACCCACATTACCTCACACATGGAACACTAAGATAATCTAAGTTTAAACCAAATAAAATATAAAAAATGTCTTAACAATCCATTCCATCATCAACTAATCCACACCATGGAGAAAATTAAAACTAAATTTCAATATTAGAAAATATAGCCATTCTATTTTATTTGAAAATCAATTTTAACACAATCACCTTCAAGTATACCCACATTACCGCACACTTGGTAAACTAAGCTAATCTAAGTTTAAACCAATAACATTATAAAAAATGCCTTAACAACCCATTGCATTATCAACTAATCCACACCATGGAGCAAATTAAAACTAACTTTTAATATTAAAAATTATAGGCATTTTATTTTACTTGAAAATCAATTTTAACACAATCACCTCCAAGTATACCCACATTACCTCACACGTGGTACACTAAGCTAATCTAAGTTTAAACCAATAACATTATAAAAATTATCTTAACAACCCATTTCATCATCAACTAATCCACACCATGGAGCAAATTAAAACTAACTTTTAATATTAAAAAATATAGCAATTTTATTTTGTTTGAAAACTAATTTTAACACAATCACCTCCAAGTATACCCACATTACCTCACACACGTGGTACACTAAGCTAATCTAAGTTTAAACCAATAACATTATAAAAAATGCCTTAAAAACCCATTCCATCATCAACTAATCCACATCATGGAGCAAATTAAAACTAACCTTTAATATTAAAAAATATAACCATTTTATTTTATTTGAAAATCAATTTTAATATTTGATTTTAGGACTTGGTAAAATAAAATTTAATGTGAAAAGTGTAAGAAAATAAAATTTAGTGCGTGAAATGCTATGAAAATAATTTATTATAATCCACTAGCCTATTTTAAACTATTTAGGCTCGTGTGCCCAAATCGGCTCAAATAATTTTTTTTTGCAAGTGAAAGGAGTATAAATAAATATTTCACTAAATTGTTATAACAAATCGGATGCTACATGTAAAAATTGGCATTTCTATTATGGAAAGCAAAGAACATGGGCTTATATGAAACAAATAAAGGCTTCAAATTGGCTTTATTGCAGCACATGCATGGTAAATCAATAAGCTTCTCTAATTTACATAATTATGCCAACTATCTTCTCACGCTTGCCCGGATCTAGATCTAAATTGTTGAGATTTCACTCTTTGTTTTTTATTTTTAGAAATTCAATTTTCTTGCTTTATTTTTGAGTTCTTCCTCTACTCTTATTTTCTCATCGAAATTTTTTTTGTTGTTGAGAAGGTTTTGTAGCCATGGTATAACTGTGTGGACTGGAATTTAATCGATCACGAAGGAAAAAAATGATTAAAATGTAGAGGTGGTAAATTTGGGGTTTAGGGTGCTGTGGTGGTAAACCCTTAGGGTTATAGATCGTAGATTCTTTTGTGATAATTGGCATTGTTTTACAACTTGGCATTGTTTCTGGGATGGTAGCATTGATCTAGATCTCACTAGATTTTCGGTGGATCTACTCTGCATTGTCCTGTGCCATTTTTTTTAAGTTGTGCCACCATAATGGCGCCTACTCCTCCCAACATAGCGTAGGGAAGCAACCTCTTTTCTACTGGTTGGGTGCAGTTATTGCCCAATCTTATTGGGAGGGGGTTGTTGCCTAGTGGGGGAAGACGATGCCTAGCAGCGGAGGAAGATTGATGAAAATGTGAGGCTTGAAATTATTAATCATAGATCTCTGCGACATCCTAACATAGTTAGCTTCAAGGAGGTATTACTGACTCCCACCCATCTAGCTATACTCATGGAATATGCAACAGGTGGGAACTATTTGATCACATTTGCCAGGAGGGACGTTTCAACGAGGATGAGGTTTATTTCTCTCTCTCTCTCTCTCTGTATACATAAAATCCCTAGGCAATAAGGAGTATGTTGAACATTAATGTGGAGAATGAGGAAGGTGGAGAAAGTGCAGTTCTAGCTTAGCTTGGACCTTCAAATCATAAGCTAGGGTTTAATATTTTGTGAGTAAGTCTCGATTCCACTCATTTTTCTAAAACACCATTTTGTTTCAATCCACTTTATATGCATTTCTTTAATAAATTCCGTTTTTTCTCCTTACATGGCTTCAATCCACTTTATATGCATTTCTTTAATATAACTATTTTTTTCTCCTTACATGATGTGAAGTTCGAGCATTTTTACAAATTATGAGCTTGTTTACACCTCAGATCTCGGATACATATAGATCTAAGCATTTCTTCGGTGTAATTTATTTCTGAATATTATTTTTCATTTGATAAATCTTTTATATAGTGCTTTTGCAAATAAAATGTCCAACATCAAAAATGTTTTAGCCATCTAGAGCCAGTTATCCACATATCGATAGGAATCTAGGATTAAACATATATATGCATTTCTTTAATAAAACTATTTTTTTCTCCTTACATGATTTGAAGTTCAAGCATTTTTACAAATTACGAGCTTGTATACACCTCAGATCTAGGATACATATGGATCTAAGCATTTCTTCGGTATAATTTATCTCTGAATATTATTTTTCATTTGATAAATATTATATATAGTGTTTTTGCAAATAAAATGTCCAACATCAAAAATGTTTTAGCCATCTAGAGTGCACCCTAGCCTTTCGAACTTATGAATCTCCCCAGATTGTGATTTTCAAAGAAGCTAGTTTTTATTATTTTAATAGTGTTTCCCCATTATCAGTTCTTATTCAAAATCTCTCGAACTTTCGAATCTCCCCAGACCATGCTTTTCAAAGAAACTAAAAGCCTTCCGCATTATGAGTTCTTATTGAGAATTTGAGTGGTCATTTTATTTTTATCCCAAACTCCTGGACATTTGGATTTATGTAGGTTGGTAATTTTATTTTATCCCGAACTCGTACATTTGGGTATTCTTTGAGTCCTCATTTTATTTTTATCCCGATTTCCTACACATTTGAACTTACATAGATTGGCCATTTTATTTTTATCCCAAACTCCCAGAGATTTGGACTTACGTAGATTATGGATTTTAATGAACTTGTTTTTTTTGTTTTTAATTTTTTTTGATATTTTACTAAAGTTCCACTTAGACTCCCAAACACCCATAACACCTCAATTTCAATAAAGATTAAGAACATCTATGGGTAATGTATAAAGTTTTGTGTAAAAGAATAATGTATTTATGTAAACCTTTTAAATTTAAATATGTATTATTTATACTTGTTACTATTTATCCACTTATTATTATTATTATTTTTTCTAAGTAAAACTAATATATTAATAAAAACATAATGTACATAGAGGCACCGACCTCTGTGGTACTAAGTCATCCATATGACAATTTTAAATAGCAAGTCTTGACATCGCGATTGCCCCAGTTGGGGAAACCAGTCTGATAACGAGATAAAAATAGGTTCATTTTACCCACGCAGGGGCTACAGTTCCAGAATTCAAAATTTTCTACCAAAATTAACACTTTGTAAAGACTGCAAAATTCAGAAAGACTGCCACTATTTCCCACTGTATAGTTCAAAATTAACCACAGTAAAACAACCTAAGAAACCAAAACTCAAAACCCGAGCTGGATGCATGACCCAAAATTGACCATAGTAAAACGAAAATAAAAAAAAATGAACTCAGAACCTGACACATGACTTGGCATGCAGCTGCAAGGTGTCTTAGGTTGGTGGCTTCTCTTCCTCGATTGGACACCAACCATATTCTTCTGAACCAGTTTCCGCTGATTGCCCACCACCTGGAGTGTCCTGTGTGTTAGAAAATTATATATTACGGAGCAATGGAACACATAAAATATTGCAGAAATATAAACACAGAAAACGCACAAAACAAGAGAGACACAGATATACGTGGTTCACCCAGTTTGGGCTACGTCCACCCCGAACAGCCAGTCCTTCCTTTCTATTATCCAGCAAAATGAAGAGATACAACCTACAGCAAAACCGCTGTAATATCCTCTGTTTTCTCTCACAGTCTCACCTCTATGTTTCTCGCTCACCGAATACACATCTATATCTCACAGCCTCAAATACAATGCCCTCATATAAAGAGAGGGGTTGCCTTCTAGGGCAAAAAACCCTAAACTAAACATAAGTTCTACCGTCAGATCATCCGCCTAATGAATGGCCCAGATTGACTAGAAATTACTATACTTTTACAAGGCAATTTTACAGTTGTTTTTAGCTTCGGGGGCCCTGGACCCCCCACAGCAGCGATTATTTTATGGGCGGCGTTGCCGCCCCATTTTGAACTGGGGTCCAATATTCCGGTACTATAGAAGATAATCAAGCTCCACACCCAACAATCTCCCACTTGGAGACTGATTGTAGCAACTCCACCGCTGCTCCATTTGCTGGACAATGACTCCTCTTTGGACCTGGCTGTTTCTCATCTTCATCGTCATCCTTGAAGACCAAATGAAACTGAGCATATTCTCAGTTTCTCCCTGGTTACAACTTTTGTTAGCATATCTGCAGGGTTCTGGCTAGTGTGTATCTTTTCCAGCTTCAACTCTCCATCTTCCAACACTGATCGTATGAAATGGTACTTGAGTTGTATGTGTTTTGTCCTAGAATGAAATGCTGAGTTCTTTGCAAGATGAATGGCACTTTGACTATCACTGTATAACGTGCCCATATCATGCTCCTTACCCAATTCACCCATAAACCTTTGTAACCAAATCATTTCTTTACTAGCCTCTGTAGCAGCAACATACTCTGCTTTTGTTGTTGAAAGTGCAACAACACTTTGGATTTTTGAAACCCAACTGGCAGTTGTTCCTCCGACAGTAAATACATATCATGTAGTGCTCCTCCTATTATCTCTATCACCTGCCATATCTGCATCAACATATCCTTGTAGGGATATGTTTGAACCACCAAAGCATAATGCCTGATTTGTGGTACCTCTCAAATATCTGAGAATCCATTTCACTGCCATCCAATGTTCCTTTCCTGGATTGTTCATGTACCTGCTTACAACTCCCACTGCATGTGCAATATCAGACCTTGTGCAGACCATTGCATACATTAAACTTCCAACTGCTGATGCATATGGAACTTTAGACATATAATCCATGTCTTCTTGGGTCTTTGGGCACATTTCTTTGCTAAGTTTGAAATGGCTAGCAAAAGGTGTACTAACTGGTTTTGCATTTTGCATGTTAAATCTTTTCAACACCTTTTGTATGTACTCATTCTGAGACAATGTTAATTTTCTATTTTTCCTGTCTCTAGTTATTCTCATACCAAGGATTTGTTTTGCAGCACCCAAATCCTTCATTGCAAATGAATTTGCCAATTTTCTTTTGAGCACATTTATTTCCTGCATGTTAGATCCTGCAACAAGCATGTCATCTACATACAATAACAATATAATATAGCTGCCATCATTTTTCTTTTTCAGATAAACACAATGATCAGAGTGACATCTAGTATAACCTTGTTCAGACATAAACTTGTCAAATTTTAGATACCACTACCTTGGAGCCTGTTTTAAACCATACAAGCTCTTCTTCAACCTGCACACAAGTTTCTCCTTCCCTTTCACCTCATATCCTTGTGGTTGCTGCATATATATCTCTTCCTCCAAATCCCCATGGAGAAAGGTTGTCTTTACATCTAACTGCTCAAGATGCAAATCTTCAGCTGCTACAAGACTTAAAATAGTTCTGATTGAAGTCATTTTAACAACAGGAGAAAATATTTCATCAAAATCAATACCTTTCTTCTGTTCAAACCCCTTCACCACAAGTCTAGCTTTGTACCTTTGCTTTCCTCCATCTTCTTCCTTCAGCCTGTAAACTCATTTATTCTTCAATGTAGTTTTTCCTGCAGGCAACCTGACTAAATCCCAAGTCTGGTTATGCATTAAGGAGTCCATCTCTTCTTCCATGGCTACCTCCCACTTCTTCTTGCTTTCAACCTGCATTGCTTCTTCATAACATTCGGGTTCACCGGAATCAGTCAGCAATAAATAATATAATGAAGGAGAGTATCGTTCAGGGGGTCTACTTATCCTGGTAGATCTTCTAACACCACTTTCAGGTGTTTTGGGTGCCTGTTGTTGTTGTGGTGGTTGCTGTTGTTGTGGTTGTTGATTATTATTATTTTCAGGCACCTTTACTTTTTCATTAATTTCATCAAGAACTGCGTATTCCTTGTTTTCTTTTTCTTGTTTCTTTTCCTGCAACTGATTCTTATACAAGACCTTTTCATTGAATATTACATCTCTGCTCCTAATGATTTTGTGATTTTCATAATCATATAAGCGATAACCAAAATCATTAACACCATATCCAATAAAGGTACATTTCTTTGACTTTGCCTCAAGCTTTGTTCTATTTTCTTTATCAATATGGACAAAGGCCTCACAACCAAAAGGTTTTAAAATAGAGTAGTTTACATTTTTCCCTGTCCATGCTTCCTCTGGAACACCACCATCCAAGGAACTTGAAGGTCCTCTGTTTATTAAATAAACAGCAGTATCTACAGCATCTGCCCAAAACTGTAAAGGCAATCCTGCATGCAATCTCATGCACCTTGCACGCTCCATGATTGTTCTGTTCATCCTTTCTGACACACCATTTTCTTGTGGTGTTCTTGGAACTGTCTTCTCTCTGCGAATTCCATGCTCTGAACAGTACCTATCAAACTCTTTGCCGCAATATTCACCTCCATTGTCTGATCTAAGACACTTCAATTTCTTTCCTGTCTCAATCTCAACCAAAGCTTTCCATTTCTTGAAAGTATCAAATACATCAGATTTATTCTTAATACAATAAATCCAAGTTTTTCTAGTTGCATCATCAATAAAAGTAACATAATAACGAGAGCCACCGAGAGATGATACCTGAGCAGGTCCCCATACGTCTGTATGCACAAGCTCTATTTTTTCGTTCTTCTTTTCTTTCCCAACTCTGAGAAATCTGACTCTCTTCTGTTTTCCATAAATTCAGTTCTCACAGAAATCCAAATCAACATTCTTCAAACCTGGCAACAAATTCCTTGAGTGAAGAATCTTCATCCCTTTTTAACTCATGTGTCTGAGCCTATGATGCCATAATGATGCATCTGCTCCTCTGGAAGTTAAAGCATTAACAGAGTTAGAAATACCATTGCATAAATACAATGTACCAAACTTTTCACCTTTTGCTATTACCAGGGCTCCTTTAGTGACCTTCCAAGCTTTATCTGTGAAAGTTATCACACAACCTTCACTACCTAACTGCCCTGTTGAAATCAGATTTTTCTTTAGATCTGGAACATGCCTTACCTCCTTTAGTAGCCATTGGTTTCCATTCTGCTATTTTACAAGAACCTTACCCATTCCAACGATTTTACAGGGTTTATCATCACCTAGACGAACTTGTCCAAAATCTCCTTGAACATAGTCATGAAAGTATTTCTTATCAGGTGTGGCATGGAATGAAGCCCCTGAATCTACCACCCAGGAATCAGTAATATTTTCGAAAGAAAGAATCAAAGCATCTTGTAACACCTCACCTGTCACATTTGCTTCATGATTGTTTTCTTGTTGTGCATCTCCTTCTTTTCCCTTCCGAGATCTACAGTCTTTCTTTAGGTGTCCTTTCTTTCCACATTTCCAGCACACTATCCCCGATCTCGACTTGGATCTGCCTTTCCTTGATTTACTGCGATATCCTGAGCTCTTTCCTCTTTCCATTTTTCTTCCTCTAGACTCTGCACTCAAAGCATTTCCCGATGTCTCACCGGAGCTTTTCCGTCGCATTTCCTCGCTAAGGATAGCACCGACAACATCATCAAACTTTAAAGTACTAGATCCAGAAACAGAGTTAATGATGGCCATTACCAAACCATTCCAGCTTTCTGGTAACGAGCATAAGAATAACAGAGCTCTAATTTCATCATCAAAGTTTACCCCTACAGAACTTAACTGACTTGTAACTGTATTAAAATCATTTAAATGGTCTGCAACAGATCCACCTTCCGACATCTTCATTTAAATAACCGTTTCATAAGAAATACCTTGTTCGAGGCTGAGGATTTTTCATATAGTTTCAACAACACCTCCATCAAACCTGGTGTCGTGGTTTCCTTCGAAATGTTGAAAGTGACTGACGCAGCAAGGCACAACCGTATTGTTCCGAGTGCCTTTCTATCGAGAAGGTTCCATTCTTCATCTTTCATACCCGTCGGCATCTTTGTTTTTCCGCCCAATGGTAGGTATAGATCTTTCTGATACAGATAATCTTCCATCTGCATCTTCCACAGCGAAAAGTTTTGGCTGTTAAATTTCTCAACCCTAAACTTACCATCTTCTGCCATTGCTCCCACTCGAACCAGGAACCCTTCTTTCCTGCGAGTTTATCAGCCAAATAAACCTTCGGCTCTGATACCATTTGTTAGAAAATTATATATTACGGAGCAATGGAACATATGTAATATTGCAGAAATATAAACACAGAAAACGCACAAAACAAGAGAGACACAGATATACGTGGTTCACCCAGTTTGGGCTACGTCCACCCCGAACAGCCAGTCCTTCCTTTCTATTATCCAGTAAAATGAAGAGATACAACCTACAGCAAAACTGCTGTAATATCCTCTGTTTTCTCTCACAGTCTCACCTCTATGTTTCTCGCTCACCGAATACACATCTATATCTCACAGCCTCAAATACAATGCCCTCATATAAAGAGAGGGGTTGCCTTCTAGGGCAAAAAACCCTAAACTAAACATAAGTTCTACCGTCAGATCATCTGCCTAATGAACAGCCTAGATTGACTAGAAATTACTATACTTTTACAAGGCAATTTTACACCTGTTTTTAGCTTTGGGGGCCCTGGACCCCCCACGGCAGCGATTATTTTACGGGCGGCATTGCTGCCCCATTTTGAACTGGGGTCCAATATGCCGGTACTATAGAAGATAATCAGGCTCCACACCCAACACTGTGGCTCACAGTCCTCCACCTGCATTCCTTTATCTTTGCGGGTGGCATTGCCTCCCAGTGTCTACTATCGGCTGCTAGATAGATGGTCCATGTCTCTTGGCGGGTGTCTGGAGCTCGGCTCCCCCTGAAAGTTGATGAGCGATGGAGGAGCCTGGTTCATTTCTATTCTGAGATCTAGTTCTATGCATGAGCCAGTTACTTCTCTGAAGTCCACTGTGATGGTGGCAATGATGACCGGCCTATCCATGGAGCAGAGAAACCGTTATTGAGTTTGCTGGGAATAAGCAGTGGAATTGGTGTGCTAGGCGACACTACCTGAACGCTGAACCTCATGGGTGCCCATACTACCTCGGCCACTGCGAGTATTCAGATACCTACCAAGGAAGCGGGAAGAGGAAGGGTTTGGGGGAGGGGAGGCAGAAGGGGAAGTGAAGTCAGAAGGGGGCAAAGACGAGGGGCTAGTGGCACCACCTCGACTACCACCTCGCCTGCACCTCATTCAATGGCGTTGGCGCATGATTCTCTGACTAGAAAGTTGCAACGAGCGTTGAGTCTCAGGGGCAGGAGGCGGGGCAAGAACTGTGGAGGGGATATTGAGAGGATCAGGGAATTCAAATCTGGGCCGGAGAAAGGGGCCTAGACCTCAAAATGTAGGTTGCAGAGAAAGGATTGAGAGAAATAATGACCATTGCCTAGGTCGACGTAGCAGAGGAGTCTGCAGTGTCTTCTTGTAGCGGTGTGAAGTCTCGGCTCTGCTGTAGAGGGGTGGCAAGAGCAACTCAGAGGCCGAATGGATAATTGCAGGGGGCTTTGCTCCATATTTCTATATTTGCAGGCAATTTCTCGGTTCTCACAACGAGTTGATGGTGCCAGGCGAGGAGCAGTGACCTACCTTAAATTCCCACAAGGGAAGGCGCAGGTTGCCATATGGTTCAGCCACCTGCTTTTCTGGTGGCCAATTTGCATTAATTTCTCATCTAACACCCGCATCCGGGGCATTATTATTTATTTATTACTATTACTATTTAGTTACTATTTATTACGTATTATTATTATATACTTTTTAAGTATTATTATTTATCGTGCCGAGAAGCGCTCTACAACCCAGTATTGTTGGGGGGAAAAGTATCTAATGCAGAATGCCTCTATCCCACTCTGAAGGTGATAGTACTCCAGCAACAACTGAATGCAAAGCTATTCAAAGTTTCTTCTTTATGAGATGAGAGAGGGAAGAAAAGGATGATCTACTAACCGTTATCTTGCGCTAATAGTCGATCCAGTCTTCACTCCTTGCCGCTTGCTCCTAGCTCCTCGCCCTTTCACCGGCCCAGCTACACACGGATCCTGTAAAAGCACAAGAAAAGGAAACTACAAGAAGCATACATCCATAATCGATGATAGGATTAGCATAAATCAAATATACAAGCATCTACTCATCATAAAGACACATGCATATAGAAGAACCTCAAATACTTTATTGATAATAGAAGTAAAGTTCTGAGAGAGTTACAACCACAATGGGCCCAATCCAGCAACACCTCCCAGCTGAAAGAAATCTCCTCTTCACCTCCTTCAAGAAAAACACCCAATAGCTCTATACACAAACCAACAGCACTTCCTTACTTGCACAAAATTCCAGCCTCTTCAGACCTCATGAGAGAGCTCTATATATAGGGTTTTGGAGAAAGGATGAGTCATCTTGAGACTGGACTGAAGCTGACTTGTGTCCTCTCCCACTTTAGTTAATCTTCAGTTCTTGAGTCCACTTGGAGAATCTTGCTTCCACTTGGAGATCAAGACCCTCTTACTCATCACTAGGCGAATTCCTTGACCCAAGTGTCAGTTTGGAAGCTTCCTGGGCAGTTGACACCTTGCAGAATGACTGTGCCACTTGGCCAATCTCGCCCAGCGCAGGTAGCCTTCATTAGTTTTGACCTTCAGCGCAGGTACAAGGAGGAGCAGTTGAAATTCAGCGCAGATGCTCAGTGGAGCAGCTGACATGATCCAGAAATAGCCTGTTTTTGAGTGTTTTTGGGTGGAGAACTGATTCTCAGTGCTGTGGTTTGTAGACCTTGTTCCTCTAAGGGTAAGAACAACATGTTTAGGGACTTTGGATCCCTCAGATTATTGACATTTCATGCTCCATGCTGTTAGGCACAAAAATGTCTATAACAGTTGCCCCCTAAAGTATGAGGTCGTTTATCGGGTGAAATGCTTTATTAGGAGGATCCGAAGTTCATTCAATCGATGAGAGGTGCCCTGCAATAAAATACAATACAATACATTATTTTTCATTCTGCTTTCATGATCTAGCTGAGGCGGACATTCCCATGCTCAGCTTTATAAATTCATTTTGGTACATATAACAGACGACCGTCTGATGACAGACTGATAATTCTCTGCTGAAATTATCATCCTTTGAGTAGGTTGATCATCTGCTGCAATAATGTACATATCAAATGTCTTTATATTTCCTGAATATATATCGCAGCCCGGATGGATGAAACTAGATCCGGGGTCTTCAATCTCGTTCGATCTTCACTCTAAGTACAAGTTGATCCATGTGAGAATTGCGCTGAAGTCGAACATGGAAAGACATCGCTTGATTACCGGTCAATAATGTAAACCGTTAACAAGCGCGAGAGGAATCACCAATAATGACAATGACCCTCAAGGTACTACAGTACAATTCACGTGGTGTGAATAAAGGACTTGGCGTCGAACACCACGCAAAATCTTCTGGTCGAAGGTCCTTGATGTATACCTGTCGCCGGAAGTGAGAAACTTGCCATTGAGGCATGCAAGCTTCAAAGTACTGGGGGGGTGTTCCTAGATCAACTTCTTGGATAATGAGCTGAAGTCGACAAGAAGCGATCCGTCAAAGGAGGGCCTTAATGAATCCCACATCAGTGACACGGAACGGAGCTAATGACTTTAGTGGAGGTGAAAACAAACTGTGAGATGTGATTCAGGGTGGCGATCATGGGTGGATGAAGGATAATGTATGGCAGTGGATGGGACACGGTTGACTCTTTCTGAACACATCTCTTGAACATATAACGACACTAATGTGACGGATCGGTAGCATTACCCCAAATACGGATGGTTTGGCGAGGACCATGGTGATGAGACCGGTGAATGAAACAACCCAACCCAATGTGGTACGGAGGACAAAGTGTCATGTTCAAGAGCGACTTGCTACCATCAAAGCTTTGAGGTTCTCCCAATTTTTCCCCAGTCATTTCTGACCAGTACCTCTTTATTTTTGTCAAGCTTGAGGAGGATAACATATGCTTGTTCTATAACCTGCCCTTCGGGCAAGCCCATCGCTATGTTTTAACGAGCCTAGCGATAGGGAAACTCGTTCTCGTCTAAAGACAAGTTTGTCGCTATTTAATCATTTTAACGAGTCTAGCGACAAAGACAACTCGGTCCTTTTCATTTTTAGAGAGTCTGAAAAGGTACAGAAAGTTAACTCCAAAATTCCTTTTTCGTCATCTAATCCCTTAAGTCCGAAAAAGTATAAAACAATACAGAAGGGATGAGTTTTCGATTACTTTAACGAGCCAAATAAAACAAGCGCTCGACCTTTTCGTGCAATAATCCCTCAAGTCCAAAAAGATTAAAATCTAGAGGAGGGATAGCTCTTTCGGTCCTTTTAACGAGCTGGAAGGCCAAAACTCGGCAAACTTTTCATATTTTACGAGTCAGATGAAAAGAGCTCAAAGAAAACTCGTCTTTTGAGGAACGAGTGATAAACAGGATAGCAGCAGATTCCAGGTGCAGGTTGGAATTTTCCAATCACGGCAGTGTCACAAGGATGGCTAAGTGGGATCACTCTTCGCAGCTGTTCCTCAAAATGGGTAAACAATCATATGGAGGTGAACGATAGGCCAAATGGAATGGAGGTGGTGGGTGCAAACACGACCAAGGCTTTTATGGCTAATAAATTTACGATCACAATGGTTATTACCGGAATAGGTTCTTTTTTTAGATAAAAATGAGCTTAAACTCTGGAGGAAACATTGCTCACTTCTTTTATTTATTTTTTAACGAGCATGAAGACCGCGTTAAAACTGCTCGGATCTTGCGTTTATTTTTTAACGAGCATGAACTTTATGCTAAAACTGCTCGAATCTTGCGTTTATTTTTTAACGAGCATGAACTTTATGCTAAAACTGCTCGAATTGTGGTCAAATTTTTTATTTTTTACCATTACTAGCTTTTCTCTTTTCAAATGTAGTACTGTATTTTTCAATTGCTGCAACAAACTATGTTAGAAATGGATAATATTTGCATGAAAATGAGATTATAACCCTAATATTTCACTTTGTACTATGTAAAAAGCCATTAAAAGGTGTTTTTACCTCTCATTTACCATTTCATTTGCATTTGGTTTGTTGGAGCTCTGGAGGTGCCTCTTCCCCCTTGATTTTCATCAACTGATTCCGGGAGATTCTGCGGACGATTTTCGGCGCCGTCTGGACCAGGTAGGAGCTGAACCCTATCTCTTTCTTTTCATGGTTTCCTTTTCCTGTTTTTTGCCTGTTTTCCAGTCTTTCTGAGCCCCTGGGGTTTTGCCAGGGCGCCCTAGGATCAGCGCAGGTTTCCCTTTCGAAACCTGCGCTGAAGGTCAAGCTGCCTTAAGGCAGCCTGACCCTCAGCGCAAGTGGGAGACTTCCTGCCTGCGCTGAGCTCAAAAGGACTGAGTTTTGAGGTTATTTTTGATGATTTTTTTCGCCAGTTTTTCATCAAAACAGGAACTCATTCTCTCTCTTGTTTGCTTTGCAGGGTGACTTGAGCAAAATGTCCCTTACATGGCGAGAACGAGAACATGAAGAGGAGGACATGATTGCCCTCCATGACCCGGTCACGGTGAACGCGCTGCGGAACTGTGGCCTGCTGAAGTTCTTCCGGATCTCTAGTATGAGAGCACAGATTTCTTTACTGCAGTATATGCTTGATGCTTGGGATCCTGTTAACGAAGTATTCCAGATTAGGGGGAAGACCATCCCCTTGACCATAGAGGACATATACTTCTTGACTGGGTTGTCAAGACGTGGTGCCTTCGTTTCCTTATCAGGTACGGCCCGAGGGACTGATTCCACCAGAGATTATGTCCGCCAGTATTGCAGGGAAGGTTCTCAGCCGAGCAGAGACAGCAAAATTGTTATCCGTGAGATTACTGATCGGGCTCTCAGGTCCATTCTGTTTACTATTGGTAGGATGGCTGGTAGCGCAGCTTTACATGTTGCCAACAGGTCCTATATGCAGCACGCCTTGGAGTGTCTCTAACCGAAAGTATTCAATTGGTGTGATGCAGTACTTGTTCAGATGAAAAGTCAATTGACCAAGATAAAGGACGGGAAGCTGAAGAACTTTGGATTTGGTTCTATTCTGACTGCCTTTGCCTTGGAGAAAATCCCACTGATGCAGCCTCAGTACATCATACTTGACTTGCCCTCTCCGACCGAGCCACGCATGCAGAGGTGGGTTGACCACATGTCTAGGCATGCAGGTCAACCTCAGATTACTTTCACTGAGGCCTTCTTTAGGTGGTTCGAGCGCCAGGAGATGGCGTTTTCTGAGTATCCATATGTGGGTATGGATTTCCGAGGTGATCCGGATTTGGTTCTACCGGATGGCGAGCAGTGGGGTGCTATTGGTAAACTCTTTGACCACATTACTGTTTATTGTTCTTGTTCATAACGTTGCTGTGCTTTATTCTATCAAGACTTTTAATTATACTCTTGGGTGCATGCAGATATTGGTCCTGTTCGTTCAGCAGTTCGTCCGAGATCGCCAGCTGCTGCCCCAGTAGGGGAGCCTACTAAGAGAGTTGTTATCCGCGATCTTGACGACACTGAGACCCTTACAGCTGTGCAGGAGCAGGTTGAGAGCCTTACTCGTGGCCTTCCGGATGTACAGATCGACGAGTTACCTTTACAGATGCAGCGTCACACCATTGGTGTGCCTAGACGATGGACTCGCCTCTTGCGCATGATTGCACAGGCCGTGACGTACTATCATGAGCACCACTAGGCTAGGTGCCCCCTAGCATCTCTTTGAGTTTTTAGGTCATATGACCAATTTTGACTTGGTTACAGAACATTATGTATGAACTTATATAAACGGATTATATATTTTGATTTTCGGATTTTATTCTGGTTGATTTACGTGATCCATATGTACAATCTTTGATGATGTGTCCTTTTTATAAATGTTGCAAATGTCTATCTAACACATAGTTTGCTAATGAGTCAGTTAATGTGTTTAAATTTCTTGAAATATGTTGATATTGAATTGAATCAAATCGCCTTTCCAAGATCTTAACCCTTAGGAACATGCGATAAATAGCTGGATTGCGAACAGAATATATACCATTGAGTTGTAGTATGACGAGCTGTGAGTCTAGCCTGACAATTAGTCGGCGTATGCCACGTGTGATGGCATCAGAGAGTATTTCTATCAACACGCTATACTCAGCGATGTTGTTCGTTGATTGCCCAATACATACACCTCTGAAACTTACTAACTCGCCGCTTGGATCAAAAATGGCCCAGGCTGCGGAGGACAGGTTCCGCGAACTATGACTCGCTCCGTCGGCATATCCAACACATGTCTCCATAAGGTTTGACATCTGCCATCAATGAAAAAGGTGGATCACTCGACCAGAACAAATGTTTAAGCGAAAACAAAATACAACAAAAGCATACAGGTTACTATTTAAGCATAGTAACGCTTGAGATACAACCCGTTGCGGGGCTGCGCCAGTGGAATTCCATCGTAATCCATTAACTCGTAGGCTCAGTTTGCTAACACCCTTTTAACAATATAGGGGCCCATCCATAAGGACTTGAATTTACCTGCTCCTAATTTATCGGATTCTTGGTCATAAAGCAAGACCAAATCACCTTCTGAGAAGACACGGGGTTTGACATTTTTGTCGAACTGAGCCTTGACTCGTTTCTTATGGACCTCGTTAGCCAAAGCGGCATCACGACGGGTTTCATCCAATTTGATTAATTCCAAGAAACGAGCCTCTTCCTCTGAAGTTCCGGGGAGGAGGTCGATCGCGAGTTTAAGTGACGAAATTTCGCACTGGATTGGCAAGACTGCTTCCAGGCCATACACCAATTGAAAAGGCGTGAACCCGGTTGTGTTCTTTACCGAGGTTCGGTAAGCCCACAAAGCTGAGTACAGGATTAGGTGCCATCTTCTTTTATGAACCCCAATCATCCTTTGCAAGATACGCTTCAGGACCTTGTTGATTGCTTCAACTTGTCTGTTGGCTTGAGGATAATATGGGGTAGAGCTGTCGTGAGATAGCCCTAGCTTGGCAGCTAATTCGACCATCATGTGATTGCGAAAATGTGATCCATGATCTGTAACTATAGCTTGTGGTACGCCGAACCTGGCGACTACATGATTAAAAAATAAAAGGGCAGCTGTTTCACCAGTGTTATCCAATGTAGGCATCGCCTCGGCCCATTTGGTAAAATAGTCGACAACGACTATTATATACCCATGCCCCCCGGTCGAGGTGGGGTTACATTGCATGAAATCGATGCCCCACTTGGCGAAGGGCCCAACAGCAACACCTCCCAGCTGAAAGAAATCTCCTCTTCACCTCCTTCAAGCAAAACACCCAATAGCTCTATACACAAACCAACATCACTTCCTTACTTGCACAAAATTCCAGCCTCTTCAGACCTCATGAGAGAGCTCTATATATAGGGTTTTGGAGAAAGGATGAGTCATCTTGAGACTGGCCTGAAGCTGACTTGTGTCCTCTCCCACTTTAGTTAATCTTCAGTTCTTGAGTCCACTTGGAGAATCTTGCTTCCACTTGGAGATCAAGACCCTCTTACTCATCACTAGGCGAATTCCTTGACCCAAGTGTCAGTTTGGAAGCTTCCTGGGCAGTTGACACCTTGCAGAATGACTGTGCCACTTGGCCAATCTCGCCCAGCGCAGGTAGCCTTCATTAGTTTTGACCTTCAGCGTAGGTACAAGGAGGAGCAGTTGACATTCAGCGCAGATGCTCAGTGGAGCAGCTGACATGATCCAGAAATAGCCTGTTTTTGAGTGTTTTTGGGTGGAGAACTGATTCTCAGTGCTGTGGTTTGCAGACCTTGTTCCTCTAAGGGTAAGAACAACATGTTTAGGGACTTTGGATCCCTCAGATTATTGACATTTCATGCTCCATGCTGTTAGGCACAAAAATGTCTATAACAAGTATGGGTAGATCTCACATAAAAATGTAAATGTAAATGTAAAGTAGACATTTAACATTTTTAATCTAATGTCGGTCCTATTTAGAAATCAATCTAATTATTATTATATATAAACACAATATAAATTTAAAATATAAAGAGGTTTATGAACACTCAAAAAATAGGTACGGTAAAAAAATAAAGATATAAATAAAGTGGACGTATGGTAAATAAATAAAACCTCTTTTTATACTTACTCCAAAGGTATGGTAAATAAATACAAATATAAATAAATTAGAGGTATGGTAAATAAATAAAACTTTTTTTTTTATATTTAGTACATAAACCTCTTTATATTATGAAGGCTCAAGTGAAGCTTATGGGCCAAATACTATTGGGCCAAATACCATATTTATAAAAGAGCTATGGTAAATTAATAAAAATATAAATAAACTAGAGGTATGGTAAATAAATAAAACATTTTTTGTGTGGTTATGTCTTCCGGATTCATCACATTTTACTGTTTGTGTATTGATGTTTTGAACCATCCTCCTTGGTTCATCATCAGGATTAGATATGTGAAGAAGTCATAGAATGATGTGTAATAAATAAAGGATATGGTAGGGATGGTAGTGTAAAGAGCCGACATGTTTGATAATGGTGTGGTTTTAATTAATTTATAATTAATTTAATTTAATTTTAATTTTAATTAATTTATTATTTTTTAATTTAATTTAATTTTAATTTATTTTTATTTTTAATTTTAATTTGATAGTTTATTTTTTTAATTTTTTTTTTAACTATTAAATTACTACTTGAATTTTAATAATGTATTTTTCTTAAACCTTGATTAATAGTTTTTAGAATTTAATGTTTTAATGTTGATATTAAATCTATATTAATTAGTATTTATTAAGATATTCTAAGTTCATAAGTTTTAGATTAATTGATAATTAATTAAGATATTTTAATGAAGTTCATAAGTTCTAGATGCTAGATTAATGTTCTGTATTGAATAATACTAGAGTTAGGTTAACTAATGGATTAAATGAAATTAAATGAGTTTAATCTTACTAAAGTTTTTAAGGAGTGAAAGAGGAGGACCAAGAGGCAATGGGGTTGGGATTGTTTAGGAGATGGTAGAACCCCTTGTTAGCGTGGGAATCCAATTATCACTTCCAACCATCATCACGGTTTAGGTTATTGGGGTGTTTCCCTATTTCGATAGCTTCTCTAAATTTTCTATGGTGGTACTGCTCAATTTTGGCCACAACACAGGAGTTTTCAATGCAAATGTGATGATTGGTTTTACTAGAGTGCTCAGCCAAACATTTTTTTATATTTACTCCATAATTCACTTTATATTTACAAACACTCAAAAAAGAGGTTTTATTTAGGTGAAGCCTATGGGCCAAATACCATGGGCCAAATTATTATTAATAACATGCAAGAAAAATATTATTAACCCTAATATTAATATTAATAAAAACAAAGATGGCATATGGTATTGACCCAAGGTATTTGGGTGGAATGTAGCCTATTTAAAGGGGAATTAGTGGAATGTATCCTATTTACAAGCAGAATTAAACCAGCACAGATCCATCTTTACTCTGGATCTACTAAGCATATAGAGGGAAAAATTTATTTGATCCCTCTCGGGGCTTAGTAGATCCAGAGAGTAAAGACGTATATATGTTGGTTTACTTATTACTATTTATGTTTACTTCTTTTATATCTTTAAATTTTAAAAAATGTGGTATAAATTACATATTTATTTATTTTTTATTTTAAAATTTTAAAATATGTTGTATAAATTACATACTTTACATTGATTACATCTTCAAATATTTATGCATGCTTCATAAAATTGTATCTTTCAATTAGATTATTGTTGTCATTTAAAGCCATAATATACATGCCCTCATTTGAGGCTAATGATGGATGATTGTAATGACAACTTTGAAGGTTATGATTTTAATTTATAATTGGTTCATTATATAAGGAGAATTATTTTTGTGATGGAAAATGTGAGGCTAATCATATTGATTATAGTCCATGATATTAGGATCTTAAATTAGAAATTTACAGGATATGATGAGCAATTCCTTAAAATTCATTATGCAAGATGGACCTTACTATTTGACTATAGGAGTTATGGTTAAATTTTGATATCTATTTGACTTTATGACATCAAGTTGTCTATGATGATCAATGCAGGAAACGTGTACCAAGAATGAGAACGAGAAATTCCAGTTACCTAGAACATTGTCCTAGGCAAACAATGTTAGCCAAGAATTTGAAATCTCAATGTCATTGCAACGTTCGTTGGTTTGACCATGAATATCAAGTTACATGACTTCTTGCAGAAGCTCTATTCTCACTATGCTTAAGCTCTGGGATTGAGGGTCATGTCTAGTAAGAGGGTAGCAAATGTGTCAGATTTCATGGAATAAGGAAATGCATGTACCAATGAGGAGCATATGTTGATACATGACATCCTTTCGACTATTGTGGCCAAAGAAAATTCTATGGTAGGAAACAATGCTCCATTATTCTTTTTTATCATCTCCTTCTGAGTTAGCATGCTTTTATCGTACCATTTCATTATGCATATGCCGTGTAAAGATCAAGTTGAGTTAATTTTACATTTGATTTCCAATATATTCAACAACTGCAAATATTTGTTTTCCCTGTGTAGGTTGGATGATGGGACAACACACTCAGAAATAGGGATAATGTAAAAGCAACACTCCCAAGAGCAAGAGTCTGAAAATAACATTTTCTTATTCTAATTCAGTTGCTAGAACTACAGGTTACTTTTTTACTCGATATTTCGAATGCATGCTGAAAGGGTATGTGAGAAAGAAGTATGGCAATCTTCAAAATGTTCTTAAATCATGCTTGGGTTGGTATTTGGTCCTCCTTTAAGTTCTTAAAAAAAATCTTCTTATTGGTAACATGTTTGTTCAATGGTATTAGTGTCCATATGCATTTCACTCCTAATTTCTCAGTATGTTTATTGAAACTATATATGGTTTTCCATTTAAAAAGTGTAATATGTTATTGAACTTTACTAAATACAAGTGGCATATTGCAGATAGTCCTAAAAGGAGTATACAAAATTCTTCTAAGCTTTGATACACATACTCAGAGATTTTGTGCCACTAAGGAATTTTTTTGTAAGTTGTTTTAGATCAATGCTATTCTTGTTTCAATTATTTTTTAAGTGACAAAATTAAAAATGATTAGAGCATAGGTTGTCCATCGATGTTTTTAATGTCGTGATTCTTTCACATCATGGTTATTTTGGGCAAGAAAATGTTTTAGGAATGTGTGACAATACATCAACTGATAGGTAAACAATTTTTTCATTATTGTAATGCCCATTCCATGATATTCTCTCTTTATTGTTTGATTACATATTAAGTGTCACTTTTGATTTTTCTTTGTATATTAACTATGAAATTGAAAATACTTGGTATCATATCCATTTAAACAATAACCAAAGCTTGAAGATGAAACTAGTATTACACGATATTGATTGAAATTCTGTTAATTGTTTTGTGTTGAACTATTTTCATGACTATTAGAAAAATTTACTTTCATGTTGTTATTTTATCACATGTTGTTTATATACTTGACCAAGTTCATCCGTTAGAGAATGATATGTTGTTGCAAATAAAACAACAAGGATTAGACATTACACCTCATATTACTTGTTTCCAAAAGTTATTTATAGCTTGAGATTTTTAGAATGTAACTTAGTTAGCATGATTGTGCCTAAGCTTTCCCTGAAGGTTGAATTCTAAGTTACTAAGGTGCTATTTTCTATGGTGAACTTTTACTTTCTTTGTTTATATAGGTCATCTAACCACATAGTGTCCACTATCGCTCAACGAAAGAAATCTTGTTCGAACTTGCTTTTGTGGGGGAAAATGACTTTAAAAATTGTTGATGTTGAGGTATATGTCATATAAATCCTTTATACTCTACTTCAGTTTATATTCCAGTGTTCATCATATTTCATGTATTACACTTTGCACTGTATCTTATTTATTTTTTAGAAAAGAAACTTAGTATTGATGGTCAGCCCAGGATTTGAAGAAAGAGGAAAACAATAACACTTGGGCGAAAAATGAAAAAAGAGACAGAAGAGAACCAGTCTAGTGATACCCTTAAAGCCAATATCCCACATAAGACACACACATAGAGATTGATGGTAAATTCTACAGAGTTGGTGAATTCACTTGCAATTCTTTGTCAACATAATGAAAATGTTTTGTAGTGATGAAACAACATTTCGTGTGTAAACTGTAGTCTAGCCAATATTAAGTTGTAAACTCATTTTGTAATACTTGACATTTCACATAATATAATTTATGTGGTTGAAATTATTTATAGTTGCACTTGATATTGTTTAGTATTGTAATTAACATATGTAACTTTTCATTTTCATATTAGATGAGCCAGTGCAGATTGTATAACATATTTTCAATTTAGTCGCAAAATCATTGTAAGTAATTTGTTTTGATTAATAATGAGCACATAAAATCAATCGAAAACTACTAAATTAGTAGTTTATATTGATTAGTTAGGAACACAAACTAAATGAATATACAACTACATTAGTCATTTACAATAATTATTAATGAAAATAAATGAAATGAATATAAACTACTAAATTATTCATTTATATAATGAATATGAAATCACTGAAAAAAATAAATGACTATTGCAAATGATAAATTTGTGATTACAAATGACAACTAAATTTTGCATATATACGAATATTAGTAGCTAATTTACAGTATCTTATAACACGACAAAAAATTATTCATATTTCTTTGGTCATTAATTAGTTTCAAACAATGACTAAAATTTGCATACATATGACTATTAGTAGCTAATTTACAGTATCTTATAACACGACCAACATTTTTTTCATATTTATTTGGTTATTAATTGGGTTTTTCAGGTGAGCATATAGTAATATATTTTGTTGTATATTTGGTCATTAATTGTGGAAATTAATGACTAAATTAATGACCAAATTTATGACTAAATATACTACTAGACAATGAAATTGAGACAACCAATTAATGACTAAGCTAAAAATGACTAAAACTTGGTCGCGTTATAAAACACTGTAAATTAGCTACTACTAGTCACCCACTGAAAAATGGTCATTTATATGCAAATTTTAGTCATTTTTTTAATAACTAATTAGCCATTTTGTACTAGTGATTGTATGTAGGCATCGCCTCGGCCCATTTCGTAAAATAGTCGACGGGGACGATGATATAACCATGCCCCTCGGGTGAGTGAGGGTTACATGTCATGAAATCAATGCCCCATTTGGAAAATGGGACAATAGTGATTACTGGGTGTAGGGGTGCAGGAGGGGCGTGCTGTTTGTGGTTGAAAATATGGCATTCATGGCATTTTTGGATAGCTAGAATGCAATCTTTAAAGATAGAAGGCTAGAAATAACCGATGCAAACTTCTGAGTAGTGGCATATCCAAACATATGACCACCACAGGCACCAGAGTGGAAATTATTTAGGGCCCGCTCCAAGGGTGAGACATCTGCGGAGGACAAAGTCCACACCAACCCAATACAAGGTATCATCGAGGATCCAATAGGGTTGGGACTGATGCCGGATCCGACGTTGGTCTGATTGAGACATCTCAGATCGAAAGGTATGGGTTTGGAGATAAACAATAATGTCTCCATACCAAGGGTCAAGAGTGCTGATAAAAAACAGTGTTTCATCGGGTATCTGCTTAGTAAAATTGGCTGGGGTGCTGGCAGATGGAAGAGCATAGATTAACTCGACAAAGGTGAGTGATTTCTTTGATTTGGCAATAGTGAACTCAAAATCAAACTCCTGTAGGATGACAATCCATTTGGAGTATTCCCCCCCAGTAACTAATGAGTCAGTATATAAGTCATGGGGTTACAATAAGAAATTATAGTGGTTTTCCTTAAAATGATATAGTGGCGAAACCTTTGGACGACATGAACTGCTGCCAAAGCAAGCTTCTTGACATGATCATAATGGGACTTAGTATCAAGAATATTCTAGCTCAGATAATAAAACACGTGTTTGTTGCCATCATCGTCATCCTAAACTAACACCATAGTAATAACATTATTATTTGCAACAAAATATAGGAAATAGTCGCGGTGATAATTGGGGGGATTGAGTAAAGGAGCACTAATCAGGGATTTATTTAAAGCATCGAAGGATTCTTGATAAACTTAATCCCAGATATAAGGGATCCCCTTCTTAAGTAAGTGAGTATATCCTTTGTCAAGTTCAGCATAATTCGGGATAAATCGACAGAGAAAATTAGCTTTTCCTTCAATCTCTGTAATTGCAGTAGTGATGATGGAGGGGGTAGATTGACTATGGCCTCAACTTTCAAAGGATCAATCCTGATCCCTCCACGAAACACGACAAAACCTAAGATATGGTTGGAATCGACACAAAACACACATTTGTGTGGATTGAGACGGATATTATAATGTCGACATCATAAAAAGATAGCTCTTAAGTGATCTGGATGGTCAGGATGTTTAGCTGAATGAGCAGGAAAATCATCAAGGTATGGTTTAAAAATATGTCAAATGTCATGGAATGCATATGAAATTACTTGTTAAAAAGTGGCACCAACATTATTCAAACCAAAAGGAAGATTTTTGTAAGAGAAGGTACCCCAAGGAAAAATAAAGGTTGTTTTATGTTGATCGACAGGTGAAACATTAATCTCGTTATAGCTAGAAAAGCCATCCATGAAAGAAAAAATCTCACTCCCTGTGCATTCGTCGATGATCTGGTCAATGAAGGGAGTAGGATAATTGTATTTTGGACACACGCGATTGATATCGCGGTAATCAACACAAACACGTATTGTGCCCTACTTTTTAGCAACATGGACGATATCGGATACCCAATCCGTCAATGGAATAGGATAAATGAAACCTACTTTCAAAAACTTCTCTACCTTTGCTTTGATAACATTAGCCTTTCGAGGGTGCACAGGGTGAAGCGATTGTCGAATAGGCTTAGCAACAGGATATGTCAGGATCTCATGCCCCACTATGGCTGGATTAATACCAGGCATCACCTCGTATGACCAAGTGAAAACATCTCAGAATTCTTTAAAAAGCTGAGTATAGATCTTGATCTCATCTGGGGATCAAGAAACCCCAACATGGATGTTATCAACAATTCCCGGTTTAGCGGAAATGTCAATAGGCATCGTAACAGTGATGTTTCCCATATTACCCTCCGATAAAATTTCATGTACCCAAACAAGCATTCCAAATGGAGGTGTAAAAGGATGAGAAATAGACACTTCAGGACAAGAAGGCATCTCATCGAGGCGAGGGAGAAAGGAAAAATGATTATGTAGACCGTTCCATGGAACTTCTCCTAGAGACATGACCTCCACAATACTCTCGTCAGTGGGGAATATCTCATTCAAGGGATCTGGAGAATCCCAGGAACCAAGCCAAGGGGATGGCACATAAGTGTCCTGTAGGTTTTAACCTCGTATAGATATTACCTACATACGAATTCTAAAACACAGAAAATAAATAATGCGAGATCAGAACACATAAAACACATATACACAGAGATTTCCCCTGGATCCCAAAACCAAGACTACCAGCTTAATTTTTCATTATGTTCCTTTCAATGTTATAATACATATTTATACATGCCGAAGCATCCAATACCATGGACCAAAAACCATCACGTCCAAAAAACATGTGCGAAAATCATGCAAAAAACCATAGGTGGGTCCGCCCAACCTAACATAGGGTCCAAAACCAAAATTTTCTGGGGCGCTACCTCGGACCCCATAAACTGGGGTTACGGGTGCCCCTCAAACCCACTGTTAACTACGTGGAAAGAATATAACACAACCCAACAAACCCAACATTTTCCCACTTCTTGTTTTCTTTCCACAGGGGGCCACAAAAGAGCTTAGTCATTTTTCCATCCCTGAAATGCCCATTGTCTCTCTACACCAAGAGAACTTCTCAGAGCTCACAAATTTTGTCAATGCATCTACAACATTCTTCAAAGTGTCCACCTTTACCAGCAACACCTTTTTTTCTTCTATCATATCCCTCACAAAGTGATACTGAACATCAATGTTCTTTGTCTTTGAATGATATGCGGGGTTCTTTGCCAAGAAAATTGCACTTTGGCTGTCACAGTATATCCTTATAGCTTCTTATACTAACCCCATACTTGAGCACAATATCTGCAACCAAACTGCTTCCTTGCTTGCATGAGTGGCTGCCATGTATTCTGCCTTTGTAGTTGACAAATGCCACTATAGATTGTTTCTTACTCATCCAACTGACTGCACCTCCAAATAGGTTAAACACATACTCACTTATAGATCTTCTCTGATCCAAATCTCCAGCCCAGTCTACATGAACAAAGCCATAAATATCCAACACTCTGTACAATCCTGGTCTTCCTTGGTAGCACAAACCATTATCACTAGTGCCATGCAAATACCTGAAAACCCGCTTCACTACTGTCCAGTACTCCTTCCCTGGTTTTGACATAAACCTGCTCAATACTCCCACTGCATGTGCAATGTCTGGTCTAGTACAGACCATTGCATACATTAGGCTACCGACTGCACTTGCATATGGAACACGAGACATGTCCTCTTCCTCTTCTTGTGTCTTGGGACATTGTTTAGCAGATAACCTCACACCTACAGGAATAGGAACCTTCATCGATTTACTATCTTGCATATTAAAACTCTGCAATATTGTCTCGACATACTTCCTCTGGTTTAACCAGAGCTTCCTCTTTGCCTGATCTCTTTTAATTTCCATGCCCAAAATATAGTTTGCAGCACCAAGATCTGTCATGTCGAATTTGGTGGAGAATTGGGTCTTCAAATCCTGGATAACTTCTTTGTCATTTCCAACCAACAACATATCATCCACATACAAGACCAGATAAATAACACGGTCACCAATTAATTTAAAATACACACAGTGATCTGCTTTGCTTCTGGTGAAGCCAAGTCCCCATATAAATGTATCAAATTTCTGATACCACATCCTTGGTGACTGTTTTAACCCATATAGAGACTTCTTTAACTTACATACCAGTTCTTTCTTACCCTTCACCACAAAGCCTTCAGGTTGCTTCATGTAGATCTCCTCTTCCAGATCCTCATGAAGAAATGTTGTCTTCACATCCATCTATTCTACCTCAAAATCAAAAGCAGAAGTAACAAATAAAAGTAATCTAATAGAAGTTACCTTGGAAACAGGAGAAAAAATATCACCAAAATCAATTCCCAACACCTGGGAATAACCTTTTTCTACCAACCGAGCTTTGTATTTCTCCACTTTTCCTTCTGCATTTGTCTTATTTTTGAACACCCATTTACTGCCAATGGGTTTCCTTCCAGCCAGCAACTCCACCAGATCCCAAGCCTCATTTTTGTGCAAAGATGCCATTTCATCAACCATGGTCTCTTTCCATAGTTTTCCATCCTCTGAATCCACTGCTTCCTTCACAGTTATGGGATCATCATCAGTAACAAACAAAGCAAAATTTGAACAAAAAGAAGATGGACTATACCTTTCTGGTTGCCTTCTTTCTCGAACTAATCTTCTCAAAGCCGGAGTTTGTGGCTCTTCATCTTTTGATTCCTCCTTTGTTGTAGAGTCTGATTCTTCCTCCTTTAGCTCAAACTCTATCTTCTCAGGTTCCTTTGGTTGGACTTCATGTTTAATAACATCTTTGACCTCTCTAAACACCACATCTCGGCTGTACATAACCTTCCTTGTTACTGGGTTCCAAAGCTTATAACCCTTTAAACCATCCTTATACCCAATAAAGATGCACTTTTCAGATTTACTATCCAACTTTGTTCTTTTCTCCTTTGGAACATGTACATATGCATCACATCCAAATACCCTCAGATGTGAAAGAGAGGTTTCTTACTAGTCCATGCCTCTTGTGGAGTCTTATCCTCCAACACTGATGAAGGTGACCTGTTGACCAGGTAACATGCAGTATCCACCGCCTCTGCCCAGAATTCTTGTCCTAACCCAGCACCACTGAGCATGCTTCTTGCCCTTTCCATCAACGTCTTGTTCATTATTTCTACAACTCCATTTTGCTGAGGTGTATATGGAGTAGTCTTCTACCGTGCTATACCACACTTCTTGCAGAATTCTTCAAATTCCTTACCACAAAACTCTCCACCATTATCTGTCCTCAACACCTTTATTTTCTTCTCTGTCTAGTTTTCCACTAGAGCCTTAAATTCTTTAAACCTATCAAAGACTTTAGATTTATTCTTAAGGAAATATATCCATGTATTCCTTAAGAAGTCATCTATAAATGATACATAGTACATAGACTTACCCAGTGATGGAACCTTCACAGGTCCAAACACATCACTGTGCACAAGCTCTAATATCTGTTTCGTCCTCTTACCACCAGAGGGGAAACTCACGCAATTCTGCTTCCCGTATACACAATTTTCACATAAATCAAAATCCAGAGAGATATTACTCATACCTTTTACCATAACTTTACCATGAAGTATTCGAAGGCCCTTCTCTCTAATAAGTCCAAGATTTTGATGCCACAACTTGGTCTTTTCTCTAGAGACCACTAGATTTTCTACTCCACTTTCAGGAACCATGGAACTATTGTACCCATCAACAACAGTGCTACCTTGCAGCTTGTACAAAGTTCCAATCCAAACTCCCGGCATCAATAATAGTACTCCCCGAACCATCTTGCAGGTATCCTTCTCGAACATTGTTTTTACACATGCATCATCCAACTTACTAACAGAAATCATATTTCTGGATAATGCAGGAATATGCAGAACACCCAGAAGTGTTCTAACCCTTCCACCTTGCAGCTTCAACTTTAATTTTCCACGACCAATGATTCTAGCCTTCCTGTCATCCCCCAAGAAGACATCACCACATCATATTTCTCATACTCACAGAACCACTCTCTATGGGGAGTGAATTGAAAGGATGCACCTGAGTCAATCAACCATGCCTCATGATCTACATGTGTACTTGAAGAAGCCAAGTACACATCCCCACATTCATCTAAGGTGGTT
Source organism: Pinus tabuliformis (assembly GCA_031772625.1). Classification (NCBI taxonomy): domain Eukaryota; kingdom Viridiplantae; phylum Streptophyta; class Pinopsida; order Pinales; family Pinaceae; genus Pinus; species Pinus tabuliformis. The sequence goes on from CM062820.1 coordinate 1,303,023,594, forward strand.
TTCACCTCTACAGAAGGAGCCTCATCAAATCCCCTTCCTTTGTCAGGAGCTTTAGATTTACAGTGCCTTTTGAAGTGGCCTTCCTTTCTGCATTTCCAGCACACCACCTTTACAGGTTTTCCTGGAGATTTAGATCTCCCACTCGATGACTTATTTTTGTTTCTGTTCTAGGACCATCCTCATACAGACAAGGCATCATTATATTGGTTCTCCATATTTTTCCATCTCATCTCCTCCGCCAGCAAGGCTGAGACTATTTCATCAAACTGCAAGGCAGTTGCATTGCTACCTATTGCAATAACCAGACTATCCCACGAATCTGGTAGAGAACACAACAAACTGATGCACTTATCTTCATCTGAAATTTTAATATCAATAGATGCTAATTGACTTACCAAAGTATTAAATGCGTTCAGATGCTCTGTCACCAAGTCTCCATCTTTCATCCTCATGTTATACAACTTTTTCCGCAGGAACAATTTATTCACCAGAGACTTAGATTGGTACAAAGTCCCTAACTTGTCCCACAAAGCCTTTGTTGTAGCTTCCCCTAATACATTCAACAATACTAAATCTAAGACACACAATTGTACTGTGCTCTTTGCCTTCCGATCTAACTTCTTCCATTCTTCATCGAACACTCTCGTTGGTTTAGTACCAGGATCTACCGTGATCCACTGATCTTTATCCACCAACAGATCCTCCATCTTGGGTTTCCACAACTCAAAACTCTCACCATTAAATTTCTCGATCTCTATCTTTCCATTGCTCACCATCTTCTTTCACCACCAGAATCGATCTCGCAGATCTCCCACTGAACAGGGTCTACCACAGGCCCGAGAAAAACCCCTCAGCAACAAAGGCATCCCCTTGAAGCCAAATCTACTCTGATACCAAATGTAGGTTTTAACCCCGTACAAAGATTACCTGCATACGAATTCTAAAACACAAAAAATAAATAATGTGAGAGCAGAACACATAAAACACATATACATAGAGATTTTCCCCTGGATCCCAAAACCGGGACTACCAGCTTGATTTTTCATTATGTTCCTTTCAATGTTATAATACATATTTATACATGCTGAAGTATCCAATACCATGGACCGAAAATCATCGCGTCCAAAAAACATGTGAGAAAATCATGCACAAAACCATAGGTGCGTCCACCCAACTTAACATAGGGTCCAAAACCAAAATTTTCTGGGGTGCTGCCCCAGACCCCATAAAGTGGGGTTACGGGTGCCCCTCAAACCCCGTGTTAACTACGTGGAAAGAATATAACACAACCCAACAAACCCAACATGTCCAGGTCTACACTGAATACAACATAACTTTCTGAAGTGGCCATCGAAGCTAAAACAATTTCCTGATAATTTATCTCCAATGGAATTAAAGGCATAGTGGTGCTAAAAGAATCAATTTGATCTTCAGAAGGGATAATCCAAGGATCTGTGGAATCCGAGATCATATTTACTGAATGAACATGTGGAGGTGGGAGAGTAAAGGTACCCATTAAAGTGGAGTCTTTGAAAAGACTGACACCCACGCTCTCGTAAGGAATCTTAGTATTTCCCACATAAGGAACATTACCGCTGGATGAACCAGAAGAAAAGAAAGAAAGTTGATCAACCGTGATGATTTTTCCTTCATGAGGAAAACGAAGTACGTAGAACAAAGAAGACACTACACAAAACATGGCGTGAGTCCAACTTTGCCCGAGAAGAAGGTTGTAGTTGAGATTGGCATCTACAACTTCTACTTCTAATTCAATAGTATTTCCTTCCAACGTAATCGGTAAGTTTGTGAGAATACTGTAAGGTCGCGAACCTCTACCATCAAAGGCTTCCAAGGTGTTTGGAGATTCGTTAAGAGGAGGAGAGCCAATGGATTTCCAACACAAAACTGACATGATGTAGGTCGAAGCACCTTCATTAATAACCATTTGATGAATTGTCTTTCCTTTGATAAGGACCTAGATCAAAAAAGAGATCTGATGAGGTAGATGAGGTACATGATTCTTTAGATTGAAAGTAATCAGACTCAAACCATAAGGATCGATAACACCTATAACAGAAAATAGTGATTTTCATTGTGTTGGATAGGATTGAAGAACCTCCAAGGCAAACATTGCCGAAGGTGCTTGAGCTAAATCTTCAACAATATTGTATTGTTGTGCAACTCTGGCATTCAGATTGTAAGATGATTTTTGAAGAACACCTTTAGGGGGTGGTCGGATGACAGACTCACCATTAGGGTGCTTGATATGGAGCGAACCAAATGGAGTAGAAGTAGAAGGAGCATCATGGGCTTATTTATCTATAGTATGTTTATATGTAGCTTGATAGTCCTTGGTTTGAGTAGCGATCTAGATAGGTGATGAAACTTGCATCATGAACAACTGAAAACCTGAGGAAGCAGAAGATTGAGGTTGGTATACCAGTTGGGTCTATTGTTACAGAAAAGGTTCTTCTAAGACAACCGGGGTCCCTTTTAGCAAGCAAATAACTTCAGATCATCGGGACAATCTTTAGTGTAATGATCCTCCTCACAGATGAGGCAAGGATACTTTAGATTTCTTCGAGAAGTGTCATCAACAAAAGATTTAGGAGGGTCTTATTTTGGGGTAGCGACTTTGGCCTTACCTTTGCCTTTCTTTCTAACTTTTGAGGATTTATTTGCTGTGGTAGATTGGACAACATGTACCTCAGAGGTTTTATCAGGACTGGATGAATTTTTAGAGGGATTATTGGAACTAGTGTTCGAGACAATTTTCTGCTTCGAAGAAGATTTTGCAGGAGTTTGAGACACAAAACCAATCACATCATCAACAGGTGGTGTATTTGAAGACTTCGATGCTATTAGATCTGATGATGGTCTCAGAGCATTGGGTAACATCTCATACAATGTGTTGGATTGCAAATAGATGAGGTCTAAATAATGAGCATAGGCGATAGCTTGTTCTTCAATAACACATCCACCCATGGCTATGTCCTTACTAATCTTTCTGACGAATGATTTTGTGAACCATTCTGTCAACAACTGATCAACAATTTCAAACTTGATGAGGTGACGCCTACATCTCCATTCATGGATATGATCAGAGATGTGGGTCGCGGTGTCTTGCTTTAGTGACATAAGCAGATGGGTGCCAGTTTCATAGCGAACCGATAGCTGGAAATGAGTATGAAAAGCCATAGCAAGAGAGTTGAAGTCATTGTAGGTACCTTGAGGCAATTCTATGTACCACTTGGCGGAAACACCTATGAGAGTTATTTGAAAGAGTCGAAGATAGATAGAATCATCAATGTACAAATTGTAGGAACACCAGAGGTGATATTTCATCACATGGGCTTGCGGATCCTCCTTTTCTTTTCCCTCAAATTTGGGGAAATCGCTCCAAATCTTTGATGGAACTGGAGGCCAGTATGGCAAATGAAGAATGGGACCATTCATGAGCCTGGAAACATCGGAGAGTTCCAACGTAGCTAAGAAAGGTAACTGCATGTTAAATGGCATATAGGGCCTTTGAGGAGACCTAAACTGCGGAGTCCATCGTTGATGGTAGGGGTTTTTCCCCCATAGTGGCAGATTTTATCCATATTGAATCTGATTTTGTCCCCACTGAGGGTTACCTTGCCCATAAGGAGGATTATGTCCTGGGTAGGTTTGGAACTGCCCGCCCATAGGTCACTGATGAACATTGTATGCAACATATGGGTTATAAGGCTGTTGAACCTGCTGTCCCTGGATGTAAGGATTTTGAACCTACTGATGTAGGGGATGACCCTGATATTGCAAAGGCTGACCTTTGTGGATGCGCATATAAGACTTGTTGCTGCCAAGGTTGACCTTTTTTTGCAAAGGTTGGCTTTGTTGCTATAAAGGTTAGCCCTACGGTTGCAAAGGTTGGCCTTGTGAGGACAAAGGTTAGGAGGACTGCTGAAAAAAATGTGTTTGCAGTTGAAAATTTTACCTTGATTATTGCAAAAGTTGCACTTGCAGTTGTATTAGTTGTCCTTGTGGTTGCAATGATTGCCCTTGCTGTTGCAAAGATTCCCCTTATTGTTGTGAAAGTTTCCCTTACTACTGCGAAGGTTTTCCTTGTTGTTGCAAGGGTATCTGTACAGTTCCTGGGGTGATACACTGAGGGTATTGATAGTTCTTGAATTCAATCTAGCTATATCCATCAGGCACAGTGGATTGGCTAGCATGAACATAAGGCTCAACTTGAGGCATGTAAGGTGAATTTACCATAGCTTGTGAACCATATGGGACATAAGCCAGTTGGAATGGGACCTGAGCCATATATGGCCGCTGGTATTAGACATTACCTGACCTGGATGGAATAACAAGGTTAGGAATAATTCCATAAAAGGGTTGATTCATTCCAACCATGTGAGGTTTTAATCCACTCACACTGGCTTCACCAAACATCATGGGGATATTCAGATCTTTCCATCTAGGCGGTGGCACAATCTGTCCACTCACTCGTGGGGTAGAATAACTTATTGAGACCTAACCTGAGACTATCAGTTGAACCAGAAGAGTTGGCTGAAACGATAAGACAGGTTGAGATGGAATGGTACGTTGAATTGGAACTGAAGTGACTACAGTTTGTACAATTGGTCAATAGGTTGTGTTTTGAATGAATGGACTTGATGTAGTTATAGTGCCGAAAGACCAAATGGGGTTTTTGATACAATGACGAGGCATTGGGAGTGCCTGAAACCAACTGAGCTAGAAAGGTATAACCATGCAGAAATATGGGCTAACTATACTCAGGGTAAGAGAGAGACGAGACTCTTCCTGTAAAAGGGAAACCTTTAGGAGGGAATGCATATCCCTGCTCATCATCTACGTGAGGAGTGTGTGTAGTGGAAACTTCCGAATAACCTAGAGATGAGACTGGGATCTTGCCTTCTAACCGCATCGATGGAAACAACTAGCAAAGAGGAATCAGATATGTTCGAGGAGATAAATCCAAAGGAATACCAGGTCGATCATACAGACTGTACAGATGCTGTGGAGACATAACAACAGGATCGAACAATGGGTTTGATGGATAAAGAACCAGTCTTGGCAGACTTTCTAGAGTCTGCAAACTCTCGAGTGTCTGGATGGGATTATTAGAGGAATTTCGATCAGATTATTGTGGTGAATAAGAATCTAATGGGAGCGTATGAGAAGACAAAGGTTAGATGCTAAGAACAATTCCAAGTTCAACTCCTTGATCCTCAAGCGACTGAGGAAGTTTCAGATGAACTCCTTCAGAGGACCCTTCAGTATCAGACAATGAAGGGGAACTATGATATGGACTCAGTCGTTCAGCCATGATGGCTTCCCCTCAATGGAAAAATTGAAGGAAACAAATTGATTAAGGCTTTAACAATCTTGAAATTAACAAGGAATTACTCAATTTGGTCAAAGAAGAAACTTCTTGGGATGTCATGTTTATCGTGGATAGTTATATTTTAGAAAAAAAAAGAATGCCTTTTCATCTTTTAAGGGTCAAGAAAAGGGCGAAAAGGTGACTCTAGTCACTTTCAATAGTTTTGCGAGAGTGAAAGGAGAAGTTGCTCAATGGTCTCTTCAAATTTAAAGAGTTAGAAAAGATCAAATGACTTCTCTGGTGAATCTAGGTAAAAGGAGTACCAAGTAACCCTGAACTCCAATATACACCTCAGCCAATGAATTGACCAAGGACTTGACGTACGTGCAGGCAATCTCCCCGAATGTTGTTTTTGGTGTATCACGTTTACAAGGCAGTAGACTTGGCTTCCTATGGATAAATGATTTCAACCTATAGGGTTCTCCCTTTATATTTACGACGGTATGGGGAACACAAGTCCATGCTAGCATTGTCTAATGTCGAAGCTAACGACAACTGCTAAGTTTTAAAGATGTCGGAACACGTCTCTAACCTAGAAAAATAGATATGACCGTTAATGTTTCAAATGCTCCTTAGGTTAATTGATATATTTTAAAGTTGATCTTGTAATTATGTCTCAATTTCAAGGCCTTAACGACATTGTTTCTCCCTAAAATGCAAACTAGATGATGAAATGAAATATTTCAATTCAATGAATGCTAGCTATGTAGGGAAGAAAATAACTTAAATCACGAATCAAACCAAATGAAATATTCATCTATGACCATATTCACATGAAAAATGAAAAATATGAAATCTAATACTTGATATGATAAGAAAATGCAATGCCAAATCCTAAAGCAAAATATCTAAGATATAATGATGATTTTTCTTTTCTCTTTTCAAGATGCAACAAACATAATGTAGTGCAAAGGGAAAGAGAATGTAGGCAAACCAAGAAGTATGAAAATCACTTTCACATCAATGATTCGAATGCAACGCACAATGTTCGAAAAACTAAGAAAAGAATTGCATTTTCACTTTCAGTTTGGAACATAAACAACTTCAAAGCAAACACTTCCTTTTGATCTAATGAGATGACTAAATTGTAATCTATCATTCATCCAATGAAGCTTAAGAAACTTTCACTATATCCTCTAATGAAAACAACTTAAGTTGGAAGAACCAAAAGTAATTTGCAATCACGTCAGAACACACAAAGATTTTTGAACACAAGAAAACAATTTGTGAGCAGAAGAGTGATGAGTGTACTAAGGTTGACCTAGAAGACCTAGAACCCTAAAGGTCTAATCAAACTTAAAAAACACTCAAGCCAAGTCAAAATGCAGTTTCAAGTAGACAATGAGAGAGCCAATGAACAAACACCTTGGTAAATCACAAGGAGAAGACAACTAAAACTAAAAACCACAGAGAAAACCCTAGATTTCTAAGTTTTTTACAATCATCACACTTGTCAACAATAAAGTAGTGATCATCACTACTGTAACTTAAAAACTGCCATATCATCACGACTCTCAGGCTCATATCTGCGTGGTAGAGGAAAAGGGAAAATAAATCTAAAATTTTCAAAAACAGCTCAAGCTAACAATCTTCAGACATCTACCAAGTAATGAAACTGACTGCAAGCAAGCATTGAAGTCTAAAAATCAATGGTTTACCAAACTCATCAAAAGACACGGTGAAGGAGATGAAGGAAAAGGTCATAGGCTCCCTAGTATAGTCGCCATTTTGTTGTCAAGGTTAATCCTGATTCCTCTCTGCAGACGGAGACATCCCTCTAGTCCAATGAGTGGGTCTAACAACTTGAGAGAACAATAGAATAAGCGAAGAATAAGCGAATAAGAGAAGAGGCCTACCTTTATCTAATGCTAATATGATTCCCTCTGTTGAAATCCTCAAACTGCTTGTGTCAAGGTCTTCTTTTTTCTTCTTTCAGTGCTTATGTACTGGCACAAACAACCAAGAGATGACAAAGCATACCAAAACCAATAGCAAATCCAAAAATAATCTATTTAGCTGATCAATGAATGCCAAACAAATACATACATGAACATATATATTGGGAAGATGAACCAATAGTTGTATTATTATTTAAAGAATGAAGGGGAAGCTTACAACTATAGCCTTGATGTTGAACAACTCTCCTTGAGTGGTAATCAAAGTCCAATCCAAGAAACTCTCCAACACTCCTCTAAGTCTAATGAATGGTCTCTAGCATAAGCTCAACATAAGGGTGCAAATGGACATTGATCAACCATTTGGGAAAGGTAGAGGGGAAATTTATAGGCTGGGAGAGGGAGCTAGACCTCCTCCAAAGATAGGATTAGGACCACATCTTAAGGAGGTAGCTCATAGGGATGAGACCAAGAGGTCAAATTAGGAGGATTTGACCTCATCTATACAAAACCACCTCTAGCTCGGCACTCTGGAAGCTTCTAGATCACGAAGCTTCTCATCCTCTCTGGGAAAACTTCCTTTTTGAGACCATCACTAGTATGAGAGAGAACATAGCAATTCCATCGCTGACTTAAAAAGGTGCAACAGGTGATCATCACAGTTTTGAGCTTCATAAGGGCGATGATTCTCATTTTAGGGTTCATGAGCTATTTCCTCAGGGAAAGCTCTAGATATTTTCAAGGCAAAGTTAAAGGAGGGATCTGAGCTGTATACATTGATGAGTATACTATATAATGATCATGTTTCAGGCATGTTATGAAACCAGCTCAAGAAAAGATAGATCAACGCCTTAGAATTCAGCCTCTTCGAGGGGGCAACCTCCTTTACATTACATAAATGAACAATTCTTGGATTATACAAATGACAAAACCTCCTTTCTATATATAGGAGTCTAGGGAGTCACAATATAATCCAACCGACCTAACAATAATAATATAAAGCCACAAAAATAACAATAGAGGGATTCTATGGGGCACAGAAATAACGATATGGGGGTAATAGGGGCACAACAATATAAATAAGGGGTATAACTACAATAGTAATGGGGTAATCACTAGTATTATAGGGACCCAACATGCCCCTCTCCTTCAAAAAGTGTTGTCCTCAACGCTTGAGTAGTTCTGGATACTTCTGCATAAAATTCTCATCCTCCCATGTGGAATCTTCAGCGGATAAGTTCTTCCACTTGATAAGATACTCTGAAATTGATCGATTTCGTAGCTGTCGAGTTCTTGTTTCTGTGACTGCTTCCGGTTCCAATATAATTTTTCCTTCCTCGTCAAGTTCTGGCAATATTTTTTGAATTGGGAGCTTGTCACCTATAACCTTCTTTAAACATGAAACATGGAAAACTGGGTGCAATCGAGAAGCTGCAGGAAGCTCCAATTTGTATGCCATAGTACCAATCTTTTGCAACACCTTGTACGGACCATAATACTTTGGTGATAATTTATTATCCTTCTTAGCTTGCTTTAGGGACATTTGCTTATATGGTTGTATCCGTAGGAATACCCAATCACCTACATCAAAACTTCTTTCACTGCGATGTTGATCTGCCTGTTGTTTCATTCTATTTTGTGCCAACACGAGGTTATCCTTTAAGAGTTGGAGGACTTGTTGTTGATGTCCGATGTGATGTTCCACTGCCTGAACCTTAGAATTTTCTCTTAAATATGATGTGATGAATGGTGGTTGATACCCATAAAGTGCCATAAATGGGGTCATTTTTGTTGCTGTATGGAAGGAAGTGTTATACCACCATTCAGCCAGAGGCAACCATTTGACCCATTGTGTCTGTTTATCAGATACAAAGCAACGAAGATATCCTTCCAAACATTTGTTTACTATCTCAGTTTTCCCATCAGATTGAGGATGATAAGATGAGCTATGAGCTAACTGAGTACCAAGACAAGAAAATAATTTTGTCCAAAAATCTCCAGTGAAAATGGGATCTCTGTCACTTACAATAATCTTTGGGTTTCCATGTAGCTTTTGAACTATTTCCATAAATGCAGTAGAAACTGTACTAGCTTTAAGTGGATGTGATAATGCACAAAAGTGTGCATACTTGGTAATTCTGTCAACTACCACCATGATGACACTCTTTCCCTCAGACTTGGGTAAACCTGTGATAAAATCCATTGAAACCTCCTCCCAATGTTGGCTTGGAATGGATAAAGGTTGTAATAGACCCGGTGTCTTAATTGTTTCAACTTTATTTTGTTGGCAAACCAAACATTCCGCCACAAACTTTTGAATATCTGATTTAAGGCCATCCCAAAAAAATTCCTTCTTAACCCTGTGGTAAGTTTTTAAAAATCCTGAGTGCCCTCCTAAGGGAGAAGTGTGCAATTCCATAAGAATCTTTTGTTTTAGCTGGGAATTCTTACAGAGGTATAAGCGATCTTTGTACCATAACGAATCATTTTGCCAGCTAAATGTATCAGAAGTACTGGAATCTTGTTGTAGCTTTCGAATAAGTGCCCACACTTCTTCATCATTCTTCCATTCCTCCCTTGCTTCGTTTATCCAATCTGGTTGGATAATAGAAATGGCACACAACAATGCTTCCACATCCTCATCCTTTCTTGAGAGTGCATCTGCCACCACATTTTGCTTCCCTTTTTTGTAGATGATTTCAAAGTCATAACCCAACATCTTTGTGACCCACTTTTGTTGCTCTTCAGAGGATAATATTTGTTCTAAAAAGTATTTAAGGCTATCATGATCCGTTTTTACCTTGAAGTGTCTTCTGATTAGGTAGGGTCGCCATTTCTTAAGTGCATGGAGTATTGCCAACATTTCCTTCTCATAAATAGCTTTTCTTAAAAACTTTCCCTTGATTGGACGACTTTCAAAAGCAATGGGTCTTTCATCTTGCATTAGAACAGCACCAATTCCATTTCCTGAAGCATCACATTCCACAATAAAGGTTTTTGTGAAGTCCGGTGTAGCTAAGACCGGTGCTTGGCACATTGCCTCTTTAAGATGTTCAAAGGCCTTTGTTGCTTCCAGAGTCCATGAAAATGAATCTTTCTTCAATAATGTTGTTAGAGGTGCTGCTATTCTCCCATAATTCTTAACAAACTTGCGATAATACCCTGTCAACCAAAGAAATCCTCGCAGATGCTTTATGGATGTGGGGATTTTCCATTCCTTAATGGCTTTAATTTTGCTAGGGTCTACCTTAACTCCATGAGATACAATATGACCCAAATATTCCACCTCCTGGACTCCAAAGAAACATTTGGATCTTTTTGCATATAATTATTTCTCCTCCAATAGTTGTAGCACCCTGTCAACATGTTCAACATGATCCTTCCAAGACTTGCTGTAGATTAGTATGTAATCAAAAAATACTAACACAAATTTTCTAAGGAATGGTTTGAAAATTGAATTCATTAAACCTTGAAATGTTGAAGGTGCATTGGTAAGGCCAAAAGGCATGACCAAAAATTCATAATGACCCTCATGAGTTCTAAATGTCGTTTTCGGAATGTCTTCAACCTTCATTCTGATTTGATGATATCCTGAACGAAGATCCAACTTGGTGAAGTAAATTGATCCATGCAATTCATCGAGTAATTCATCAATAACAAGAATGGGGAACTTATCTTTAATAGTGAGCTTGTTGAGCTCCCTATAATCCGGACACATGCGCCATGATCCATCCTTCTTGTGCACCAATACTACTGGAGCTGAGAAAGAACTTTGACTCAGTTGAATTATACCAGCCTCTAGCATTTCTACAACCATACGTTCAATTTCACTTTTTTGGACATAGGGATATCTGTACGGCCTGATGTTTGGAGGAACACTTCCTGGAATCAGATGAATAGCATGATCATGATCACGCATAGGTGGGAGACCCTTGGGAGTCTCAAATACCTTGGAATGATTGTCCAAGACTTTTTGGAGATCTGGAGAAATAGATGATTCCAATGTGGAAACATCTAGCGAGCATAATTGTGAAATTACACCTTTTTGCTCCTTTTTTAGAATCTTTGTCATACCATGAGAGCTGATTATCTTTCCTGGTTTCCCTGCAATACCCCTTAATTCAACTTCCTTTCCTTCTATAGAAAATTTGATGAAAAGTTCTTGAAAATTAAAAGCTATTGTACCCAAGGATTGTAGCCATTGGACTCCTAGTACAACATCCACACCTCCCATTGGAATGGAAAGCATTGGGCTAGTCAATACATATTCTCCCATGGATAGCTTGATATTATGGCACTTTCCAGAGCAATTTATTGTTCCTCCATTTGCAATCATTACTTGACACTTTGGCGCTGGATATAGGAAGCAATTCAATTCTTTTGCTACCCTACAATGAATAAAATTGTGGGTGCTTCCTGAATCAATCAACACTATTACCTTTTTCTTCTTGATTTGTCCTTCTATCTTGATGGTTTGAGGATTGGTAATTCCCGCCAATGCATTACAAGATATGGTCGGATTTATTTGTTCTTCATATAGGCTTTGTTCCTGAAGTATATCTTCTTCTTTTGACCTTTCTTGCTCCTTTTCTTCTTCCTCTTCACAATCTATGTAGAATAATTTCTTCTCAGCACACTTATGACCTTTAGTGTATTTGCTATCACAACTGTAACAAAGCCCTTTTGCTATTTTTTCTTCCAATTGTTGTGGTGTAAACCTTATAGGTTGTGGAAGACTAGGGGCAACAACACTTCCGTCTTTATAGTTGTGAGTGGTATGCTTCCTGGTTGCCATAATTTTGCTTTCCATTTTTCTTGCTAACCTGAACGCCTTCTATAATGAATCAGGTTCGTTGGATATTATCCTTTAAAGACCTTATGAACACATCAATCCTATGCTCCTCTGGAATATATTTTACCCTTATGTTCAATTTTTGGAACTCCTCAATGTGCTCCATTACTGAACCCTTTTGTTTGAGACTTATCAATTGGCTAAAAAAAGTGTTGCTTTTTGTATCTTCATAATGTGCTATCAATTCTTCCGTAAAAATTGCCCAAGTGATAAATTGTTTACAAGAGCAAAGCCATTGATACCATACAAACTGATTTGGTTCCAAATATACAGTTTCCATACGTACCTTTTGTGCGTTTTGCACATTATTGAGATCGAAGAATTGCTCCATCTGTAATATCCATGTGGCGAGATCCTTGCCATCAAACTTCCTCATATCGATTTTTGGAATATGGTGATTCTTCGATCCAACATTAGCGTCTATGGAATCATGATTAACATTTCTTTTGTTCTCATCATGAGTTTCCTTTACTACCTTTTCACCATTAGTGACCCTTTCTTGTAGCAACTTCTTCAATTCTTCCATGTCTGTCTTCATATCTATCTTCAAATCTGCCATGTCTCTCTTCAAATCTATCTTCGAATCATCCATCTTAGCTTCCATGCCCTTTATCTTAGATTCCACGCCATTTATCTTAGATTCCACGCCACTTATCTTGGCTTCTGTTAGCTTTTGTGAGCGTGACATTTGTTGCACTTGTTCTTGTAATTTTGATATATCATGTAGCATTTCTTCCTCTTCTTCATGGGTCATGCTAGAGCTTTCAGGTTCCTTACTAGGTGTTTGCATTTTCTTTCCTCGGGGCATCAGTTACTGATAATAATGATTTACTATGCCCTTTGAATTTCGTTAAACCAAGCTTACACAAAAAAAAAAAAAACTACACACCTTTTTTCACTTTATAGAAGCCTTATATTGAATCTGATGTATCTCTGTAATTTTGGATCATCCAATTCTAAAATTTCTACCTGTAGTATCCTTCTGAGTCCTCTTTCCAATGCCACAAGTCTGAGCCAAATTGGATTCTCCAAGGAAGAGTTATGTGAAATCTCCCACAGTGACCTGTTTTTAGATTGGCTCAGTAGAGCGAACTTGTACTACGTGCCACGAGTCACTGTTTCAACCTTTGAATCTGAAACACACGCACATGACACTACAGTCATCCTCTTTCTGTACCTTCTTACGAAATTTCAATCCGATCCCCAGAGAGCAAGTTATGACGATTTTCCCCAGGTCACCTGTTTTGAGTGTAATTCAGGAGTCTGCAAAAAGACCAACTTCCTCAGATCATATCTCCGTAAATATCGCGTGAAAAGCTCTGAAATTTGGACCCAAGGTTTAGCGCGATTTCTTCTCAAATGGGTTTTTTTTTGCGACTTCTGAAACATCACAGAAAAAAAGTTATAGTGAAAATTCTACGATGACCTGTTTGGAGCAGCGAAACCCTAGAATCCAAAGCTCTGATACCAAATGTTATGAAACCAGCTCAAGAAAAGATAGAAAAGATAGATCAACGCCTTAGAATTCAGCCTCTTCGAGGGGGAAACCTCCTTTACATTACATAAATGAAAAATTCTTGGATTATACAAATGACAAAACCTCCTTTCTATATATAGGAGTCTAGGGAGTCACAATATAATCCAGCCGACCTAACAATAATAATATAAAGCCACAAAAATAACAATAGAGGGATTCTATGGGGCACAGAAATAACAATATGGGGGTAATAGGGGAACAACAATATAAATAAGGGGTATAACTACAATAGTAATGGGGTAATCACTAGTATTATAGGGACCCAACAAGGCACTTCAGGGTATGTCACAGGGAAGTGTAGGAGGTGTGACAAAATACTGTGTAACAGGATTTGTAGATCCAAAGTCATGCTTCTTCTATTTTAACTTCTGCTCAATATTGACAGTGTACCGATACGTCGTGACCAGTGAGGAAATGTGAAAGAACTCCATCTCATCCTGGATGTACTTGTGTAGACAACCGAGGTACTTAAGCAACAAATGACGCTCAATATCCTTGATACCTAGCTTCGTGCGAAGGGTATCGAAAATATCTGTGAACTCTCGCACATCTTGGTCCCTTCCCTCACGTAGCATGGTCCAGTTTATTTATTTGTCTTCATAGATCTCGACAAGGTAATATTGTTCCTTGATGGCATCTCGAAAATAATTCCAAGTGGGTACAGATGAAAAAAACGAGGGTTCACTCTCATCCTCTTGTTCACAGTAGGCTTCCCACCAGTCCTTGAAGTGTGGGGCAACTTTGAGAAATGTAAAAGTAATATTTTCCAAATTAGAAAAGTCATGAACTAAAAAATATCATTCCAATAGATTTAACCATTTATCTATGATGTCTGCATCTATCAGCCCTTAAAATATGGAAATATTGAAGTTAACTTGTACCTTAAAAGGAGTGGCACCTCCAAAGTGGCTTCTGGATGAAGATGCATCACCTATGGGTAACCGTCGAAGGATCTGAGAAAATTTATCCATCATCGCGTCCCTTTGTCACTCGAGGGCTTCCTCGAGCAACATTTTAAAAGGATCTCCTTCCCCCTCATCTTTCTTTTCTTCCACCATTGGAGTTCGTTGGGTTTTATGAGGTTGATCTTGCAATGGTTCAAGTAGATCAAGCCCTAACTCCTTATACCCTAACCTTGTTGGGGACATGCAAAGAAAAACACAGAAAGAGAAGACTGCTCTGATACCACTAATCTGAGATTAAACAAGAACACAAAAACTTACAAATATAATCATAAACACAGAGGTGCAGTAGAAAAACACTTCATTTCATTAATAGAAACATATTGAACTATACTTACAAACATAATGGAAATAAGATGGCTCGGGCGATGGTATCTTATCTCTAAGAAGAGATGTGGTAGCTAAATGCCTCTGAACTGTGTTACAATGAGTCTCAAGGGCCTATTTATTATTGAAAAACATGAGAAAACCCTAAACAACTAAAACCCTAACCCCAGGAGATGTAACACCAAGAGTTTGTGGGCTCCGTTGGGATTAGTTGGGCAATCAACTTCCTAGGGTTGTAACTTGGTCATATTATCTCTGTTTGGTGTGTACGATTCCTTTTCGAAAGGTCTCACCAGGTGCTATAGGATTCACTACAGGCCCATGCCTATGGTTAGGGGCCTACCACAAACCCCAAAAAAATGTTGTTTAGGGGGTCAAAACTGCTCTGGAAGTTCAAGACCCAAAAACTGCTAAAAATAGTAAATGTTGAAATGAACAAGGAAATAAATGAAACTGACTAGGGGGTCTATGTGGAATAGGCAGGTGGCCACTAATATCCACCTAGATCACCAGGACTAGTAACTCAACCCACAATTGTCAGCAAGCTCCAAAGTGTTTGTCCAACCAAGGCTCCAGGACTAGTAACTCAACCCAAGTTGTTACAGGGCTCCAAAGCGTTTGTCCAACCAAGGCTCCAGGAACTAGTAACTCAACCCAAGCTAAAGGAAACATGAGAAATAGCTAGAAAAACAAAGGAATGAACCCACAACACAATGGCTATCCAGGAAATGGCAAGGCTACGAAAATCCACTCTCAATCTAGGAAATCCTCCATGCCAATGATAGATCATGACCAATAATCCACATGCATATACCATGCATGCCCAAACTAGTGAGGAAATCACACATGCAACTTGGCACCTGTAAGAAAAAACCATTGTAGTTGTTGATCCTGATGCCCTCTTGCATGTTCTTGCTCTTCCTTTTCCTTCTTGCTCCAAAAATCGAAGTATGCACACTCTCCAAGAGTGCTCCAAGAAAAATCTAAGTGTCCAAGAGTATGAGAGGGAGAGAATAGAGAGAGATCCACCAAAGCTTGTCCAAAAAAGCTTGCCAACTGATCCTTAGAAGGCTTTTTATCAATGAGGCCTCTATTTTCTTCAATTTCCATTAGTTTCCTTCAATTTCCTTCTCACATGAAATATGTGACCTTTCACCTTCCTTTTATCCTAATTTCCTTTATTTTCATAAATAAAATGCCAATAAATGCCTCATTCCTTTGCCTTTGCTAATTTCCTTACCCATAATAAACCGAAGTGACACCCTAGTATGATTGTTTTTCCCACCATCTAGCTTGGAATATGTGTCCTATGAACATGGTCTTATATTTTTATATTTACATGGATTTTTAATGAGGGTTGTTACATTCTCACTATTTTGTCCATTGTTTTATGATTTTCAAACTCAATCCTTTGTTTATAAGAATCCGGTAAGCAGTTTAAAAATGTTTACACTTTAGCCCTCTCTTCCTTAGTGTAGGGAACACAACACAACAAATTGGTTAATTTAGCCAAAAACTCATCCATAGTTAACTGTCCCATCCTTAACTCATGGAATTCCTTTTCTCGATCATCATAATATTGTTCACTTAAATATCTAGACTTAAATTATTTTTGAAACTCTTCCCAAGAAATGATATTTTCTTCTAATGAGTTTCTTGCTTGAGGGGGCCTGATCTAGGTTCAGCGTTAGTTAGCCAAACAACTCCATACAATATTGGCCCTTTCGACATTAGCCCACGAAGTGCGGACTGAAGTCTCATCCGAAGCAGTATGGGGGGTTGTTGAAACCAAGTTTCTGCACCCTTGAGATGGTTGTGATGTCATTTTATTCCGGCTATACCTGCCTTCACGCAGGTTGCTTAGCCCTCTATTCCACCCTTTAGTACCTTCGTGAAAGGGTATAATTGGCTTTCGCGCAGCCCTAATATGCAGCTTAGGGACTTTCATGCCACTGAGGCAGTGAAATGCGATATCTCCCAAACTAGGCTAAGTGTCTTACTTATCTTATTAATCAATCTTAGTTACCTTCTTGTAAACAAATGTTCTTACTTACGTTTAATTAACCAATACAGTTACATGTATTCATGCATCATATAAGCATTATAAGTGAAATTCATACCCAACATAAAAAGATGCATAAACAAGAAATAAACACGCAGAAATCATAGAATCCTTCTCTTTATTGATAATTCCAGACAATTACAGACTCGACCCACCCTGCGCACTCAGCTGTGGACTTCTAGGCCTATGTGCACTCAACTACAGAGCCTCTACCTATGCTACGACCCAAACTTAGACTTCTTCTCTAAAGCTATAACTCAATCCTTTCTTATTGATTTTCTTTTAACTACTTAGAGCTTAGCTCTATTTATACAATCCCATGGTCCGTGAAACATGGGTAGATCTTTTATAGCCGACATTACATTTCCAAAATAAGGACGGAAAACCCCATGACTCTTTAACATCTACACACTTTGCGACCCCAAAATGCAGAGTCTTTACACTTGGATTACAAAATTTGAACAAAATATGGGTTTTTAGCCCAAACTTGCCCTTGGGGAATCCCGCCCAACAGGCCCCCAACATAAACATCATGACTCACCCTCAAGTCACTCTGCAGGCTCGAAGATATTAGTGTGAAGACCTCCCATCTCTGTTTGGATCACCGCAACTTCGACATCGCACTAAGCGGCCTCCTACTGGACTTCTTCCACTCATTGTTTGGTGACTTTCGCTGAGCTGCTACCCTAAATCTTATGTTGAGTTGCCTGCAGTGTCGTGGGATTTCCTTCAATGGAAGTTGTGATTGTATAAGCCTCGTCCATCCATGGTTGTAGGCACACTTTTAGGACTGCTTCTTTGTGTTGAGTGGCATCCACCTGTTCCTTAAGCTCCTTTGCCTCCTACATCCATGCAAATGTCTATGTAAGGGAGACCATCTACCTAGTCCCTTTGACCTCATCATATTTTTGTTGTAGCTAGTGCATCTCTATCTCCAGGTGCTCTACATTTGGGCCCTCCTGTAGAGTGGTTAGGACCTCGAATGCCTATTCAAAAAGTTGCGTGCAGTCTGCTACTACACTGTCAACCATCGTTGTCATTGTTGTAACCGCGGTGCTACATTGTTCCCTGAATTCCGGTGGAGTTGAAGGTTGAGCCCTCAATTGCAATTCTGTGATATGTAGGTTTAGCTCCAGGTGAAACCTTGTAGAATTTTCACAGTAGATCACCTGATATATGCAATGTCCTAAAGCATAATACCAGATCTACTTCTACCATAAACTTTATGGAAGCTTAAACAAATATGAGCATCATCAAGCATGAACAGATATAACTGAGAATGAGAAGTAATCAACCATAACACAGAAGATATATCACTGGGGAAAGCACCAGCCTAAAACCCCAACTTTGTATTATCATACAAGTGGAAATCTTGTTCAAGTTACAAAAAGAATCAGTACTCAAGCTACCCTGCTCTCTCTGTACTCAAACAATACTACTCACAGACTCAGTATACATAGAATATATCTTCCTCAAACCCTTTAAGCCTCCTATTTCCTTGCGTAGTTTTGATTGGGGTCCAATGATATCACATGTGTGAATTGGCCTCATCACACTCACTATAACCTCAGGTCCAACTGCACAATCCATAAGGAATAATATTCCTTCTGCATGCAAGGAATATTCACCAAGGAATATCCTAGCAACTGATAGTACATTGTCCCTCCATGTGATCTCAACTGGATCTTTGACTGAACTGACATGCATGAGTTATCCATGAGTGAATACTCAGTTATCTAAAATACAATAGTTACATGCATGCAAGCATTATCTAACTGGAATTGACTAAGTTAAACTAAGCAACTGATTACAACTCAATATTACAACTCATCCTTATCTCTTTAACTGATGGATAAATTCCTCAATCAAAGGAGAAACTGTTGCATGTCCTCACATAGACTTCAAGTTTGACTTTCCTTAACTAATTAACTCAAGATGAATTAATTAATTAATTTTCAAACTGTTGTTGATATCAAATTCGAATTTTACTTCCTATGTTTAGTCCAGGGACTCACTAAAATAAGAATGGATCCCGAAATGTTATTTTTAGAAAAGCTATTTTTAGCACTTTCACTTTTCACCCATTATTGCTAAGATCTCCAATGGATGAACTACTATTTATAACCGAGCTATTTATATCAGTGATATTTTTATCATTTCTTGTTTCACATTTCAGCACTCCCTCTCAATAAGAAATGGATTATCAGTAACCCCGATCTTGTCTCTGTGGAACTCGAACTTGCATTTTAACAATGCCTTAGTCAAAATATCTGCATCCTTCTCCTCGGTTGAAACATACTGCAACATCATGATCCTCTTGACCACACAGTCCCATAGATGATGGTAATGGATATCTATATGCTTGGACCTATCATGAAACACTGGATTCTCAGAGAGTTTTATGAAACTCTGATTATCACAGTATATCAATCTAGGATCCATCATCTGACCAAACAATTCCAATAGAATCTTCCACATCCAAATGGCCTCGCATGTTGCCTGACTGGCAGCCATGTATTTAGCCTCTGCTAAGCTAAGTGCAACTGATCTTTGTTTCCTGCTATACCAAGAAATTACAACTGAACCAAGGTTGAATATTCCTCCAAAAGTGATCTTCCAGTCTGATGGACTACCTGCCCAATCTGCATTCGTGAAGCCTTGCAGCTACACTCCCTCTGTCCATTTGTACCATAATCCGTATTGTGTAATGCCTCTGAGATATCTCATCACATGCTTCGTTGCCTTCCAAAATAGCTTGGTAGGCTGAACCATAGCTTGACTCAACTGGTTCACCGCAAAGCATAAGTCGGGTCGTTTGTTCACCAAATACATAAGTGAACCCACCAGCTGCCGATAAATAGTAGCAGCTACTAACTCACCTAAAGTAGCATCCTCCTTCCTCTAGTTCCTAGCTAGAGGATTCTGCATGGGCTTGCACTTCTCCATGTGAAAGCGCCTGAGTATCTCATTGGCATACTTGCCTTGAGACACAAATACTTCCCCATATTTCTGCCACACTTCCATGCATAGAAAGTAGTGCATGAGGCCCATGTCCTTCATCTTGAACTCTCTTGCAAGGTCCTTCTTGCAAGAATGTATCACTTGGTCATCACCTATCAAAATCAGATCATCGACATAAAGTACAATAATCAATGGCTTACCATCTACCATGATGTGGTATAGGTTCACATCTGCTTCACTCTTGGTGAAGCCCAAACCGGTGAAATAGTTGTCGATCCTGGTATACCAAGCACGGGGTGCTTGCTTTAGCCCATACAATGCTCGCTTAAGTCTGCAGACATGCAAATCACAATTGAAGTTCTCAAATCGTTCAGGCTACTTAATGTATACCTCTTCCTCAATCTTCCCATTGAGGAACATCATATTCACATCCATCTGATGGATATTCCAACCCATCTGAGCTAATAGGGCTAGCATCGATCTGATAGATGAGTACCTTGCTACAGGAGCAAAGGTATCATCGTCATCGATCCCCTTAACCTGTGAGAAACCTTAGCCAACAAACCTTTCCTTGTGTTTCTAAACGCTACCATCAGCTGCCTGCTTTACCTTGTAAAGCCATCGGGAACTAACCACTGACTTGTCCCCAAGTCTAGGGACAACATACCATACATTGTTCCGTATGATAGAATCGTACTCTTCTACCATTGCATCAACCCAGACTAGTTGTTGCACTGCCCCCTGAAACGAATAAGGTTCGGTCCCTACACACTCCCCAACCAGGGCCATGTAGCTAGTGTATCTCTCGGGAGATCTCCTTTGTCTGCACTGAGAGGATGGCTACCCTACATTCTCTCTTGCATCTAGCATCAATCTGTCAGCTTCCCGCGAGCATTTCTGCCCATCTCTATAAGACTCTCCAGAAGTGGTGGTCTCCACTACTGGATCCTCTGCATGTGGCTGATCCACATCATCAGGAGGCTCCTCCTCCTTTGGAACTAAAAGTTCCTCATCTCCATGCAACTTGAGCTCCTTCTCAAGTGACACTCGCATGGCTCTCTGCTCATTGAACTTCAGATACCTGTGCACTACGGTCCTCTGACTGGTAGGCAAAAACACACGATAGTTGTGGGGTGTATCTGTGTACCCCACAAGTATGCCCAACTCGGCTGTTGGGTCTAGCTTCTTCCGAGCATATTTGGTCACATGACAGTAAACCGAAGATCCAAAGATGCGGAAGTGACTCTGTTAAAATTGGAAACTAGGGCCAAACTCCATGTGGGTCATCTTATTTATGGCAGCTGATCTTTTTATTAAATCCCTCTCATTGAGAGGTGTAGGATTGATCGAAATATCATCCAATTTCGATAAGTATTCATGGATTTATGAATTTATTTGTGTTATAAGACTAATTATCAAGTCAGCCAGCAACTTATGTAGGCTCAATAAGCCCAAAGGTCATGTCTATTCAACCTCTACATTTTAGTATAAATATAGAGGACTTGAAGTCATTTTGGAATACATATACACTCTTAATGTGATCTCCTCTCCACGTCTTGGGTTTTTGGAGAAGGAGAGACACTAAAGAAAACATTGGATGCCCTAGCTGCAGATGATATCCAACGCAGTCATGAAGACTTATTCCAACGCAGATATGAAGACCTATTTACACGCTGATCATGGAGACAATTATACGTTGTTCATGCAGAGATATATACGCTGCTCATGGAGACATATATACACAGGACATGGAGACAGTTACACGCAGTACAACACAGTCATGGTAACATCTTAACACTATTCATGAGGCACTTATACACTGTCATAAAGGGTAGCCACAGAGGTATTGGGTCAAGTCATGAAGCCACAGCCTGTGATATGAAGGGAGCCATAGTCAAGGAATGAAGTTGTAGTAAGGAGCCGCACTGAGCCGCAGTCATAAAGCGGGAAGCTGCAAGAGTCACCGTCACGAAGAAAGGAGCCGTAGTAGGGTTTGATTGCACCTAGTTTGGGTTTAAGGTGCAGTCACAACCTCATGGAGCAGTGGATGGTGTCACCGTAGTGAGTTGGAGTCTCGACATTCTCGCATAAAGAATGGCAACAAAGAATGGTTGTAGTCTGGGCATGTCACTATCTCTGTCTCAACATTCTCTCCCAGCATACTACAGTCTCGGCATACCAGTCATGGAGAAGATCTAGATGGTATCATTATAGCAGTCTCAGTGATAAGTACAATGGCTCAAGCACTTGTGGTTAAGTAGAAGTACAGTAATATGAAACCTCAGTGAGAATTGTAACTTGATGTCTCTCGATGGGTATCATGATCCTAGAGACAATCCCAACATAAGAAGGAATGTTACCACTGTCTTAGTGGACTTATCTCTCAATAGTCCCTGTACATATATGATTAAAAGAAACCCAGAACCTTCACTGTATCAGAATAAGGTTCCAGTGTTGCAATCACAGTTTAGACACACACTCTTGACATGCTCACAGTTGATGTGATGATAATCTTAGTTAAAGTACAGTAATGGAGATCAAACTTTCAAGTAGATCTCATGGATATGATAAAGAAGCAATAGTGAGGATCTCAGTGATGATGTAATAGCTTCAATGGTGCAGCAATGAGGATGACCTCAGCAGCAACAGAAAGGAGGATTGATATCTTGGTCTTGGAGAGGCACAACATGTATGGTACAACAAATGGATGAAAGGCAGCACTCTGATAGGTGAAGGAGTCACCTTAGAGAATCAGTTGAAGCAATATGTCTTCAACTGATCTCATGCGATATCAAAAGTAAAAATATTGACTTCTATTGTAAATGTACTATCTCTCTCACTTTCTATGCCGAACTTTGAATAACATAAAAGAAGAATTGATCAAGGGTTTCCCCACATTGGGGCTTGTCCCTGGCTGGCACCACATCTTGTTTCCTCTTGTATTGGCTTTTCTTCAGCGATTTATATTTATGTTCTATTTGTAGTTTACCTTAATGCTGATGTGATTGCTAATTGTGAAATTTAAATAAATTGCTCTAGCATAGAACATACCTAAAATTAACATGGTATCAGAACTGAGGTGAGGACAATACCCAAGCAAGAATGAAAGAGCAATCACTGAAGATAGATGGGACAAGACAAAAGGATCAATGGGTTCCTCATCCATCTTCAAATTCAACGAGGGTGAAGTCGAAGCAGAAGTTTTTGATGGCCTACCTAAAGATCACTTCATTGGGAAGTTCAGATCTAAGGATGGAAGGAAAGGTAGATTCTTTGGTTGCAATAAGTTTGGCCATTATGCGAAGGAGTGTCTGAATGGAAGGGACACATAACTTGATGATGATAACAACAGGGGCATCTTCAATGAGAAAAGGGAAGGAAGGTGCACTCTCTAATTTGGTAGAGATGGAAACAATCGTGGGATTATACTTGGAGCCAATGCCACCTATCCCGAAAAGGGTGTAGGGTATGTTACCCCTCAATTGAATGAGGGTAATTCGATTCATTTTCAGGATCCTTTTTTATGTACCTAATCGTAAGAAGAACCTAGTGTCCATTTCAGCAATGGAAGTCAAAGGTTTTAGGGTGGCACTCATCGATGAAAAGGTACATGTTTTGGAAATAGAATTTTTAGAGATTCTTTTTGAGTTCAGGGTTGTATCAAGTTATAGGAAGTCCACTGGGGACCATGTCCATTAACACATAGCACCGGAGGTCTATGAGTCAGATGGTGACAGGGAAGCCTGAATTCAAAAAGAGCATGAAAGTACATGTCTGAGATGTACCGAAGGAAAATGTTACAAGGGGCCATTCCCCTCATATAGCAGTTCCATAGGTGTGAAACAACCAAAGGAGTTTGAGATTGATGATCAGGAATCTCACATATGTAGGTGGAAGAAAGCCCTCTATGGCTTCAGGCAAAACACCTTGAGCATAGTATGAGAGGATTAATAGATGTCAGATGAAGCTGAGATTCACTAGGAGTGAAACCGATCCAAACCATTACCTGAAGGTTGTGGATGATAGACGTCCCATACCGACACCTTATGAGGATGACCTATTTCTAATAGGTACAGACCCTCTCATTTGCAGAAGTAAGAGGGAGTTGGATTCCAGATGTGGAATGATAAAATGCAAGCCTGTGACTACCTCGAGGATATTAACTTTCAGAAGTTATATGGTAGTGATGTCAGACTAGATTTTGGAAATGCCTCTGAGTTTCATAAACTCATTCGCGTTGATGTTCTTGGTGAACTTCCGTCCAGACATATGTTTTGAAGTTAGCATGGCGAGATCATATTTTGTTGAGCCTCACTGGATTGGTGCCAAGAATCCTCTGAGATATCTTCAGGGCACAATTTCTCATGGATTGAGATAAACTGCTGGAAATATGAAACTGCATGATTATTTGAATGCTAAGTGGGTAGGTAGTGTGGAGGATCACTAGAGCAGTTCTCAATGCTAGATTCTGCTTCGATATCATGGATAAGCAAGAAGAAAAATTTGGTTGTTGGATGGTTGTGGAAGCTCTTCAGTGAGCTATTTTTTACACATGATGAATACCACCATGATTCTCTCTGACAACTTGAGGTAGGATTCGATTATTAAGGAATGCCGTATTCGATGATTGCTCCAGTGGATAGACATCAGATACTAACATATCTGGGATATGGTAAGTCGATGAGCAAGGAGGCTCCATCACAATGAGACGATGTACAGGTCGCTACACTTTGCCAATGCCCCAGGGAAAGATCAAATTTGTGATTTTCCAAAACGACTTGGAGTCATCAAGAGACCCTTGTAAAAGGGTCCTACATGTTCTATACATTGAGCTCTAGGAGCTCTGGGGCCTTGCGGTTCTTACTAGAGCAACATACAATCATAGGGTGACTCACCCTCCCCTGGTGGTGCGCACTGAACAAGATGACTCGCTCTCTTGTGGGACAGGTTGATTCACTCTCCTATGGACAAGATGATTCGCTCTGTTGTGTAGTAGGATGATTAGTTGTCTTGTGAGGCCTGGATGATGTGTTCTCCATGACGATTGTGTAGTAGGATGATTAGTTCTCCTGTGAGGCCTGGATGATGTGTTCTCCATGGAAATTGTGGAACATGATGATTTGCTCTCCTGTGGGACAGGATGATTAGTTCTCCATGGCATCGACTGGACAGGATGATTCGCTCTCCTATGGATAGGATGATTAGTTCTCCTGTCAAGGCATCCTACCCATGCAGTTTGGGACTCATGGGGAGTCATTTGCATCTGATCAATGAGCAGGGAAATGAGGATAGGGACCATAGTAGTACTGATGGACGCATCATTGTATCTACCATACTCCTTATCCTAGGATGACCTTCATTGATCTGGGATCAATGGTACTGGTTTGGGACCAGTGGTAGGGGTTGTACCCACTATGACACAGACTTCAGGTTGGTTGAGGACTGGTCTGGGACGAGTGGTACATACTGTTGGGTCCTGAAAATGTTATTCATTTCCATTATACTTTCACTATTATGTCCATTATATCACCTCCATTTCACCTTCATTTCACTACTATGTCACTACATTCATCCCACTTTCATTATCATTGGGCTACATTTATGTTTTTCCAAACTTTGTTCATTCTTAGCCTTTTAAAGTGAATTGTGGTTAAAAATTAGGAAATAATGTGCATATGCTTATACCTAAAAAGTGGGTTGAGATTGTTGACATGTGTAGGCCAAAAGGAGGCTTCTCGAAGACCCTTATGTGGCACCCTAAGGCCAAATTCGAATTTGAGTGGAAAGAATCATGGGAGCATGAGGATATGTGTCACATCTCCTAACTGTGTTGAAACTCTAAGAAGACATGTGTCTTATCAATTCCTATTTTGATTAGGACTCTAGGTAGAGGGAGAGATTCATGGACTTTCATTAATGAGATGGCTTCTCATCTTTTTGTATAAATAGGAGATCTCTTTCATTCATTTGTTAGTTTTTGAGTTTAGAGCTTGTTAGCTTGTGAGTCTTAGTTTAGCTTGGAGTTTATAGTTCTTCCTTGATGGCTTTTGAAAGCTTTGGAGAGCTTTGTTGTACTTTGTACTTTTGAAGAATTTGAATAAAGCTTTGATGTTCTCAACATGGAAGGAGATGTGAAGTAGATGTCATGGAGCACATTATAATGTAAGGTAGAGTAGATTTTGCTTTGTAGTTTTGCTTTGATTTCATTCATGTATGTCATTTTATTGCTTTCAAGTTTGATAGATTAGAGTTTCCATTGATGCAATTTTAATTCATGCAAGTGTGTTCAACCGGTTGATTGTAGATTAGTTTTTCTTTACATGTTTTTGCATCAAATAGTGACATGAGATTTGCCTCACTGCTGACTTTGTTTTTTTTTATTTTCAATTTCAGTTATGCTTTGATTTCAGTCTTATTCATTTGCTTTGTTAGTTAGTTTAGATATCAAACTGCTCATATCATTGACGTTATCTCCTAAAGCCATAGCTTAGACTACTTGGCGAGCTATCAGACTATGAATGATGTCATTTGATTTTAGCTTTATTTTTCTGCAATTATATATCAAATTCTTCATATCACTGACGTTATCTCCTAAAGCCATAGCTTAGACTACTTGGCGAGCTATCGGACTATGAATGAAGTAAATTGATTTTACTTTTATTAGTTTGCAGTTTTTTATTTGTTTGAGTGCAATTGCTTAACTTTTATTTCTGTATTTAGATAAATAGAAGAGACAGTGATTTCATGATCAGTATTTCATCTTTTGTTCGATTTAAGTAGCTACATATTTACACTTTTGTTCAAGTACTGATTTGATCAATAACACGTTTTGAGATCTTTTGAAGCACTAAGTTTTGGAAGTTACCATAAGGGACATAAACCTTGTCTTGAAATCTCTATCCATACTTGACCTTTAAAAGTATTCTTAAGACCTTAGAATAGGATTTCCATTTGCATTGGAAACTTTAGGAGATCAACAAGAACAAAACCCCAAAACAAGATAAAAAATATAAAACAACAAAGTAAGAAAAAAGGTTAACTAAGCACATATGGTGGACCACACTTCATCAGTTTACGATACCTAGATTGATAATTTATGTAGAGCAATTTAAGACGTTAAATTGACTAGACACATACTCTGAGACTAACTTCGAGTTAGTAGAGTACTGGTCTGCGACCAGTGGTAGGAGTTGTGCCCATTATGACACTGACTTTGGGTCAGTTGAGGACTGGTCTAGGATCAGTGGTACATACTCTGAGACTAACTTCGAGTCAGTGGAGTATTGGTCTAGGACCAATGGTAGGAATTGTACCTACTATGACACTGACTTCGGGTCGGTTGAGGACTGGTCTGGGACCAGTGGTACATACTCTAAGATTGAATTCTAGTCAATAGAGTAGTGGTCTAGGACCACTGGTAGGAGTTGTACCTACTATGACACTGACTTTGGGTCAGTGGAGAATGGTATGACACATTCTCGATCAATTCTTCTTCATGGTTCAGCAGAGCTAAGCAGAGCAGAGCGGAGCTAGCAGAGTTGAGTAGAGCAAAGCAGAGCCACTAGAGCTTAGTAGAGCCAACAGAGTTAAGCAGAGCCAACAAAGCTAAGCAGAGCTGAGCAGAGCAGTGCGGGGCACTGATGGCAGAGATAGTATGGTCAGACATATGGATCAGCGGATGGAGTTCTCCCTAGTTGAGAGGGAGTGTTAAAATTGGAAACCAGGGCCAAACTCCATGTGGGTGAACTTATTTATGGCATCTGATATTTTTATTAAATCCCACTCATCGAGAGGTGTAGGATTGATCTAAATATCATTCGATTCCGATAAGTATTCATGGAGTTATGAATTTATTTGTGTTATAAGACTAATTGTCAAGTCAACCAACAACTTGTGTCGGCTCAATAAGCACAAAGGTCATGTCTATTCAACCTCTACGTTTTAGTATAAATATAGAGGACTTGAAGTCATTTTGGAACATATATACACTCTTAATGTGATCTCCTCTCCACGTCTTGGGTTTTTGGAGAAGGAGAGTCACTAAAGAAAACATTGGATGCCCTAGTTGTAGATGATATCCAACGCAGTCATGAAGGCTTATTCCAACACAGATATGAAGACCTATTTACATGCTAATCATGGAGATAGTTATACATTGTTCATGCAGAGATATATACACTGCTCATGGAGACATATATATGCATGACATGGAGACAGTTACACGCAATACAACGCAGTCATGGTAACATCTTAACATTGTGCAAGAGGCACTTATGCACTGTCATAAAGGGTAGCCACAGAGGTATTGGGTCAAGGCATGAAGCCACAACCTGTGATATGAAGGGAGCCATAGTTAAGGAATGAAGTTGTAGTAAGGAGCCGCACTAAGCCGCAATCATAAGGAGGGAAGCCACAGGAGCCACAGTCACGAAGAAAGGAGTTGCAGTAGGGTTTGACTGCACCTAGTTTGGGTTTAAGGTGCAGTCACAACCTCATGGAGCAGTGGATGGTGTCACCACAATGAGTTGGAGTCTCAAAATTCTTGCATAAAGAATGGCAACAAATAATGGTCCTATTCTGGGCATGTCACTATCTTTGTCTCAACATTCTCTCCCAGCATACTACAGTCTCGGCATACCAGTCATGGAGAAGATCTAGATGGTATCATTATAGTAGTCTCGGTGATAAGTACAATTGCTCAACCACTTGTTCTTAAGTAGAAGTACAATGATATGAAACCTCAATGAGAACGGTAAACCGATGTCTCTCGATGGGTATCATGATCCTAGAGACAATCCTAGCATAAGAAGGAATGATTACTACGGTTTTAGTTTACTTATCTCTCAATAGTCCCTGTACATATATGATGAAAAGAAGCCCAGAACCCTCACTGTATCGGAATAAGGTTCCATTGTTGCAATCACAGTTTAGACACAAACTCTTGACATGCTCACAGTTGATGTGATGATAATCTTAGTTAAAGTACAGTAATGGGGATCAAACTTTCAGGTAGATCTCATGGATATGATAAAGAAGCAATAGTGAGGATCTCAGTGATGATGCAATAGCTTCAATGCTGTAAAAATGAGGATGACCTCAGCAGCAACAGAAAGGATAATTGATATCTTGGCCTTGGAGAGGCATAGTGTGTATGGTACAGAAAATGGATGAAAGGCAGCACTCTGATAGGTGAAGGAGTCACCTTAGAGAATCAGTTGAAGCAATATGTCTTCAACTGAACTGATGTGATATCAAAAGTCGAAATATTGAATTCTATTGTAAATGTACTATCTCTCTCACTTTCTCTGCTGATCTTTGAAGAACATAAAAGAAGAATTGATCAAGGGTTTCCCCACATTCGGGTTTGTCCTTGTCTGGTGCCACATCTTGTGTCCTCTTGTCTTGGCTTGTCTTCTTCGATTTATATTTATGTTCTATCTACAGTTTACCTTAATGCTGATGTGATTGCTAACTGTGAAAATTTAAATAAATTTCTCTAGCATAGAACATACCTGAAATTAACAGACTCACATCTAGTCGTTTCCCCGCAAAAAGCCACCTAGGTGTCTTCATCCCCAAGATACGATGAGGACTTCTTTTCTGAAGATACACTACTGTATTGCATGCCTCAACCCACAGATGAAGTGGTAGGCATTGGTCATGCAACATTGCTCAAGTTGTTCCCATAATAGATCTGTTCTTCCTTTCGACCACCCGATTTTGTTGTGCGTTATGGGGTGCCGTCAGTTCCCTTTTAATTCCTTCTGTAGTGCAGAAGTCTTTAAACTACTGGGAAACATACTCTCCACCATTGTCGCTACACAAGGCTTTTACTTTCTTTCCAGATTCTTTCTCTATCGAGGCTTTAAACTCACAAAACCTCAAGAAGGTCTGATCCTTCTTTTGCATAAAGTAGATCCAACATCTATGAGAAAATTCATCAATGAAAATAACATAGTACCTTTCTTTAGCAGTGGAGGTTGTAGAGAATGGTCCACATACATCTGAGTGAACTCGCTCCAGGATTACTCCAGCTCTACTATCCCAATCCTAAAAGGAAGATTTTGCATACTTACCCAAGGTGCATCATTTGCATTTGTCTGTTTGCTCCAGTTTTCCCTTGGGTAAGTCGGTAGAAATTTGCTGCATGATCTTCAAGGCCCTGTGATGCAAGTGGCCTAGTCTTCTATGCCATAGCTTGCCAACATCTTGGCTTTGCACCACCTTTGATTTGGAACTCAGTGCAGCACAATCATCTACCTCTAGCTTGTAGAGATTCTTTACTCGAATCCCAATTCGCTTGATCTGTCTGGTGTTAATATGCCTTAGGAAAGATTTTCCTTTACTAAAGACTACATCATAACCTTTATCTTCTAGCATAGCAACAAACACAAGATTCTTTTTCAAACCTGGTACATACTTAACAGCAGATAGGGTGAGAGGAGCACCATGCTCCCTTTGAAGCACAACTGTACCTTCACCTAAGACACAATACTTTCCATCATCGCCCATATCGATCTGCATCTGGAGATCCTTCTCCTCCAAGGTACTGAAAAGATTCTTGTCACCTGATATGTGGAAAGAAGCTCCATTGTCCAAGTACCAAACACATCCCACCATGGATGAAACCATGCATGCGATAAGAGAGAAATGTAGCTCAAACTATGAAGCTAGTGCATCACCATCAGATTCCTTTGAGGAACCCTTCTTGGATTTATTCTGTGGACAATTCATAGCATAATGGCCCACTTCATGACAATGAAAGCATCGCACCTTTGACTTGTCAACCTTCTTCCCACCATGAGAAGATTTGGATTGGGATGCCTTCCCTTTTCGTTTCTTAGCCTTACTTGCTAAAGCTATATTTTCTTCATCATCTTATTTTGATGAAGATCCATCCCTGGTGCTCTACCTTATCTCCTCCTACATTAGGTCCGACCACAGTCGATCCCAATTTGGTAGTTTCTTTCTTCCATTAACTGAGTCCTGGTAGCTATGCCAGCTCTTAGGAAGACCGAGGAGTGCTAGAATCACCATGTTGTCATCAACAGTCACGACATACACTTGCAATCTCATCCCTGCAGGCAGTGAGCTTGTTCAGGAATGTGGAGATTGTGTTGCCCTTTTCACACTTGATATTTGAAAGTTTGTCCTTCAGCACCAGCTTCCTCTGATCACTGCTATTCTAATAAAGATATTTCAATGTTTTCCACATCGAAAACAGAGTCTCCTTCCCATGGAGGCTTGAGACAATGTGATCTATAACTCTCTCCAGGAGGATTCTCCATGCTCTAACCACACACTTTTTCCATTCCGCGAGTTGAGTAGCATCAGTCAGCTTTTGGAATTCTTGATCAATGAAGTCCTTGAGACCGTTATCTTCTAACAATGCCTCCATGCGATCCTTCCAGGCTATATAATTCGAACTGCCATCAAGGGCATATTCGAGTCTTAAACCACTGAACGCAATAGATGAAATTGATGTGATAATAACTCAATTCAATATTTAGAAACCAAACTTCGTACTTCTCCTGCTTGTTTACTGTTCTTCCTTGATCACCTTTGCTCTAATACCATGTAGAATTTTCACTGTAGATCACCTGATATATGCTATGTCCTCAAGCATAATACTAGATCTACTTCTACCATAAACTTTGTGGAAGCTTAAATAGATATGAGCATCATCAAGCATGAACATATATAACTGAGAATGAGAAGTAATCAACCATAACACAGAAGATATATCACTGGGGAAAGAGCCAGCCTAAAACCCCAACTCTTATTATCATACAAGTGGAAATATTGTTCAACTTACAAAAAGAATCAGCTCTCAAGCTATCCTTCTCTATCTGTACTCAAACAATACTACTCACAAACTCAATAGACAGAGAATATGTCTTCCTCAAGCCCTCTAAGCCTCCTATTTCCTGAGCAGTTTTGATTGGGGTCCAATGATATCACATGTGTGAATTGGCCTCATCACACTCACTGTAACCTCAGGTCCAACTGCGCAATCCATAAGGAATAATATTCCTTCTGCATGCAAGGAATATTCACCAAGGAATATCCTAGCAACTGATAGTACACTGTCCCTCCATTTGATCTCAATTGGGTCTCTGACAAGACTGACATGCATGAGTTATCCATGAGTGAATACTCAGTTATTTGAAATACAGTAGTTACATGCATGCAAGCATTAACTAACTGGACTTGACTAAGTTAAACTAAGTCAACTGATTACAACTCAATATTACAACTCATCCTTATCTCTTTAACTGATGGATAAATTCCTCAATCAAAGGAGAAACTATTGCATGTCCTCACATAGTCTTCAAGTTTGATTTTCCTTAACTAATTAACTCAAGATGAATTAATTAATTAATTTTCAAACTGTTGTTGATATCAAATTCGAATTTTACTTCCTATATTTAGTCCAGGGACTGGCTAAAATAAGAAGGGATCTCGAAATGATATTTTTAGAAAAGCTATTTTTAGCACTTTCACTTTTCACCCATTGTTGCTAAGATCTCCAATGGCTGAACTTCTATTTATAGCGAGGCTATTTATAGCAATGCTATTTTTAGCATTTCTTATTGCACATTTCAACAACCCCGACCATCTTTTTTGGAGTGTCACGCACCCCTGTGGCCAACTTACGGATGCACTCCTCAACCGGTTCTTCTGCCTGAATGTCCAACTTTGGGACCATTTGATAGGCTTCCTCCACTACCTTCTTGATCTGCTTATTCTATTCTACTACGTTGTTGTGCTGTAGGCCCAACTGCTCAATGCTGATGCGCTGCTCGCTCATCACCTGCAGAGTGTGACTCTCCTGGGCCTTGAGTTCCATGGTGACTACATCCTGCAAGAGGTAGAGCATCTCCCGAGGGAGCACGGCCATATTTAATCCTACCCCTTTCAGACTGCTAACCATGGGCCTATCACCTCATTTTCTATAGTGAGTGCCCCATCAGGTAGCAGTACCACATTAGTTACCCTTGTGCGCAACATATCCTTGACAGCTAAAATGTCGATCGCAAGGCTGGTGGACATTATACTAGCCTGTGGAGTGCGAACCTACAACTCTTGTAGTTCTATTTGGAGAGCCCCCAATACCAACTATTTTTGTTCTTCGAACTATTGGATGGCCTCTGCTATGAGATCCCTCACCGTTTCTGCGATATTGTGCAAATCCCCCTCAGTGAGGGTGAATAGGTTGAAGGATGTCTATGAAGCCTTAGTTTTCTTCCGTGGCACAGCCTTCTCGTGCGGTCGTTGATGTTTGAGTTGGGTAGAGGTTGTCTATGGGTCGACACCACCTTGTTCTATTGGCTCCTCTATTTCTGCTTCAATCCAAGGTGAAGGTGACTTCTATCCTTCGCGTGCTTATCCTCATGCCTTCTGCTGTTCCGCCAATTTCGCGGCGTCGCACACTACCTGGACCTTAGCCTCTGATTCCTCTTTTTTGCACTTCTTAGCTAGCTGTGCCATTTGGAGCTTTGTTTCTTCCTTCTTACGCTGCATGGTGGACATGTCCATTTCCATCTCAGAGCCTACTATAGCGCGCCATTCCGATGGCCAAGACTCAAGGACTGCAAAGATCACATCATCTGTTGCCATATATGGTAAGTTATGCCATGTATTCATTGGGTCCTTCTGTGCCCTGATAAAAACATGGTGGAAATCCACTTTGAACTCTGCAAAGCTCTGAAAACTAGCGTATACTTTGGGCAATAACCGTGGCTTGCAATTGATCCCCATCCAGATACTCATCTCCATCAAGACCCAAAAGATCTTGCTTTCTTTTATACGTTGTGCATCCTTGGTTGCCCACAGTGAAGCATACTTCGCTGCCTCTGGTAGGTTTAGCACGATCGAAGGGAATTGGCTGTCTTGTGGCAGCTCCCATGCCACCAGCACAATCGAGAGCAGGAGCCACTCGTAGTGAAACGTCTTGCCTTGCTCTTGTGACTCGTGACAGTTTGCAAGGAACTTGTCACATAGATAATTTTCCCAGTTGAACTGGACTCCTTCAGCGCATTGGGCTGCTATTGCAATCACAGGGATGGGCACCTCATCTGGGTGACACTTCTGCATCACCTTCCTTGCTAATATTTGTGTTGCGACCTTAACTGTAGGGTTGTTAATGCTGGAGATGGCATATCCCCACTTCTTCTTTTCCAAATTGAATTTCTTCTTCATAGCTTCCGCAAGGGCCAACTGACCACCTTTTCCTTCTGATACATTGGTTGGATCCTCCCCTGAGTAAGGAAGCCGTGTGATTCGATGGATCAAGTGGTCTGTGATGGGAATGGGCTCCTGCAGCCACAATTACCCATCATGCACCAAGCAGAGCAGCTGCCTGATGATGAAGACAATCACTGGGACGTGATGGTACTGTGACAAATAGAGTAAGTTGATCATCCCATCTTTCTCTACACCCTTGAGCCAGGCCCGCAACTCCAATTCAATTGTTCCAGCAGTCGCATCAATCCATCGACGCATTAGCTTCTCAGTCGCTAGATGCGGGAATTTCTTGTGATCTGTGAGGTCCCAATCTTTGAATTTTAGTACAAGAACTCACCCTAAGTGTGGCCCCTCAAAAAAATGTCATCTGGGAGTAGTGGCGTTTGCAGGGAGATCTTGCTATCGTCTATGTCCTTCGGCACCTTGGCTTTTCCCTTTCATGGAGGAACATATTCAGATAACTGGGTAATAGGGTCCACACCCTGGGTTTCGACTTCCATTTCCAAATCCTCCTCATACACCAATATTTCTTCAGATCCTTCCTCTTCTGCCTCCAAATTAATGGCCTTCCCCTTTTCCTACAAGGTGAGCTTGGTCCTCTATGTGCTTCTTGGTGAGACGCACACCGGGATCATAGTCTGCTTATCCTTGTTAGGTCTCGGTGTTTTGGGTGATTTAGGGACCTCAACTATCACTCCAACACTCTCTAGGGCTTCTACTACCACAATTTCCTGCGCGGCTTCCTCAGGTGTCGACATCATTCTATTAAGGAGGTCCTCCATTTCTTTCAGAAATCTCTCAAACGTTGAACTTGCTCTCAAAGCCTCAAAATTTGTAGGGTCCATACACACCTGATAACGCAACAACTTAATTTTCAAAATGTCAAGTGTTTTTTGATGGGCATCCACCTATGATTTATAGGGCTTTTTGAATTCAAATCTGACCATTCCCCCCACATTCAACCCATTAATGCTAGATTAGTGACAGATTTCCAAGAATTGAATCCATAAATTTTTCATTAAATGCATGCTGCATGCTCCATTTGGCCTCAAACCGACCATCAAATCATGAATGGTGACTTCAACAGTCACTTTCCGGTGGACTTGTGCGCTAGCGCAACTGTCTTCACACTATTGTGGACCCTGTGACACTTCACTACTTTGCACAATCCTGAAATCGCAGCTCCCCAACCTATGCAGTGTAGTTTATAGTCCCACACCCCTTTGAGCTTCCTGGAGTGCTAAGACTATGCTACTTTCATATAGTCACATGGCCGAATCACTGATGCATGGCTTCAAGTGACTGCCATTCACCTTTCCTGGGAAGGGTTCTCCATTTAACTTAACCAACTGTACCGCGCCTCCGTCGGTAATCTCCTTAATAACATATGGTCCTAACCATTGCATCTTGAATTTTTCGGGGAATTTATCAAACTTACTATCATACAAAAACACAAAGTAATTCACCTTAAAGGTGCACAACTTAATATGTCGGTCATGCCACGCTTTTTCGCGCTACTTTTGGACCTATTGATGAAATCCAGCCAAAAATATCTCTTCTTCAAGCTCATCCAATTGTGCGAGCCTCTCTTCTAGGTCTCTACAATCCACCATACCTGTGAGCACTGCTATGCGTAGACTAGGCACAATGTATTCCATAGGTATTACAGCTTCCACACCATAGACAATCCTAAAAGTAGTTTGTCCCGTCAGCTTCTTGCAAGTCATCGATAAGCCCATAATACTACAAGTATGCGTAGGTCCCAATCACTTCGTTGAGAATTGCAAAACTTTATTGAACGCCTCCATTGTCCCATTAGCTTGTGGGTGATAAGGTGTGCTCTTTTGGTGATACACCTGAAATTCTTCGTTAGTGTGCTGATCGTCTCATTCAGGAAGTGCATACCACGATCACTCATCAAGATCTTTGGACATCCAAATCGTATCAATACATTCTCAAATAGAAACTTTGCGGCAGTCACGCTCATGCAATCCTTCACCGGTTTTGCTTCTTCCCAACGAGTCAAGTACTTTGTAATAGTGATAATATACCTCGCGCATATCTTTCCTTGGGGCTGAATAGGTCCTACAAAATCTATTTCCCATTTTTTCAAGGGTTGCAATGTTATTTTTGGAATCAAAGGCATTTCATCCCCCCCCGTGATGGCCTACCTATTCTTTGACATACATCACACGCCTTTCAATATGATTTTGATTCCTAATGAAGGGTTGGCCACCACAACTCGGCACGTAGAAGCTTTTACGCGGTTTCTATCCTTGCATAATTTCCTCCTGCAACATCCCCATGAGCGTCCGTGTGGATGCTGCTTCATTCAAACTCAGGTACATACCTTCGCAGTATCTCATCAGTCCCCATCTTGTATAGATGCCCAACGATGACAGAGAAATCTGTCGTGCGCACCACAAATTCCTTCTTTTGCTGGATAGAGTATCCTTCCGGTGCATTTCCAATTGTTATGAAGTGTATTATATCCTAAAAGTGACCATCCACGATGCGCATAGCAAAGAGCTGCACGTTAGGTAATCCTTCCAGCAGGTTAGTAGGTTCCTCCCCTGTTTTGATACATGACAGATGATATGGTCCCGAATTCAATCATCCACGCTTCACAACAACTTCAAAATCGTACTCTTGGAACAATAAGATCCATCTATAGGTTCGCCCCCCCAACACAGGCTTATTGACTAGGTACTTCAGCGCGGAGTGGTCCGTATGCATCTTAAAGTGGCCTCCTAGCAAGTACTGTCGATACTTTTGGAGTGCATACACCATTTCTAGCCCTTCGCATTCAGTGGTAGAATAGTTCTTCTCTGCTTTGGATAATCCGCGGCTTGCAAACATGAGAGGGTGGTCCAAGCCTTCTCCACCATCCTATGTTAGTACTGCCCCCAGCACTATACATGACGCATCAACATGTACATGAAACTCTTTCTTCTAATTTAGGAAGACAAGAATCAGTGCAGTAAACATCTTTTCTTTCAATATATCTAGGCTTTTCTTACAATCATCATTCCAGTAGAACATGACATCCTTCTTCAACAATTTTTCCATTAGCTTGGTGATCTGGGCATAACCTTTGATAAACTTTCTGTAATATCCCATATGTCCCAGAGTAGCACGCAATTGTTTCACACTCCTTGATGCTTCCAAGGTCAGAATCACCATGATCTTTGTGGGGTCTACCATCAGCCCTTGTCTGAAAACCACATGCCCCAATAGGTTCCCAAAGAAATGCAAATAAGACACTTCTTGAGGTTGAGAGTGATCTGGTATCTTTGACAGGTATCTAGCATCAAGCGCAAGCTCACTACATGGTGCTTAACAAGCCCAAATACAGTCCAGTCATCTAAATAGACCTCCAGGAACTTATGAATAAATTCCTTGAATGCCGCAACAACCATGCGCAAAAATATAACAGGTGCATTCTTCAGCCCAAATGGCATTACAGTGTATTGAAAACAACCCCACCCAGTCATGAAGGTTTTCTTGCTCCTATCCTCCGACGCGATTTTGATTTGGTGGTACCCAGAGAGGCCATCAGTGAAGGAGTATGTTTCCTGACCACCTACATTTTCCAACACTTCATCCGTGAACGGAGTTTGGAAAGGTTCATGCACACAAGT
The DNA here is from genome assembly GCA_031772625.1 of Pinus tabuliformis. NCBI lineage: Eukaryota > Viridiplantae > Streptophyta > Pinopsida > Pinales > Pinaceae > Pinus > Pinus tabuliformis. The sequence continues at coordinate 1,303,061,470 of CM062820.1, forward strand.
GTCATTTAGTTTTCTAAGATCCACGCCTATCCTTATCTCATCCTTTTGCTTCTTCTCTTTCACCACCATTGGGCTTACCTAATCAGATTCTTCCACAGGCTCAATGATGTCTACTGCTAGCATTTTGTCTAGCTCTAAGCGAACCTTCTCCTTGTGTTACACTAAAATTTGTCACCATGACTATATACAGTTAGTATGGCTTCATAAACTGTCATACTATCCTCCTTGGCAAGTCTCATACCTCTGCTCCTCATGTCAAACTCCAAGAAAGAGAGAAAGTCCTTAAAAAGTCAATTAACTCTGGTTACACAGTTTCTCTTAGCCTTACCTACGTGTACGCACCCCAAGTTCACAATACCTGCATACTTGTACGCTCTGTATGTAAAGGGGTAGGTGCGTACTCCTGTAAAGGTCAAAAGGCGCAAGTTTCACTTCAAAAAAGTTACTTGTGGTCATTTCTAGAGCATTCTAGAAGATGGTTTGACGTGGATTGAGCGCCTCCAGATGGTTCATGCATCCCAATGAAAGAGGAACTTATCCCATGAAGAGGGGAGCTATCCCATTGAAAGAGGGGCTTATCCCATTGATGGTGGACCTGATTAACTTCCTCCAAAGCACTATAAATACAGGCATTGGGCCAGAGGGAGGGGAGGTTGAAAGCTGAAGATTCCTAAGGGTAGATGCTGCTGAAATTAGGACTCCCTTATAGAGCTTGAGAGGAGATATTCCCATCCTTTCTTAGCTTCATTTGGAAGTGGGTGAGCTGATCAAAGTAAAGGAGAACTCTTGCTGGACCCTGGGAGGGACCTGCACAACACCAAGGCACAGGTTGTAATGGTTTCTTTTGTTTCCACTTAATACAATTAAGCTCATTTTTCTCAACAAGTTGTTATACATGATTTGTTTCATATACTCCTTGGTCTTTATGATGAATATGTTTTATTTTATGAGTTATTCAGGTGCTATGTAATCGTTTTCTTGTTAGTGAATGTATGCTTCAAAGAGAAGGAGGAGCTCATCCGGATCGGAGAGACTAGACTACTACAAAGCATTGGACTAAAGGTATGTTATAAACACCTGATTACTTGTATTCTAAATGCATATTTAGGGAAAGATAGCATTTAATTGTCTTGTTTGTCACTAGAAAGCCTTAGCTTCTAGGGAGGTCGGTTTTGTTCACAAAATTGACTCTTTCTGCATGACAAAATGGCGACTCCGCTGGGGAACTCCATTGATGTGAATGATTTTTCCTTTGTGTGAAACTTTGATCTGAGACAAGTCGTTTTCTTTCTGTTTTTTGGCTGTCTGACTGTGTATTTGGGTGGATAGCTTAGGGTTAAGTTAGATTTTAGTTTTTCTTGGTTTTGCTAGAACTACGCAGCCTCTGCGTTAAGCACAGTGTGTACCTGTACGCACTGCAGCTTTGTACACAGAGCGTACACGCACCTGTGCAAACAGGTTGCCTGCGTACCCTGTCAAAATTGAGAAAATTTCAATTTTTTCCTTTTTGCCTTTTAGATTTTGTTTATAAGTTTTTTTTACTGCCCAGATCCACTAGTTACCTGCCAGAAGTCTTCATCGAAACTTGTTTCATCAGTGTCAAGAGTTTTAGTGAAATTCATAGAGGTTCTAGCCCTAGGGTTTGATTTTTGAATCAGTCCTGTAGTGACTTTGGCTTTAGAAGTCGTAAAACCTTGGATATCCCTGGTCTTTTCAGTCTTCTTAGGAGTCGGACCTTTCATAGAATCCACCCTTGTGAGAAACCTACCTTTGTGTTGTCTCTTTGCCGAATCTCAAAAAAGTTTGTTGATTGAACTTTGAATTTTATTCTTAAGAAAAAGAACAAAAAAAAATTTTGATTTTTGTTTTTGACTGGTTTTTTATTCTGCATTAACTAGTCCTTGGTTAAATCATGACTGAGTAAAACATCCTGGAATCATACTTTGTAGGTTTTGGCCTCATTAGATTTGCTTTTAGGTGATTTTCTCTTAGATTTGCTTTTAGGAAAAATTGATTTGATTGTCATAGATTTTTAAAATTTGATTTTTGATTTTTATATGCTTTGTTAAGTAGGAAAAAATCCAAAAAATCTCTTTTGAAGAAAAGTTTGCTTTAGTAGCATTTGAGTCTTTGAAAAGAAAAGGAATTTTCGTGAAGTAATTAGTGGTCATGTGTTGTATGCTTTGGAAAAGATAAAGAGATTGTTTCTTTGATTTTCATTGCCAAGAAAGTTGTCTTTATATCAATTTTGCATTCTCCAACTCTCTTAGCTAGGGAATTCATTGAAAAAGAAAATTAGTATAAATCATCCTAAGTGCATCTTTTTTAGTGGATTTGAGTCGAGTCTACGCACCATCAGTTTCATCTCCACTACCTTTTGTCCTAAAGAAAAGCCATAAAAATTAACGCTTAAAGTAAAATCAACTTAGTAACTTTTTATTTACTAGGGCTCTGAAACACCAATATAGATCAGGCTAGTGTCTTGGAGTAGGAGAGTAATTAACTCTCCAAGACAGCAAAACCAAACAAGTAGCTTATCTTGTGGTAAGATAAATCCAATTGTTTCATTTGTACTCTGGGAAAGCTCCTCTTAAAGGAGAAGCACGAGACCATGTCCGAACCAGTGAGGGGATCAATCCTCCTTCATTGGGAAAGACGCCAGATACGCACGTACTAAAAATGGTAAACCTCAGATTATTGTCGAGGAGCCCGGGGTCACTTGTCAGTAAACCTTGGATTATTGTCAAGGAACCGGCAAGGGGATTGAGCTTGTTACTCTGCCCTTGCGTGCTATCGGGTCGTAGACTGTTCCCCCAGGTATATTTGTTGCTGTTGGTGACCTTAGTGACCATTATCTTTAGGATTCTACCCAAGGTGACGGTGGAGGGAAGATCCCACTGTACTTGGAGCAGACGTCGGCTAGACTCACTTGGATTTTCCGGGGGGTTCACTTCACTCGAGACGGTTAAAGTGGAGGAACTTGTGCCGGTCTATTCATTAAGCAGGTTGCCGGGGTAACTGTTCCACCCACCACTTCTGTACTGAATTCGGCGATGTTGGGCTTCATCACCAACTAGTGTTTTCGGTCCGGAAGGCTACTGTTCGTGTATGGTTTGACGCCCTAGATTCTTTAGGCATGTGATTCGAATTTGTCTGGTTCTTTAGAGACTTTAGGCAGTTTGCTTTGAGATTTTACTTTGTTTGCGTGTGCAGTAGTTAAAAATTTTTAACTGTGGCTGAATTACCGAGACAGTCCCGTAGACTTCGGGGCCAGTCTCCTGAGATTGTAACCGTGGCCGATTTGTTGAGGAAGTCCCGTAGACTTCGGGGCCAACCTTCTGAAGACGTCCCGGGTCATTACGAAGGTTTGAAAGTCCTTGTAAGTCCTAGTGGCAGTAAAGTAGGTTCACCTGAAGAAGGAGAGTCTTCGTTGGTAGTTCATCCTGATTACCAAAGTCTAGAAACAGGTTATAATCCTGAAGCTGTTGTAGTTTCCGAGCTTGCTGGTAGTTTTTCATCTACTAGTGATATAGGCGAAGAACCTGAAATATCTAAACCTGTTACTCCAACTTCTAGTGCTCCTGATTCACCTAGGGTAGAAAGAGTCATCACCTAAAATCTTCCTTCTGGTTTGATAGCTATTGAATAACTTGCTCCAGAAGAAATAGGTGTCCCTATCCCTGAAGATCAACCTACTATTGATCTAAGGGAGCGTGAATCCATTTTTTACAGTCCACCTAGAAGTACTACTTGGTATCTTTCGTTAACTAATTATTTGGACAACTTAGGGTCAAGTTTTTCTCCACCTCGTACTCCTTATCCACCTGGAGGTATTTATACTCCTGTAAATATGTCTGGTCAGTCGTCCATGTTTACTCAATCTCCTGAATCTTTCTTGTACGGCGGTCCTTCTGTTCCCGCTGGGTATCAGTCTCTTTCTGGTACTTTTGCCGGAGCATCTCCTCAACCCATTGAACATGGGTTATTAACTGGAAACAATGGTAATAAACCGTTGGGCGTATGAGACATTTACATGATGTCAAGTTCAATTCCCAGTTCTCAACCTCAAGGTGGCCAGTTACCGCCTGGGGGGCAACCTCAAGGTACACAAATTGCGTCTGGGGGGCAACCTCAAGGACAGTATGTACCCATGGTACAGTACATTCCTCAAGGTCAACCCCAGCCTCAATATGTACCCCAAGGTCAACCTCAGTATCAATTTATGCCTCAAGGTCAACCCCAGTATCAGTACTTACCTCAAGGGTATCTACCCCAAGGTCAGTACTCGAGTCAAGGTTATCAACCACCCCAAGGTCAATCTTATGTTCAAGGTATGGGAAATGTACCTTTCAATTATCAATCCTACCCTCAATCCGGTTATGGATCTCAATATCCTCAACCTGTCATGGGTCAATACCCCGGAATGAACATAGTGTGGGATCCATCGCAAGTTCAACAGGTGTTGCAGCCAAGCGTACAGTTGTCATCCCAAACTAGACAACCTTTAGTTTCTGGTCCACCCCAGCAACCAGTCCAGTCTAATGTTCAAACTTCTGTACCTTCGGTAGTTACTCAGTCGCCCATTGCACCTAGTACTCCATCTCAAACGACTGCTGCAACTACCACAACATCTGTTCAGTCTACCGCACTTACTTCTGGAGTATCGACAGCTCTGGTTTCTACTGTCTCTATAACTACTCCTCAGACATCTTTACCATTGTCTGGATCCACGATTCAAACTACGGTTCAGATGCCTGTAGGACAACCTGGTTTAAGTACAGTTGTCACTAGTCAACCACAATTCGCTTATCAACCGTACCAGGGACAGTACCAATACGGGCCTGCTGTCCAGCAACCAGTTTACCAGTATCAACCGTATCCTGGGTACACTTATCAACAACCACAACAACCCCAGTATGGTCCGATTAATCCTGGTTTTCTGGGAGGATACAATATCTCGAATGCGATTCCTATTCCAAGTTATCCTGGATATTCTCCTCCTGGGACTGATCTCGTGACCCAGAGTTTTAGGGATCCTAATCGGCAATTACCGTTTATCGCAACTTTGGATTTACCAGACTTGACGCGCCTAATGAACGAACCGATCAATTATCTTCCGTTTTGGCCGCCAATGCCAAATAAGTTGCCCAGTGACATTCCCAAGTTCGAGGGTAAGTCTGGAGAGGACCCGTCGAATCATGTGATGACTTACCACCTCTGGTGTGCCTCAAATTCTATCTCGGATGATTCGATCCGCTTACGTCTTTTCCAGCGTACGCTCATTGGTCTCGCGGCCAAGTGGTACATTGAGTTACCACGGGCCTCTTTTTATAATTTTAGCCAGTTAGCTACCTCGTTCTTAACTCATTTTCAGTTGCTGGTCAGATATGATAATGGCACGGAGCTACTAACTTCACTAAAACAGTCGACGTCCACTTATATTTCTGATCATATTCATGAATGGAGACGTCGAAGGCGATTAGTGAAAGTTTTTATCCCGGACCAAATCTTAGCTGAATGGTTTGTTAAATCATTATTACCGAAGATTACTAAAGACGTAGCTAAGGCCGGAGTAGTTACTGAGGAGCAAGTGATTGCTCAAGCGCAGTACCTTGACTTGGTTTACACTCAGTCAGGTACGTTACACGAAAAGATCCCAGATCTTCCAAAGTCAAATCAAATCGCTGCTGCTCCTTCGGGATCTCATGCTGCTAATGGCATGATTGGTACGGTCAAGGAAAATTTTAAGGATGGAAAATTTTCTTGAAGTTTAAAACATTGGCGAATCTCACTAATCCCTAATATGCAAATTATAAATGTTTATTGATATATTTGTAAAATTAATCAAATTTATAATTATTTTATATATAGTCTCTATATAATGTTGGCGATTTTTAAGGTAAAATAATTTTATATTCTAAAATTTGGGCGAATCGTCTTTTATAAAATTGGAAATTGGCGAATCTTTTTTGTGGAAAAATCATGGAAAATTAGCCCACTGGACGAACATTAGCCCCTAAAATTTTCCATGGGTACGGTGAATACTAAAAGCAAGAAGAAGTCTTCAAAGAATTCTTTGCCCATTATAACCTTACCAGACTCCCCGACAGGAGAATCTTCTGCTGAAATTTCCGCTGATATTCACGCTGTAGAGTCAGCGGAAAGGAAGAAGAAAGGCAAGAAGAAGAATAAAGCAGACAAAACTCCAAAGGAGAAAACAGAAAAGTCAGAAACCAATGAAAAAAAGTGCAAACCTCGATATCCTTGTCTTATTTGCGAAGAAGATCATTTTACAAGAGATTGCCCTCATCGGGCCGAAGTTGTGAAAATCGTCAAGGGTTCCCCAACTCCTGCTGTTTTGAAAGATCCATTTCCAAAGCATGAGAGTAAGATGATAAGTTCTTCCTCGAGTGCCAGTGAAGAACCCATATTGATGATGTCTCATGTAAGGATTGCGACTCGATCGCAAGATTATGGTAGTAAAAGTCCTGTTGATGGATCGAAAGAAGCAGAATCTTCTCATTCAAATCCATCAACCTCAGCTCCCGGTTCCGATCCACTACAGATCGAGAAACCTAACCCTGACTTAGTAATTAAACCGCCTGCCAAGGGTGTACTTCGAAGGTCTGCTCTCAATCCACATGCGAGAGCGGCCCAGAATTACAACATTGTTGAGGATTTAGTTGTTTCACCCTCAGCAATGTCGGCTTTGGAAGTGTTGCAATCATGCCCAGCACAACGCAAATTACTTTTGTCTAGAAAATAGTACACCGCATTTACCTCATCAGATGGCTTTCCAGATCCCAGTGATAGTAAAAAACAGGCCTATTCATCAGACTGTAATTGATGAGGGAGCTTCCACGTGTATTATGTCGATACAGTGCTGGAGATCGCTTGGTTCTCCTTCACTAAATCATTCCCCGACAATTCTTAAGGCCTTTGATGGCCGTGGGTTTCATCCGTTTGGCATTCTACAAGATTTGCCTATAGGGGTTGAAGGAAAAACCGTTAGTCTGGATGTGGAGGTGGTTGATGCCCCTCTGGACTACAACCTTCTCTTGGGTCGAAGTTGGTCTTATGCTATGACAGCGGTCGTTTCATCGGTCTTCAGAGTAATAAAGTTTCCACATAATGGTAAGATCGTAACCATAAACCAGCTGGCTTACTATTCATCCGACCCAGCCTCTTCAGAGAGTATCCAGCATGTCGGTAAAACGACTATCCCTTATAAGGATGTTGGCGTAGGACTAGTTAAAGATGCCGGTTTACTGGGAACTTTTCCTTTTCCTCCAATCAATTCGTGTCTTCATTTGCATCCATTCATATGATTACATCAGATACCATTGTTTACGACGATCCTTGGATCATTCCTTCTGAATCTGAAATAGACTCATTTGGTAATTCTATGCCGTTGAGTCCATATGAAATTGCCTATGAAGCTGTGCAGTGTTTTACCGACCCGCGTTCAACCAAAATCGACCAAATGAATGTGTTCCGTGAGGAATCACTTTTCACTTCAACCTCGGAGTTAATGACGTTTCCCGAAGTTGTGTCATCTGACGAACAACTTTCTGAAGTCTTGTGTGTACACGATTTACCATGGGAAGATCTCCATCATAGATCTTCGTTTTTACCTGAGGATGATCGTTTTGAAAACAATTTCTCATCAATCTTTACAGCTGAATATGTCAAGGAAGCTCAGAGTCCAATGAAACATCCTGATTCAGAGTTGAATTTGGGAAACATCTCTCGCACTGTTCCCATTAACATTTCAGTCAAGCCCGGAATTGTTGAGCACATTCATATAGGTGCCTCGTGTTCAGATGACGAAATTCAAATCTACAAGGCCCTATTTCAAGAATTCCACGACGTGTTTGCCTGGTCCTATGAGGAAATGCCAGGAATTGATCCCGCAATTGTTGTTCATGAGATTAAAACTTACCCGGATGCTAAACCCGTCCGGCAACGTTTGCGTCAGATTCACCCACGAAAAGCGGCTGCAATTAAAGTAGAAGTTGAGAAGTTGTTGAAAGCAGGTTTCATTTATCCGATCCCGTTAACGGATTGGGTATCGAATATTGTTCAGGTTAACAAAAAATAGGGAACAATAAGAATATGCATCGACTATAGGGATATCAATCGTGCTTGTCCCAAGGAAAACTATCCAACGCCCTATATCGATAAAATCGTTGATGATTGTGCCGGCAGTGAAATATTTTCCTTTATGGACGGTTTTTCCGGTTACAATCATATCAATATTCTACCTGCCGATCAACCAAAAACGGCTTTCATTTGTCCATGGGGGACATTTGCTTATTGCAAATTACCTTTTGGGCTTAAGAATGTCGGAGCCACTTTTCAAAGGGTGATGTCTTATAAGTTTCATGACATCAAACACATTGTGCAACCATATCTTGATGATTTTCCCGCTCATTCATTACATCGAGCTGATCACCTTGTCCATTTAGGAGCAATCTTCATGAGGTGTAGGCATTATCGTATACGGTTGAACCCACACAAATGTGTTTTCTGTATAGAAGTGGGATGATTGCTAGGATTCGTAGTTTCAAAAGCCGGCATCTGCGTTGATCCCTCGAAGGTAGAAGCTATCATCAAATTGCCTCCTCCTTCGAGTCTTCGACAACTCCAAAGTTTGCAAGGGAAAGCAAACTTTTTACGCCGATTCATTCCTAACTACGCCGAGATTACAAAAGGTTTTACCCAGTTGTTGAAACAGAACGCTCAATTCTCTTGGGATGAGATAGCTAAGAAATCTTTTGATGCACTCAAGCACGCGTTGACCCATGCACCGTTGCTGCATCCTCCCAACTACAACCAGGATTACTTTTTGTACCTCGCCACTGCTCATTCCACCATTGGAATGGTCTTAGTACAGGAAGACGAATTCAGAACGGAACATGTGATCTATTACCTTAGTCCGACGTTAAATCCAACTAAGCTCAAATATTCACATGTGGAGAAATTGGCCTTGGCAGCTGTTCAAGCCGTCCAACGTTTTCGTCACTACATTTTACTCCGTAAAACTACATTCATTTCGGATTGCAACCCTATGATCTACATTTTGACTAAACAATTGCTAGGGGGCAAGTACTCCAAATGGGTTGTTATCCTGCAGGAGTTCGACTTGGAATTTGAAAAATCTAAGTCTAAGAAATCTTTAGATTTTGTAGAGTTGATGTGTGATTTCTCGTGTGCTGACACGGAAACTGTGGCAGAGGAACCCATTGCGGACGAATCTTTGTTTCTCATCAGCACTTTAGATCCGTGGTATGGGGATCTAATCATATATCTCCAAACCCAATCCTTTCGGCCCGAAGTTTCAAAGTCGAAACGTCGGAAAATTCGATTCCAGTCCCAACAGTACAAAATTATTGGAGATACTCTTTATCGCCGTGGGGCAGACTTGGTTTTTCGACGTTGCTTAACTCACGAAGAAGCTGAAAGGGTTTTGAATGACTGTCACTCTGGAGCGTGTGGCGGTCATATGTCTGGGTATGCCACAGCCCAAAAGATATTGCATGCTGGCTACTTCTGGCCGTCCTTGTTTAAAGACTGAATTATTGCAGTCCGGAAATGCCACAACTGTCAAGTGTTTGATCGCAAGATGCGCGCACCACCTGCTCCTCTCCACCCTATAATTTTCGTTGGTCCTTTTGCCAAATGGGGTATCGATTTTATTACATGTAACCCTCACTCGGCCGGGGGGCATGCTTATATCATCCTTGCGGTTGAATATTTTACTAAGTGGGTCGAGGTGATGCCTACATTCGAGGCAGACGACAAGGCAGCTGCAATTTTCGTGTTCAATCATAATATTGCTAGGTTTGGTGTCCCACAAGTGATAATCACTGACCATGGGCGACATTTTCAAAACATTATGATGACAGAACTTACAGGCCAGCTTGGTTTGCGTCATGATAGCTCAACTCCTTATTATCCCCAAGCAAACGGTCTGGTTGAGTCCATCAACAAAGTTTTAGTTATCATGATCTGACGAATCATTGGTATTCATTGGTCGAATTGGCACAACATGTTATTTTCCGCGCTTTTGGCATACCGAACCTCTATGAAAACATAAACAGGGTTCACTCCTTTCCAACTAGTTTATGGTTTGGAAGCTGTGCTACCTATTGAATGTGAAATCCCATCACTGCAAATGGTTGTTGAATTACTTCCAGCTACTTCCGAAGAGAAGAAGCGTTTATTATACTTAGCTCAATTAGATGAGACTCGATGTGATGTTGCATTAGCGATCGAGACTCATGCAAAACGAATGAAAGCTCAGTATGATCGAAATGTGACCCCTCGAAATTTTTCGGAAGGAGACCTAGTACTATTATATGATCAAGCTAACGATAAATTAGGTGCTGGAAAATTCATTCCTATGTGGCATGGGCCCTATATTGTCAAGCGAAAGCTAGCAAAAGGGGCCTATGAGCTAGTTGACTTTGACGGGGACTCTTTGGGTAAACCCAAAAATGGACTTTACCTAAAGAGGTATTATGCTTAAATGATGGGTATGGAGATTTTAGTTAGGTTAGGTTTTTCTTTCTAGCTGGTGTGTTTGTTAGTTTAGACAGTGTGCTTAGCTTAGAAAGTGTGTTTTCCGTCGTTATTCTGGCTTATCTTGGTTTTACTCTTGATATTGCAGATGTCGACGCCTCTCCAGACATACATTGGTTTTGCTGATGGTGCTTGTCGTAGTACACAGAATATCTCTTCCGCAGCTTGGGTTATTTATTCGCCCTCTGACGAGTTAGTTTCTATGCATGGGGTGAGCCTCGGTCAAACAACAAACAACATTGCAGAATACAGTGCAGTGATTGAGTTATTGTCTGAATCTATTTCGTTTGGGATTCGGAGTTTGATAGTGAGGTTATATTCTAAACTCGTTGTATTACAGCTTAATAGAGTGTATGCCATTAGAAATCCAGTGTTATTAAGGTTATTTTTGAGAGTGCGTCTCTTGGAATGTGAATTTGATTACATTGAATATCAGCATATTCCAAGGTCTTTAAATACATTAGCAGATGCAATTGCTTCTCGAGTGTTAGACAGACATTTGCGATAATCATACATGTAAATTTAAAAACATTTAATCACACATGTTTAACAAGATAAGCCAGTAATAATGATATATTAAGATAGGAGTGTGTCAAAAATACATCGTCTTCGATCATAGGTTGCGAAACACCTTATGATCGGCAAAAATGATAAGTACAAAAAACCAAAATGTCACATGTGTCTACAAAAACGACCATCCAATCACTGGTGATGCTCTCTATATGACACCACTACACGGGCTACCCTACACAAGAACCTCCTAAAAGGTCCTGGGACTGCGACTACATAGCGCTGAAGCCTGATAGGAATATCATGTATAGTAGTCTCTGGTATATCTGTCGTCAGACGCTCTAGGTCTTGCTCCAACTCAGCTAAAGTCTCTGTAGCCTCGTCCTGTGGGACCGGTGCCGGTGCAACTGGTTGTCTCCTCTCGAAAGGTCGGAGATTGGCTGGATGCCGTGGGCCTACATCTGCATTTTGAGAATTATTACTGTCAGTTTTGAGACGATATAAAAACAAAAAAAATAGATAATTTAAAAACTTGTGAAAAATGAATTACCTATGTCGTCCCACTGTTCTCCCGGTGGAAGAATCATGTCCGGATCTCCACGAAAATCAACTCCGGCATAAGGAAAATCCTGAATCGAAAAGACCTGGTCCTCTAACCAGTGAAAGTACTCCGCTCTAAATCGGACAACCTCCGTGCCCTCGTCAGGATGACAGGCCATCACTGCAACCCATCGCATCAACTTAGGCTCTCGAGGAAGCCCAACCTCAACAGTGAGTTGCTGTGGGATCAGCATCGGAACCCTCTCTAGGGCAAAACTCACAACTAAAGGCTCATAACCAAAAGTCTTTAGCTGCCTGTTTTTCGCCCTAGTCAGTTGGCCCTTTAAATTGGCCAACACAACATCACACCAGTTGAAAATGGTGCCTCGATAGCAGTCAATCGCCATCCGCATCTGGGATCCAGTGGCAATGTGCAAAGCGGCAGCTCCGCAAAGTCTGGTAACTGTAAAGGCAATTACCATAAGTTCAGGTCGGGATATATTTTTAATCTCTATCCCCCTCTCCTGGTTTTGATCATTACACCACTCTAGACAGAGACTAGCAATGGACTGGCCACCTGGCCTAGTCCCGGACAGAGTTAATTGTTCGCCCCTCTTGGGAAAACCAGTGAGAAAGTAAATATCTGAGGGCTCTATCTCGAGCTGGTGCCCTCCAATGTAAAAGCACTGATCCTGAACATTCCACCTTTCAACCAGCCACTCTAGAAAGCGCACCTGGGCCCTCATGCCAGGTATGGCCCAGTATTTGTAAAGACTGCATGCCTTTAAAGAATCAATAGAAGGTTGGTGATTAATGGCGGCCAAATCAACATCTTCGTGTTCTCTCTCGCGCCAATCAAGCTTGGTGGGCAATCTACACACCATAAAACATCTGTTAGAGTCCATAAAATTAAAATTTTTTGGTTCATTTTGGAGAAATGGGGGTTTGAAAATCCTCTCCGCAGTGTACGCAGCCCGCCTTTAGAGACAGAGCGTGTGTACGTAGGTTCTCTTAAGGCAAGCTACGTACGCCCGGCATTTTCCCAACTGAGAAAATATCGGGGTACACAGGTCAGCAGTGGAGCACCTGTGTACCCCGAAAAGCAGACCTTGAAACCCCAAGGCCTCCAAAAAATGAAACTAAAGCTTAAAAACAAATTCTAAACGGATGGAAATGCAAGGGAGGATGTTGTAGAATACCTGATGAGACAAAGTTCAGTTTCGACGGTCGGATTCTCCGCAATATCCACGGGAAGTTTCTTGCCAAAAGCCCTTTTTCTCTCCTCAACAGTAAAATGGTAAAAATGAAATGGTAAAAGCCTTTTTTATAGGTTTTTTGAGTAAATAAATGTTAAATTTGTTTATTTTCCAGCGTGAAAAGGTATTTTTCAAAGTATTTTTATCTATCTTTAAACGGGTATGAGTAATGTGTTGGTTTTTGCAGGATAAAGGATTTTCAGGGAAAATTGTCATTTTTCACAAACAAAAACATCAGAGTCATCTTTTAAGCCCTTTTCTGACTCCTAAAACATGAAAATATTGCCGAGCATTTCTTTTACACTCGTTAAAATGGAATTAAAAGACAGTCCCCTTATAGCCCTTTTTCTGACCGTAAAAACAGGAAAAGATTGTCGGGTTTTTGTCGTTTCAAACTCGATATTGGAAATAAAACGACGTGTCCTTGATCGCTTTTTACTTTTCAGGTCAAAGACACTAACTATGAAAGTACTCCTTGGTCGTAAAAAACCAAGCGGTTCTCTCAAGTATTATTTTATACTTTTTCGGGCTTGGGAGACACAAATTTACGAAAAATTTCAACCTTGGAGTCTTCTTAAGTTTTTCAGACTCTCTAAAATTGAAAAACGCCGAGTTTGTCCTATACTGGACTCGTTAAAATTTCACAGTAAAGGACCTGTTCGATTACAAACAGGAACGGACCACTCCTTCTTAGGGTTCGAATCTAAACTAAGTTGGACTCATCCGAAGGATGAGCTTATAATCAAGCATATGTTATCCTCCTCAAGCTTGTAAAAAATAAAGAGGTACTTGCCAGAAATGGTGGGGGAAAAGAGAGAAAAATGAGGCTACTTGTTATCTTTCATCTCAGAAGAAACCTTGTCACCACTCTTGAACACGAGACTTTTCATTCACCTGGGTTGGGAAATCCTTTTCCTCACAATTTGATCAAACCACATTGAAAGTCTTCAGCCGGGTATTAACTTTGGGTCAATCGTCACCAAGCCATCTGTCGTGTCGTTATGTGTTCAAAAGGTCACTGCAAATAAACCATTCATCTGCAAAATATCTGTCATCCATCTCGACCATCCCTGAGTCAGTCCTTACAGCTGCATTTCTTCAACTTGATCTATGATTTCGTGTTGTGGGCTTGCCTGCAACAAGTCGCTTTCTATCGACATCAGCACATTATCTAGAAAGATGATCTAGAAATCGTCAGTACCTTGAAATCCGCATGCATCAATGGCAGATTTCTCGCCTTCGACGACAGTTTACATCATTGACTTTCGATCAAAAGATTCCGTGACATGTTCGACATCAGCACATTCATTCACATCTCATGGATTGTACTGGGTACTTTGAGAACCATTGACATCACTGGTGGTCTCTCTCACACTTGTTAACAGTTTACATCATTGACTGGTAATCAAGTGGTTTCTACCATGTTCGACATCAACTCATTTATTCACATGGATAGAATCGTACCATTTCGAGAAGTAGGAATGAAGACCCTAGATCTAGTTTCCACCATCCAGGCTGCGAGGAGTTTTGTATTCATTATATTGTAGACTAGCTATAAAAAGATGGCTGCGTCCATACTGTGTTTACATGGGTCTATGATTATGATGTACTGCGAAATCATTCCTGTATCAGAGCAGTAGTTAGTTTGTTAGTTAAAGTTTTTGATCTGAGTATGGGAATGCCTACCTCAGTGATGATATAATCTCATACATGTATTTTGTGTTGAATACTTGCAGGTTCCAACCGGGCTCTCCACAAGATAATCCTTGAAATGATAAAGTACTTCACCCTTCCTAGATGATATGAAACCCTAATCTACTACAGGCTTCACACTTTAGAGGGAAATCTGTTACACTAAAATTTGTCACCATGACTATCTATAGTTAGTATGGCTTCATAAACTATCATACTATCCTCCTTGGCAAGTCTCATACCTCTGCTCCTCATGTCAAACTCCAAGAAAGAGAGAAAGTCCTTAAAAAGTCTATTAACTCTGGTTACGCAGTTTCTCTTAGCCTTACCTGCGTGTACGCACCCCAAGTTCACAATACCTCCGTACTTGTACGCTCTGTATGTAAAGGGGTAGGTGCGTACTCCTGTAAAGGTCAAAAGGTGCAAGTTTCACTTCAAAAAAGTTACTTGTGGTCATTTCTAGAGCATTCTAGAAGATGGTTTGACGTGGATTGAGCGCCTCCAGATGGTTCATGCATCCCAATGAAAGAGGAACTTATCCCATGAAGAGGGGAGCTATCCCATTGAAAGAGGGGCTTATCCCATTGATGGTGGACCTGATTAACTTCCTCCAAAGCACTATAAATACAGGCATTGGGCCAGAGGGAGGGGAGGTTGAAAGCTGAAGATTCCTAAGGGTAGATGCTGCTGAAATTAGGACTCCCTTATAGAGCTTGAGAGGAGAGATTCCCATCCTTTCTTAGCTTCATTTGGAAGTGGGTGAGCTGATCAAAGTAAAGGAGAACTCTTGCTGGACCCTGGGAGGGACCTGCACAACACTAAGGCACAGGTTGTAATGGTTTCTTTTGTTTCCACTTAATACAATTAAGCTCATTTTTCTCAACAAGTTGTTATACATGATTTGTTTCATATACTCCTTGGTCTTTATGATGAATATGTTTTATTTTATGAGTTATTCAGGTGTTATGTAATCATTTGCTTGTTAGTGAATGCAGGTTTCGAAGAGAAGGAGGAGCTCATCCGGATCGGAGAGACTGGACTACTACAAAGCGTTGGACTAAAGGTATGTTATAAACACCTGATTACTTGTATTCTAAATGCATATTTAGGGAAAGATAGTGTTTAATTGTCTTGTTTGTCACTAGAAAGCCTTAGCTTCTAGGGAGGTCGGTTTTGTCCGCAAAATTGACTCTTTCTGCATGACACCTTGTATTTCAAATTTAGGAGATAAGGCATCTGCTTAACTAGATTCACATTTGGCTTTAACGTAATCTTCATCACTTCGATATCTCCGATTATTCCTTTCAAATTTGTAAACTTGGTAGGGAATAAGTCCTGGTATTCATGGAGCAATTCAATGACCTTATCCACCATCATGTCATCCCAGTAGTCTCCAATCTTCACGAATTTGGGTTCTGCCTCCGTACCAATGTTCACCTATTTAGTTTTCACCAACGTGGTTATATCAGGGTTCTCAATCTATGGTCCTTGAACCTCACAGTGGCCTTCCGTTTCCGGAATGTTAATCTTCTATGGATCTTCATCCTCCTCTTCAACATTTACATTATAACATTCCAGTTTGCGACTCAGCTGAGTAGCCCATTCAGGGTGAATCAGGTTTGGAGGATCTTGTGGTATCCTAAAGATGGCTGCTTTCACCTCTTGTAGCACTTCATCAATAATGTCAAACTCGTCCTCAAAACTGAATTTCGTCATGAATCCTTCACGCAGGATATTTCATTCACCTGTCCCATGGAAAAGTTTTGTTTATATATACCAATTCATTGGGATAACATCCAGGGTATGACAGAATAGGTGCACCCACTTAGGTTTTGGATTTTTCTCCATAGACCTGCGTCCATTTGGCCAGATGCCCACGCGGCTCATCCTGTCCATCATACTTGTCTGTCAGTCACATCCTGGGCTTCCCAAATCATGCTCTCATTATCCTCCTACATTCGTACCAATCATCAAAGCTTCCCTTGTGCATACCCCACCAGCTTGCGGGTGTAGCGCGCAGTGCCCAATCGAAGGCCTAGAAGCACTGATTTTCTAGTGCCTCCCTTTCAAATGCATCCAAAAAGACATCTATCTCATTTAGACCATCATAAATAGGTAGAGTTCTTTCCTCTGACAACACACAATGTAGCGACTCGATCATCATGTTGCAATTCAACATAGTTATCTCATGTAACTGATTCTGCCAACGTTCTATTTCTTCATTGGAATCCGAAGTGCAAGAACTCTTGCACTCCCATGTAATCTGCCCATCCGTGGTGGATTTCACCCAGTCTTGGTATCGCACTGTTATCTTATAGATGTAGTCCAGATAATCATCACTCTCATAATCGTAGACTAGTTATGTATAGTGCAATCCTTCAGTCGGATCCAGGGGTATTATTACGCATAGTGATTTCTTCTCAAATATCATCTTTCGCTTCTTTAGATTGATTACCCCGTTCATATCAGTAGCCTAGTCAATTCCCAAGTCTGCTTTGGTAGGACATTTGCATCTGACCCTAGGTCCAAATTGACTTGATCCATTTCATATTCCCCAATCTGCGCGTTGAGTCTCATCTCTTGTCCCGTCCTTGTTTTATGCTTTCCAATATTTCGTATTATGCACGGTTCACCTGACGCGGTTCTAGCGCTTCTATTGATGAGTTCTTGCAGTCCTTTCATGGACTTACTGCCGCATAGTAGCTTCATATAGGTTTCCAAGAAATTTGTGAGCATAAAGGGGTCCATCTCTAGCTCAGGCTTATCCTTGTTTCCCGAAGTGGAGGCCTTAGTAGATGTCTTCTTATCTTCCATGAAGGCTTCCTGATCGCACTCCAAATCAAACTCAGCCTCTTTCGTTGGGGCCTTGTGAACCCATGTACTGTCTTCTATCTATTTTTCCTTGTCATCTCGCGTCGCGATTCCACTCTAGAGCACTATATTTAGATTCAGATATTCCTCGCATGGCTCAGACCTCATCATCTGTAGGTTCTGGGTCAGGGGAGGAGGCAGCGCTCCTTTGTCAAGTATCATGGCTATCAGTGTAGGAAAATCTTCTGTCTCATGATCAAACAATGTGAAATACTTGCACAACGAATGCATTGGATTAGTGCAATAGTAGGCATAGTGTTACAGGGAAAAGTGTCTATGCAGAACTGCTAATCCCACTAAGGCTGGTAGCTACCTTAGAAACAAACAAAGTAAAACTACTTTCGTTTTCCTTTATGAAAGATAGATGAGAGAAGAATAAAGGAGACCAACCTCTATCTTGCGCTTGGTTCCTTGCCCGATTCCTCTCTCTTCTAATAGTCCTTTTCTACTTGCTTTCTTGTATACCCAGCTTCACAGAGTACCTGCAAAATCAAAGAAGCATAACACTATACGAGAACATGGATCTATTATCATAAACAAGCTAGGATCAGATGTAAATTGACTATGCAAATGCGTAAAACATAAATCACACAAGAGTATGGAGGAAAACTTGAATATATTTATTGATAATCAAGAAAGAGCCAAGAGAGTTACAACCAGTTGTTCTAACCCAGCATCATCCTCTCAGCAAGTAAGCCCTTCTTCACCTCATGAAAAGCTTAGATCACCCAACACTATGATGTTACCTCAAGAAACCAACAACAATTCCTTACAAGATGCAAAATTCCAGCCTCTGGATCTATGGGATGAGGGATCCATATATAGATGTCTGTAAGGGAGATGAGTCAGCTTGTGATTTGATTAGTGTCTTCCCTCTGATAGTTCTTGCTTCCACTTGGAGATTGATGATCTCTTACTCATCTCTGGTCGAATTCAGAGAGGCAAGTGTCACAGGAGAAGTTTCTGGAAGATTCCATGCTTCTCCACCTCGCGAATTGACACTGCCATTTGTCCCTTCTTGACCATCGCCCCCCATAGAAGGGCTTTTTGAAATGAAACACACCCACTGTGTGTATTTAGGTGAGATGCAACGCACTTTGCCTATGGAGCAGGTGAAATGGTCCAGTTCTGAGCAGTTCTGAGCAGTTTTTCATGGAGAAATTCTGGGAGAAGCTGTAATCAGTTGACTTTGTTCATTTAGGGGTTGGAACAACACTTTTAGGGACTTAGGAGCCCTTGGTTTATGGACATTTTATGCTTGGGGTTGCAGTGCCCAAAAATGTCTATAACAGCTGTCCCCTAAAGCATGAAGTCGTTAATATTTTTTGATGTCGGGTGAAATGCTTTATCATGAGGATCCGAAGTTCTTTCGAGCTGGAAGGAGACCTGTAATAAGATACAATACAATACATTATCTTCATAATATTTTCATGATCTAGCTAAGTCGGGCATTCCCATGCTCAGCTTTATAAATTCATTTTCATGTACATGAGACAGACAATCGTCTGAGTGTAGACTGATGATTATGGTAGAACCATCATCCCATAGATTGGATGATTATCTGTGCAGTAATGATGTAAAATTGATGTCTTTATTTTCCTGAATATATATCGCAGCCCGGATGGATGAAACTAGATCCGGGGTCTTCAATCTCATTCGATCTTCACTCAAAGTACAAGTCGATCCATGTGAGAGATGTTCTGGAGTTGAACTGGGAAAGACATTGCCTGATTACCAGCCAATGATGTAAGTTGTTAACAGGCACGAGAGGAATCACCGATAATGATAATGATCCTCAAGGTACTGCAGTACAATTCACGTGGTGTGAATAAGGGACTTGGCGTTGAACACCACGCAAAATCTTTCGGTCGAAGGCCATTGATGTAAACCTATCGCCTGAAGTGAGAAACTTTCCATTGAGGCATGCAAGCTTCAAAGTACTGAAATGGGTGTTCCTAGATCGACTTCTTGGATAATGAGCTAATGTCGACAAGAAGCGATCCGTCATAGGAGGGCCTTAATGAATCCCACATCAATGACACGGAATGGAGCAAATGATTTTAATGGAGGTGAAAACGATCTGGTGATATAAGGTTTAGGGTAGCGGTCATGAAAGAATGGAGCATAAATGTATTGCAGCGGGTGAGACACAGGTGAATTCTCTAAGTGACTTCTCTTGAACATATCAGTGACACTGACATGATGGATTGGTAGCATTAACCCCAAATGTGGATGGTGTGATGTGACCATGGTGATGTGACCGGTGAATGAAACAACCCAACCCGACTTGGATGCGGAGTGAAAGTGTCATGTTCAAGAGCGACTTGCTACCAACAAAGTTTCTTCAAGTTTTCTTCCCAATTTTTCCCCAGTCATTGCTGACCAGTACCTCTTTATTTTTGTCAAACTTGAGGAGTATAACATATGCTTGTTCTGTAATTTGCCCTTCGGGCAAACCCATCACTATGTTTTAACAAGCCTAGCGATAGTGAAACTCGTCCTTGTCTGTTATGGACAAGTTTGTCGCTATTAGGTTTTAACGAGTTTAACGACAAAGATAACTCGGTCCTTTTCAATTTTAGAGAGTATGAAAAGGGACGTAAAGGAAACTCCAAAAATCCTTTTTCGTCATCTAATCCCTTAGGTCCGAAAAAGTATAAAACAATACATAAGGGATGAATTTTTGGTACTTTTAACGAGCTAAACAAAACAAGTGCTCGATCGTTTTGTGTAATAATCCCTCAGGTCCAAAAAGATTAAAATCTAAAGGAGGGATAGCACTTCCGGTCACTTTAACGAGCTGGAGAGGCCAATGGCTCGGCAATATTTTCATATTTTACGAGTCAGTTGAAAAGAGCTTAAGGGAGACTCATCTTTGAGGAACGAGTGATAATATTCGGGTAACAGCTGATCTCACGTAAGGTTTGGAATTTCCCAATCATGACAGTGTTACAAGGATGGCTAACAGGATCACTCTTCGCATTTGTTCCTCAAAAGGTGTAAACAATCAAATGGAGGTGAATGATCGGCCAATACAGAGTGGAGGTGATGATGAGAACACGACCAAGGCTTTAAAGGCTGAAATACTACATTCACGACAGTTATTTACCGGAAATTGGTTCATTTTTTATTGAGCTTAAACGTTGGGGGAAACATTTGCTCATTGCTTATGTTTATTTTTTAACGAGCATGAAGTCCGCGTTAAAACTGATCGATAAATCCAGTCTTATAATAAGAATGTCTCATATATAAAAGCGGCAATTTTTTCAAAGCTTTGCCCCACATCCTTTCTTTATGCAAGTTAGGAGACGACCAATCCTACGAGTTTAAATGGTTAGAGGACCTACATATTTTAAAAATAAATGGTCGCTCTTCGCTTGCATGCCAAAAGGTTTGCATGCCCCCAGGTATAAAATAGAGTTTCAAGGTCACCTCTCAATCTACCGACAAAACATTTGTTTCATCGGGAAAGGTTTACCTCTTTCAGGTTACCAAAGATTGTTCTATCTGCACCGCAAACAAAACACTTCTTCGGCGATGCCTACTGAAATAGACAAAGGTGAGCGGCGCAGGCGCCTCTACCCACATAACTTTGACGAGGGAATCTTATTCCAGTCTAACCCCCTTTTCCAACCACGGACGGGAGTGTCAGACTAGTCATATATCTCTCGCGGAAACCTATTCTATACCTGAAGTTTTCCTGCCGAAGCAGACCAGGGTGCATGCCCCCTGGGTTTCAGTCATGTCCCCCGAATCACTCGTGCTCATCAGGTGGAAGGACTGGGGATTGATGAGACATTCCTTGCGTGAAAATACCATTCAGGGATGGTATATGACTATTTGCCATGTGTGAACTGGGAAATGAAAGCCGGTCTACGAGCTTGACCACTCTTCCTTCGTGCGGAAAACACATTACTCTAAAGAGTGATAAGGCAATGGCTCCCATGCAATAAATATAGTCTCATCCAAGGAGTAGATTATAATCCAGGGGTCCTTGGACTACCATTACGTTCATTTGAATGGTTTTCCCTCTCAATGTTATGGGCACATTGGGAAGGATCCCTAATGGTCGACTGGTTCCTTTGTCAAAGCCTGTTAGATTTCTTATCTCAGGCAAAAGCAATGGTGAACCAAGCACTTTCCAAGCAGTCGAGGAAAGGATACTCACAGAAGCCCCTTCATCTATGATGGTACCGGCCATAACCATCCTATATATTTGAGCAATGATTCAGAATGGTATACTAGCCGGTAAACGAGGTCTGCCTAGTAGATTCCAGTCAAAGGAAACAACTAGGTTGCTTGGAGGTGGGACCGAATAGATGGCCGGATATGACTCTGATGAACTTCCTTCCTGCGGTAAAGTAACGGGTAGACTGCCCCCATGTTCTTCGGAGTCTGTGCTTATGAAAATAATTTGGACAATGTCATCCTTGTTCCCTTCGGTGACTGTATCATCTAAAGATGGAACCTCTGAAGGCAAGATCGGGTCAACTGCCACCTCGACCTTTTGAATTTCGTTTGGTATGGGTTCAGATGGTTTATCTTCGATGATAGATGCTTCAGGCGACCACAAGGGCGGGTTAGCCAGATTTTCAACTAGTGACGGACTCGGCAAGAGTTTCTTATATCCAGGAGGAAGTCGTAACGGTGAAACCGGACGATCGTCCAAAACTCTTTTAGCCTCATCTAAGAAGGGACAAAGGTGGATGGCGTGATCGCCTTCACACAGTTTATGAGGAAATTTGAACTTTCCTTTTTGTCCAGGGGCTTCACTTTCAATAGTCGACGGTGTGTTTTCAACATGATCATCAGAGGTTGACAACACCAGGTTATGCAAACGAGGAGACCAGTCCCTTAAGATCTAAGGGATGCAAGGACAATCTCTATGATAGTGGTCTCCTTTGCAAATGACACATGGAGATTTAGGCATGGTCGGTGCAATGTGTGGATTTTCGCTAGACGACGCTTGCTTGCCCCTTTTTGCCTTTGGCTCCTTCTTCTTCTTCTCTTTCTTCTTCTTTTCCTCCTTCTTCTCAGGTACTTGATTTTTGGCTTTACTAGCCCCATCAAGCGAAGAGGAAGGAGGAGAGGAAGAATTGGACGAAGTAGAGGGTTGGGGGGTAACTCTGGAATTGTCTAGTTGCTAACTCGATTGTTCAGGAATCGCGGTGTTCTGAACGACGGAGGTTGAGAAGAGCCATACGGGCAAGCCGATTGTCAATCCTGGAAGCGACAATGTGGCCATATGGGGTGCACCAACATCTCCCCAAGAGGAGAAGGGACTAGGATTTCCTCCAAGGGGAACTCCTTGGTTGGTGGACTCCATTTTCCTCAACCTAAGACCAACGTAGGAAAGGTGATGATTATTCCATTTAAAATAAATTTTAGACGCTTTGACAAAACTTGTTTTTTCAATTTTAAAGATTCAAGAAAAAAAAAAAGATGAATCTAGTCGCCTTCGATTTTTAATGAGCTTGAAGTGACAAGTGCTCAGATGGACCTTTTCCATTAAGGAGTCTGAAAAGGAATGAAAGGGACTGTTCTAGAAATCTAGGTAGAGGGATGACCAAACCAATCGCAAAACTGCAGAATACTTTTTACGGTACGGCAGTCAATCTTCCCGAATGTTGTGTTTAGTGCATTGTGATCGATAGGGCGGTAGACACGGCTTCCTATGGATAAAGGATTAAGCCTATTGTGGTCTCCCAAAATATACTCGTTGGTACGTGGGAGCACAAGTCCGTACTAGAACTTATCGTCTCAAAGTGGAGGAATCACCCAACCAACAGTGAAAACACAGTTACCAGGCTTTACAACGCCGGAATACGTCTCTAGCCTAGACTTCTAGACGTTGTGCGTTAGGTTCCAAAGCATTGTTAGATTCATTAAATTTATTTTATAGTTGATATTGCTTAAGAAATTTGCCTTTCAGGTTCACCGCGTCATGTAGATGTACAATTCCTAAAATGCAATCTAAGATGATAAACAGTCGTTTTATCTTCTTTGTGCAATGAAAATCCTAGCTACTAAGGAAAGAGAGACAATATTCTTTCAACAAAGAGCAAAGAGCACACACTATATGCACTGTCCTAAATCAAACCAATCAAACAGTCTAAATGCAAATGCACATGCATGTATTTGTTTTCAGCCTTCTTAATATGTGAATGATAAAAAGAAAGCTAATGCACAAATCTAAATTATTTTTCAAAGCGACAATTACTAACAAGTCTCTTTTCAAAATCAAAATGAAGACAATGACAACACTTTGCGATTTGGAAATGAAAACTTGCTTTCGACAGTAGAAAAACTACTAATTCAGATCAAATACAATAGTAACAGGGTAATCGACTGTCAAGAATAATCAGATTCTCTTCTATCACTGAAAATGACACTTGCAACACTTTCAAATCAAGAAACAACAGTACAATTACGTTACTTCTTTGTAAAGGAGAACTGAAAATGACTCAACAAATACATAAAAACATTTACAGTTCTTTGCACAATGGAGGCAGAATAACAGCAAGGAAAGGGGTTTCAAACAGAGGTGTATAGACTACAAGCAGCAAAACTCCTGAATAGATATGAAAAGAGTGAACACAGAAACCAAAATTTAGGAACAATGCCTAGTCTGATCAGCGCACCTGTAACACAGTGAATTTGAAATGCAGCGCACCTACTACACTCGGGAAGTGCGCTGAATTTGAGATTCACAGAACAGACAGTGCGCTAGACCAGGGACGAGAATTTGATTGGGTTCCGGGTCATAGTTTGCAGTTCAGTTCAGGGATTTTGGCCGAGCAAGTGGTAATCAGTAAATCAATCACAGGGGTAGATCTAAAGAGGTTACTAGAGCCACCACGAGGGCAATTAGAAAGCTTGTAAATCAGTTGTTTAATTCATAAACAAAACCCGGAGATTGATTGAAGCAGCGTTGATCTACTTTTCACTTGCATAGAAAATGCAGTTCGAAGGCTAGCTGGCTTGACTTCAGGCTCCGTCTGTAAGTTTATAAAGTAAACAAATGTAGATAAACAATCAATCTAGTCGCTCCCCAATGGAGTCGCCATTTTGTTACAGGGAAAAGTGTCTATGCAGAACTGCTAATCCCACTAAGGCTGGTAGCTACCTTAGAAACAAACAAAGTAAAACTACTTTCATTTTCCTTTATGAAAGATAGATGAGAGAAGAATAAAGGAGACCAACCTCTGTCTTGTGCTTGGTTCCTTGCCTGATTCCTCTCTCTTCTAATAGTCCTTTTCTACTTGCTTTCTTGTATACCCAACTTCACAGAGTACCTGCAGAATCAAAGCAGCATAACGTTGTACGAGAACATGGATCTATTATCATAAAAAATCTAGGATCAGATGTAAATTGACCATACAAATGCATAAAACATAAATCACACAAGAGTATGGAGGAAAACTTGAATAGCTTTATTGATAATCAAGAAAGAGCCAAGAGAGTTACAACCAGTTGTTCTGACCCAGCATCATCCTCTCAGCAAGTAAGCCCTTCTTCACCTCATGAAAAGCTTAGATCACCCAACACTATGATGTTACCTCAAGAAACCAACAACAATTCCTTACAAGATGCAAAATTCCAGCCTCTAGATCTCTGGGATGAGGGATCCATATATAGATGTCTGTAAGGGAGATGAGTCAGCTTGTGATTTGATTAGTGTCTTCCCTCTGATAGTTCTTGCTTCCACTTGGAGATTGATGATCTCTTACTCATCCCTGGTCGAATTCAAAGAGGCAAGTGTCACAGGAGAAGTTTCTGGAAGATTCCATGCTTCTCCACCTCGCGGATTGACATTTCCATTTGTCCCTTCTCGGCCATCACCCCCCATAGAAGGGCTTTTTGAAATTCAACACACCCACTGTGTGTATTTAGGTGAGATGCAACGCACTTTGCCTATGGAGCAGGTGAAATGGTCCAGTTTTGACAAGTTCTGAGCAGTTTTTCATGGAGAACTTCTGGGAGAAGCCGTAATCAGTTGACCTTGTTCATTTAGGGGTTGGAACAACACTTTTAGGGACTTAGGAGCCCTTGGTTTATGGACATTTTATGCTTGGGGTTGCAGTGCCTAAAAATGTCTATAACACATAGTATCTAGGTCCTTCGCAATTGTAGTAATTGTCCTCGACCTCTACCAAGTCCTCCTCCAGCTCGGCCTCATCTGCGCCCCTAAAATCCTATCCACGCCATCCCTGCATTTTGCTCAAGGGGCCGCATTTCAGCCTGTACCCTATAGGTAGGAGTTCTATCCATCATCAATTCATAGCTCTTGCAAGTACATGCATCATGTCCTATCGACCTACAAAAGTTGCAGAAAAACTATTGCAGTGCTTACACATACTTCTGTAGCAAGTGACAGTTATCTATGGCATGTTTTCCAGCTACCTAACATATAGAGCACCATAAATCAGGCGTCGCGCTAGGTCCTGCTTGAGCTTCCAACCTTAAAGGCATCGATCCTCCTCCTGAAAGGTAATTTGTAAATACCGGGAAATGGTCTTTGTCATGACCTTGATTTTTTCATTTCAAACACCATACCTCTTCGCGAACCTCTGGCCGAACCGTCCTCTCCTGCTTCAAACTTTGCATCTCAAAGCACAAATTCTTCAGCTGTGCATGGATCTGCTAGACTCCTAAATCAGGATCCTGCATCGAAGATTAATGTAGTCTCATTGAAATCTCCAAGGCCTCTGCCTGAGCGTTATATTTTGTTGTGACAACGCACTCCTTAAGTGTGGTAGTAGCAAAGCCATAAACCACTCGCGATGTTGTACATCTGTCAAATTCATATTGGCTTCATGAATTATACATTTCAGCCTCTGATCTAGCTCCCAAGGTGTTTCGCCTAGTTGCATCACAATCTCTTTGAATCCTACAATCGACTGTGCTTCAAATTTAGGCCTGTTAAATTCCCTATTTAGTGTTGTTTGGATGTCCGCTACTCTAGCATTCAAGTTATTGTTTGAGTACTTAATGTACCAATTTAGCGCGCGATATTGCTGGGCGCTAACGAGTGTTGATTTCTTTATATGATAATCTATAACACCTTGAGCTTCCCATACAACCCTCATAATGAACCAAAATTGGTCCAGGTCCTCATTTCCCAAGCCTTTGAACAAAGGCAACTTCACTGTATTTGCCATACTAAATAATGGTGGAGGTGGAGGTGGTACGTGTGAAGTTGGAGGCGATGGCAGTGAAGCCGGTGGTGTGGGCGGAGGTGGTATTCGAGGGAATCATTGCCTTCTTAACTGAATAGCGATTCGTGGAGATACCTTCGCTATTCCTTCTTCATTTATTTGTGGAGGTGAAATGAAGGGGCTATACTCCGGACCCTTATTTCCTTTATTTTTGTAAATTTTTCTACTTCGTGTAGTCCGAAACATGAAGGTAGCTGCATAACCTATTTTCCACACAACAACATTTTAATCCAAGTATTCAAAGATTTTACATACTTACCTTGTGGTCCTTTGAAAAAGTGTCACTGTGCCTTGTTATAGCTGATTGATGTGTCGACCGTGAATTCAATCACAAATCCTCCTATGACATGATTGAGCCAATGATCGACAACACGGGCGATCTTATCCTCCGATGCTTCCAACCTTCACACTAGCTCTGGGGTCCACATAATAGGACCATCAAGTTTCCACCTTCCTTGGCTATTTGCTAGCTTCACAATCCACTCGTATAACTCAGTAGGAAAGGAGGCAAAAAATATTCCGTGGATCTCTGTATACAGGTACCTATCTAGCCACTATTCTTTTGACAGTCACGGGTTTCTGTTTTCTTGTGCCGCGAACTCGTGGATCCTTCTGTCCAACCAGCCTTCGATTTCTTTCTTAATTGGATTCCAGTGATATGAGATCACACATCACTTATGCAGATTCTAGTCTTGGAAACGGAACCATTTGTTGGCTTGAGGGGGCCTGACCTACATTCAACGTTAGTTAGCCAAACAAATCCCTACACTACTGGCCCTTTCGGCATCAGCCCGTAGAGCGTGGACTAAAGTCTCACCCGAAGTAGTATGGGGGGATGCTGGAACCAAGTTTCTGCACCTTTGAGATGGTTGTGATGTCGGTTTATTTCGGCTATACCTTCCTTCACGGAGCTTGCTTAGCCCTTTTTTCCACCCTTTAGTACATTCACGAAAGGGTATAATTGGCTTTCACACAGCCCTAACCTGTGGCTTAGGGACTTTCACGCTGCTAAGGTAGCGAACTGCGATATCTCCCAATCTAGGCTAAGTGTCTTACTTATCTTATTAACCAAACTTAATTAGCTTCGCGTAAAAAGATGTTCTTACTTACGTTTAATTAACCAATACAGTTAGATATATTCATGCATCATATAAGCATTATAAGTGAAATTCATGCCAAACATAACAAGATGCATAAACAAGAAATAAAGACGTAGAAATTATAGAATCCTTCTCTTTATTGATAATTCCGGACAATTACAGACTTGACATGCCCTGCAAACTCAGCTGCAGGGATCCGCGCACTCAGTTGCAGACTTCTAGGCCTCTATGCACTCAGCTACAGATCCTCTACCTACGCTACGAACCAAACTTAGACTTCTGCTCTAAAGCTATAACTCAATCCTTGCTTATTGATTTTCTTTTAACTACTTATTGCTTAGTTCTATTTATACAATGTAGATATTTTATAGCCGATAATACATTTCCAAAATAAGGGCAGACAACCGTATGACTCTATAACATCTACATGCTTCCCAACCCCAAAATGTGGATTATTTACACTTGGATTACAAAATTTGACCAAAATATGGGTTTTTAGCCCCAAAACTACCCTTGGGGGATCTTGCGCCCAATAGGCCCCCAACACAAACATCGCGACTTGCCCTCAAGTCACTCTGCAAGCACAAAGATCTTAGCATGAATCTCTATATGGTTTCCATACCTTAGCACAGATGTAACTCATGGATTTAGGTTACTGGCTTCACTTGACAACTAGTAGGAAAATGTTGATTACTACTTTATATTATATGGTTCTTATTGTCAATGGTATTCATGTGAGATTTAAGGGATATGATGGGTAAGAAACCATAAAGATGCATGAGGTGAACTGATAGTGCCCATGTACCCACAACCAATGTAATCACTATGTGACTATCAATACCTTCCTCATGGAGATTTGATTTGAAAATCAAAGGGTGGAGATGCATTCACCCAAACCGTAAACCTACAAAATTGAATTGTATTCCATTTCATTTGTCTTCTCTTTATTGTTGGAATATGTCATGCTTGTAGAGCACCTCCATAGGAGGTTTTTTTCTTCTAGCATTTTTGTCTTGTTATTGATATTTCTTGGTAATTACATTCTCCCCTCTACTATATGACTTATTCTAGATGGACATTGGTAAGAATTACATAGATTTTTTCTTTGTCGTCGTTTTAGTAGCTCGAGTAACTCAGTTTTTGTTTTATTTATATTGACTAATTTGGTTTCCCTCAAGCCTATAGTGCTAAGGTGAGTTTGTCTCTGGTTTAAGTTTATCCCTGCAACTTCCATATAAAGCTATTCCATGATGGTTTGTACAGGTAACTTTAATTTTTATTTTAAGGGGGATTTATTATTTGTACTTCAACTTTCTGTTAATAATTTCACTTATGGGCTGCTTGACACCCCCTACCCCGCTTATTCCATTTATGTAGGATATCTATAACTACCATGGAGGGTTTGGGTAGGTATTGGGACAAGGTTCCCTGGGGTCGATTTTGGGTTAAAAGCCCAAGTTTTTGGGCAGAAAGCCCAAGTTTTTGTATGTAAAGTGTAAAGTCTCCACAATTTGTGGTCACAAAGCACGTAGATATAAAGTGTCATAAAGAGTTTTTGCCCCTCTTTTATGTAAGGTGTGTCAACCTTAGAAGCTCCACCCATGGTCCGCGGACCATGGGATTGTAGAAGAAGGAGAGTCTTAGAAGAGTCTAAGGCAATTAAGTCATTAAGGGGTCAGTGAGAGCTAAGAGTGAAGAGTCTTAGAATAGAAGTAAGGCTCTACAACTGTGTGTGTAGAGGCCTAGGGTAGAAGTCCTCAACTGAGTGCGCAGGGTAGTTAGAGTCTGTAAGAAGATCTAAAGTACTAATGAAAGAATATTCCTTTGGAATTATCTGTGGTTTTGATCTATTTACTTTTGTTATGAATAAATGTGGTTATGTTATGCTGAATAATGGTTTCATGATTTAATGTTGTATTGATGCGCGAATCTATATGTTTTACATTGTTATATGTACACAAGTGATAATATATGTTTACGCGAAGGACACATTAACGCATATTGAATTTATTAGATACTTAAGCTAATCTGGGTAAATACGAAAGTAATAATAATTACAGAAGTGCCTAAGTGGTTGATTCTCCTAGTTAGGATCCAAGAACGACAGTTGTAGACCTTCGTGAAGTTCTAGAGGCCAATTAAGAAAAGTATATCGATAAGCCCTAAAGGGCTTATCAATTTGCATGAGGGAAGATTTAGGGCACAAAATGACATCACTACCATCTCTGGGTGCAAAAACTTGGTTCCAACATCCCCCCATACTGCTTCGAGTGAGACTTCAGTCCGCACTCTGCGTATTGATGTCGAAAGGGATAGTAGTGTAGGGATTTGTTTGGCTAAATTAATGTTGAACCTCAGTTAGGGCCCACTAAGCCAAAAAATGGTTCCGTTGCTGGGACCATAATCTGCATAAAGAGATGTGTGATGTCACATCACAGGAATCCAAATAAGAAGGAAACTGAAGACTAGTTGGATAGGAAGATCCACAAATTTGCGGCGCAATAAGACAAAAATCCGTGAATGACGAAAGAACAATGGTTGGACAGATATCTATGCATAGAGATACATGAAATATTCTTTTGTTCCTTCTCGATTGAATTATACAAGTGGATCGTTAAATTGGTAGATGACCAAGGAAGGTGGAGGCTTGACGGTTCGATAATGTGGACTCCGGAGTTAGTTCGGAGATTGGAAGCCTCAGAAGATAAGATCGCATGCATTGTCGATCACTGGCTCGATCATATCATAGGAGGATTCATGATAGAGTTTGCGGCCGATACTTCAGTCAGTTACAATGAAGTAGAGTGCCACTTCTTCAAGAGACCACGTGGTAAGTATTTAAGGTCTTTAAATAATTGGATTAAGATGGTTTTGTGCGAAAAGAAGGTTATGAAATTGCCTTGATGTTTGGAGCTGCGCGAAGGGGAAAGATCTTCAGGGATGGAGGAAGAATAGACCCTGAATATAGCCCGTTGATCAAACCTCCTCTGAGTGACGATGAGGAAACAACACAGGCTTCATCGCAGAGCATTGTTCAGTTAATAAAATGAGGGTGCCTATGAATAACCAAGCCATCTACCCCACATCCACATTCACCTCCACAGAATACAACTTCGCCCACACCACCACCACCTCTGCCACCGTTCAATATGGCGAATGTAGTAAAGTTTTCCATTTAAGGGTTTGGGAACTGAAGACCCGAACCAGTTTTGGTTCGTCGCGAAGGTCATATGGGAGGCTCAGCGTATAACGAATGATTAGATGAAGAAAGCGACATTGTTCACCTGCTTTACAGGAATGTGTGCTAACATGGTACATTAAGTACTGCACTAATAACCCGATTGCTTCATTAGCAAATATTTAGACCATGCTAAATAAGGAGTTCAATAGGCCTAAGTCTGAAGCTCAATTAATTGTGGAATTCAAGGAGATCATGATGAAGCCTGGAAAGAAACCCTGAGATCTAGATCAAATATTGAAGTGCACAATCCACAAATCCAACATGAATCTTATGGATGGGTAGCACTGTGAATGGTTTGTGGCTTCACTCTTGCCTCATCTGAGGGTTGCTTTATCACAGCAAAAGATTGGGACCCAAGTGGATGCCCTGGGGATTGCAATGAGAGTGCATGAGACACTGATGCAATATGCTAATTTGAGAGTTCAGAAGATTCACCCGCAGTTGCAGAACCTTTGACTAGAGTTTCAAATTTTGAAGAAGGATAGAGCAGTTTAGCCAGAGGTGCACGAGGAAGTTTGGTGCCTAAAATGAAAAATCCAGGGGCACAACAAATATCACTGCCCAATATTCACGAATTATGTTGCAGCAGTAGGGCCAATTCCGCTAAGGCCGGAAGTTCAAGTAGGGCCAAGTACAGGGCCTATGCTATGCTGTGATATCTATTAGGTGGCTAGAAAACATGTGACAAACAATTTTCACTTGCTGCAGAAATTTGTACAAACACTGCAACAACTCTTTTGCAACTTCTGTCAATCGGTGGGTCATGATGAGCATAATTGTTGTAGCTATGAGAAAATGATGGATAGAATGTCTGCATATAGAGTGCAGGAAGAAACTCGGTCTCAATATCAAGGCAAGTGGGGAGCGCGAGGAGGATTTCAAGGGCACGGGCAAGGTTGAGGTAGAGGAGGACCTGGTAAAGGTCGAGGACTAATGATTTGATACAACTGTGGGGGACCAAGACACTATGTACAAGAATGCACGAACCCGATGCGCCTGTCGTACAGATATTGCACTCAATTTTACCACGCGACAGAAGATTGCCCTGTATTACTAACTAAGATACGTGAAAAAGGGGAACAACCTCCATAACCTACCCGGAATTTGCAGATGATGAGGGCTGAACCCCACGAAGAGGATCCTAATGTGAACATCATGCTGCGAAGTGGAATGACGAATGATGAAGACAAGGGAAAGAAGCTCGAAGAAGGTGAATGGGTCCACAAAGCTCCAGAAAAGGAGGTTGGCTTTGAATTGGAGCGTGCGAAGGAAACCTTCATGGAAGCAAAGAAAAGGTTTGTTGAGGCTTCTACCTCAGGAAGTCAGGATAAGAAGTCTAAAGAAATTGAACCATCCATTCTTACTACATTTTTGGAGACCTGCATGAAGCTACTTTAAGATAGCAGGGTTGTAAAGGGATTACGGGATTTGATCAATAAATGTGATGGTAATACTCCTGACGGCCCACGTGTGGTCAAGAATATTGGTAAGCATAAGGCAAGAATAGGGCAGGAGATGAGACTCACCGTGCAGATAAGAGAATATGAAATGGACCAAGTTATTCTAGATCTAGGGTCCAACACGAATGTTTTGCCTAAACATGACATGGGAGATAATGGGGAGACCTACGCTACAATGGTCTCCTATTCAATTGAGGATACTAAATAAGCAAAAGATTATCCCCATGGGAAGATTACAGGGAATGACAGTCGATATCGAAGGCACAAGCATGTTGGCTGATTTTGAAGTGATAGAGATTGTGGATGAAAGCAATCCCTACCCTACACTCCTTGGGATCGATTGGGCTATCGACATGAATGGGGTGATTAATTTGAAGAAGCAAACGATGTCATTTGAAAGAAAATCGCTCTGCGTAGTAGTATTGTTGGACCCTACAGAAGGATCACGCTACACTGAACCAGTCTGCGATTACGAAAGTGATGACAATTTGGACCAGATTTATAAGATAATGACACGAGATCAAGATTGGGTTAATCTGATAGCTAATTGACATCTTGCATGGGACCGTGAAAGCTCTTACACATCAGACTCAAACGAGGAATTGAAACACTGGCAGAATAGATTGCATGAAGTATCTACGCTACGATGTAACATGATGACCAAATCGCTTCACTGCGTATCATCAAAGGTAGGAAGTCTACCTTACTATGATGGTTTAACTAACGTTGATAAATCTATGGATACAATTTAAAGGGAAGTGTCGGAGAAGTATCACTCCCAAGCCTTGGACTTGGCATTGCGCACTATGCCTACAAGATGGTGGGGTACGCCTATAGACAACTTCGATGGATGGCGTGAATATAGAGGAATGATGAGGGTGTGGTTTGGTCACCCAAAGGTATGGTTGATAGAGAAATACGATGGAAGGAGTGATCCATGTGATCACTTAGCCAAATGGACTGATGCTTATGGAGCAGAATTGCAACTAGAGTGGGTGCATCTATTTTGTCACACCTTAGATGTAATACCTATGAATTGGTACTTGGAAACAGAGCTCCGCTATGGCATGGACGAATGGGATATTTTGAGACAGGGATTCTTAATGACATTCAGCTTTGAAGATGGATTTGAGTGCATTGATGAAGAGCTACAGGAGGTCAAAGTAGAAATCTTTATAATACCGCAGAATCCCTTGGATTTGATTCAACTTGATTGGACCACCTAGCTACACCATGCGTTGGAGTGCTACA
Source organism: Pinus tabuliformis (assembly GCA_031772625.1). Lineage (NCBI taxonomy): Eukaryota > Viridiplantae > Streptophyta > Pinopsida > Pinales > Pinaceae > Pinus > Pinus tabuliformis. Next base: position 1,303,095,193 of record CM062820.1, read on the forward strand.
ATGTGACTGCTGAAGAGGAAGATGAGGATCTAAGGAACATTAATATCCTGGAAACAGAAGGACACCGCAAAGTTGAGGGGCCGTAGATAGAAAACCCAGATATCATCACGCCATTGAAAACAAGACAATTGAACATTGAGACAAAGGTAGATCCAAATTTTGTGAAGATAGGGGACTACTGGGATGATGCTACAGTGGATAAGGTTGCTAAGTTTCTCCGCGAATACCAGGACTTCTTCCCTATGAAGTTCTCAGACTTAAAGGGGATAATAGGGGACCTGGGAGTTATGAAAATTAAGTTGAAACCAGATGCGAAGCCAATCAAGCAAAGGCTTTACCGCCTCAATCCAAAGTATATAGAAAAGGTACACTTAGAGCTAGATAAAATGCTTGCGGCATGTATTATTGAATCAGTGGAAGAATCTAATTGGGTGAGGCTCATAGTAGTTCAGGAAAAGAAGAGGAAGGATGAAATAAGGATATGCATAGATCTCAGGAAGCTGAATGACACTTGCATGCATGATCCTTTTCCGCCTCCGTTCATCGATGAAGTGTTGGATAATGTAGGAGGACACGAAGCATATTCGTTCACTGATGGGTTCTCGCAGTACCATCAGATCAAGATCGCATCAGAGGATGAAAGTAAGATGACCTTCGCAACTGAGTGGGGATGCTTTTAGTATATTGTAATGCCTTTTGGACTAAAGAATGCGCAGGCGATATTTTTGCGCGTAGTCATCGCGGTGTTCAAGGACTTCATTCACAAGTTTATGGAGGTATACTTTGACAATTGGACGATGTTTGGCTAGTCAAACGCCATGCAGCCAACCTATGCTTGATGTTGGATACATGCCGAAGGTATCAGATCGTGCTAAATTTGAAGAAATGTTTGTTTTGTGTTCCTTTCGGAATCTTGCTGGGCCATGTGGTGTACAAACAAGGATTAATGGTAGACCCAGCTAAGATAGAAGTTATAATTAATTTGGAGGCACGAAGAAGTGTGAAACAGCTGCACGCAATGTTGGGCCATATGGATACTATAGAAAGTTCATCAAGAGTTATGCCCAGATTACCCCGCCGATGGAGAAGCTACTAAAGAAGGATGCTACATTCTATTGGAATGAAAAATGTCAATGAAGCGAAGATATGTTAAAGGAAAATATGGTCACCGTGCTGATCGTAGTGTTCCCAAATTGGAAGAAGGAATTTCATGTGCATGTAGGCATGTCATGTATTGCGCTCGGAGCAGTACTAAAACATGCCGGTGAGGGAGAGTTGGATCACCCTATAGCATTTGCAAGTAGGAACCTGTCTAAAGCTGAGAAAAACTATTCAATGACAGAGCGTGGAGGTTTGGTTATGGTGTACATGCTCCAGTAGTTCAGACAATACTTGCTAGGAGGACACTTTAAGATGTATACAGACCATTCTACATTGAAGTACTTGCCTAACAAGCCTGTGTTGGGGGGGAAGATATTCAGATGCCTGTTGCTGTTTCAGGAATATGATTTCGAAGTCATTGTGAAGCCAGGACGATTGAATGTAGGACCAGATCATTTGCCACACATTGAAACGAGAGAGGAGCCTACTAATTTAGAGGAAGGACTTCCTAACGTGCAGCTCTTTACGTTGCGCATAGCTAACAATCACTTTGCAGATATCATACACTTCCTGATGATAGGGATGGCTCCAGAAGGGTATACTAGTCAACAAAAGAAGGAGTTGGTAGTGTGCGCGGTTGACTTTTGTGTCATTGCAGGATATTTAACAATGTATACTTTGAAACGGGAACTATAAACTCAAAACGGGAACTCTGGCCTAAAAACCTCGAAAAAACATCAAAAACAATGTTAAAAACGAAAAGTGTTGACGCTGGAATAACACCTATTTTTTCTTGGGTAATTTTTCAACATGTTTTAAAAATGGCAGTGAAAACCAATTTTTTGCGCAAAAATTGTCCAAAAAACACTCTCAAAACGAAAAGTGTTAACGTTGAGAAAACACTTATTTTTTTCAAAATTAAAATTTCAACATTTCAAAATAATGGCGTAAAATATTTTATCATGACCCCGAAAAACAATAAAATTTAAAAGAAATAATGAAAACATAAAAAAAAATTAAAACAATGAAAAAACACAAAACAAAAAAAAGTTAAAAATAAAAATAAAAATCAATCATAAAAATGTAATAGGAAAAAATAGAAAAAATAAAATAAAATAAAAATTAAAAACAAAATAGATTAAAAAAAAAATTAACAAAAAAAAATTAAAAACTACTAAAATTAAGATTAAAATGTTGATTACTTAAAAAAACAAATATAAAATATATATTAAAAAAAAAAAAAAATGTTAAAAAAAATTATCTCATAAACCATAAAAGAATTTGGATTAAAAATAATAATAATAATAATAATAATAATAATATATATATATATATATATATATATATATATATATATATATATATATATATATATATATAAAAGTAAATAAAAATAGAGAAATTGGAAAAAAGCATTAGCAAAAACTAGAAAAAATAAATAAATAAATAAATAACAAAAATTAAAAATTAAAAACAAACTAGTTCCAAAAAAAAAATTAATGAAAAAAATTAAAAAACTAGTAAAATTAATATTAAAAAAAAAATTAACTCAAATTTAAAAAAATAAAAATAAAAAATAAAAAATTAATTAATTAAAAAAAAAACAAAAACAACGCCAAAAAAATTTTAAAATTTAAATTATTTTTTTAAACAATTTTTTTTATTAAAATTTTTTATTATTATGAACCCTTTTTTAAACAATTTTTTTTCCTTATTTAAAAAAACAATCATTAAAAAATTCGTAAATTCTTTTTAAATAAATTAAAATTAAAAGTTAAAAAATTTTAAAAAATTATTTAAAAAGATATTAATTTAAAATTTTAATTTAAAATCTTAATTTTAATTTAAAATTTAAAATTTTTAAAATTTATAATTATTATTTAAAAAAATTATATGATTAAAAATTTTTAATTAAAAATTTTAAAATTTATAATTATTATTTAAAAAAAATTATACGATTTAAAATTTTTAAATTCATAATTATTATTTAAGAAAAAAATTAAAAAATGAAGTTTTCACGCTCTCCGGCCACTCGTGGTGGCGCGGCAGGGGGTGGAGTGACTTGCCCGCAAGCCCTTTGCCCACCGCCGCGCCACCACGGGTAGCCGGGGGCGGACGTCTGATTCCCGGAATCGGACGCCCGCCCATGGTGGTGCGGCGGTGGGCAGAGGGCCTCTGCGCAGGACCTTCCGCCACCCAGCCACCCGTGGGGAATCGAATGCCCACCCCCCGGCCACCCGTGGTGGTGCAGCGCTGGGCAGAGGGCTTGCGCACAGGACCCTCTACCCACCGCTGCGCCGCCACGGGCAGCCGGGGGCAGGAAAACTTTGTTTTTTTTTTTAATTAATAATCATGAATTTTAAAATTTTTAATTAAAAATTTTAATCATATTTTTTTAAATAATAATTATAATTTTTAAAATCGTATAAAATTTTTTTAATAACTTTTTTTTAAATAAGGAAAAAAAATGTTTTAAAAAAAATAATATAATAATTATTTAAAATTAATAAAATAAAATTGTTTTTAAAAAAATCCATTAAAAATTTTTTTAATTTAAATTTATTTATTTTTAAATAATTTTTTAAAATTTTAAAATTAAAAATTTTAATTTGTTTAAAAAAGTTTAAAATTTTTTAATTTTTAATTTTTTTTTTAAATAAGAAACAAAATTGGTTAAAAAAAGAAAAAATTAATAATAATAAATTTTTTTTTAATAGAAAAAATTATTTAAAAAGAAAAATTTAAATGTTAAAATTTTTTTTATTTTTTTTTATTTTTTGGTTTGGTTTTTTTAAATAATTTTCATATTTTTTTGGTTTTTTTTTAAATAATTTGAGTTAATTTTTGTTTTTTTGTTTTTAATATTAATTTTAATAGTTTTTTTTAATTTTTTTTGTTCATCAATTATTATTATTATTATTATTTTTAATTAGCTTGTTTTTAATTTTTTTTCCTAGTTTTTGCTATTGTTTTTTTTTTTTTTTTTTTATATATATATATATATATATATATATATATTCAAATTCTTTTATGGTTTATGAAATAATTTTTTTTATCATTTTTAATTTTTCACTTTTGTCTTTTTTTATATATATTTTTTATATATGTTTTGTAGAGACAATTATTTCATGTGGATTGAAAATATAATTAACGATGTATAAATATGTAGAATATCAAAAATGCAAAATATCGACCTTCTTCTTTAAATATGCAAAACAATAAAACCCTCACTACAAAAAAAATAAAAATAAAAATAAAAACAAGAAAATATGAAGAAGAAGACCACTTCAAAGTTATTAAATTTACAAAATAACTATTTACATTTCATACGTTAAAAAAAAACCTTTTAAAAAAAGGGCATGGTGTAGAATTACCACTTTTTTAAATCAACATCAAAATCACTACCATTCTAAAATGCAATGTACATGAAAAAATTTATAGTGCCAAAAACTATGCTCTAAAAAAAACATGTGTGTTCTGCATCACCCCTTTTCAAAATCGGGTCACTTTTTTGCTATCTCTACAAAACGGGTAATAGTATCAGTTCCCGTTTCAAAGTTTACATTATTATTTACATAAACTGGGCTCGGATGAAATTTTGCGACATTGTGTACATGAGTTTGAATGGAACAACATCCTTGTTGAAGCTCATGGAGGAGCTGCAGGAGGAGATTATGTAGGAAAAGCAACAGCGTAGAAGATTTTACACATTAAGTTGTGGTGGCCGACACTGCATAAGGATTCCAAGGCTTACTGTCAGGCATGCGATGTATGTCGGAGGACGGGCAGGCTATCGTGGAGGGATGAGCTACCTCTGAATCTGCAAGTTTCATTACATTCATTTGAGAAATGGGCCATTGATTTTGTAGGCCCAATTCAGCATCCAAGAAAGAAGATGGGTGCACAGTATATCATCACCGTGACGAAGTATTTGACCAGATGGGTGGAGGCACAGCTTGTGAAGGACTGTACAGGGGAAACAACAATGAAGTTCCTCTTTGAATATGTGCTGACTAGGTTTGGTTGCCTAAAGATTTTGATGAGTGATCGTGGTACACATTTCCTTAATGAAACGATTAGCGCGCTGACAGAGGAATTCCAAGTTTATCATCAAAAGAGCACGCCATATCACTCATAGGCTAATGGGATGGTTGAAGCATTTAATAAGATATTGGAGAACACACTAATGAAGGTTTTCAATGCACAAAGGAATTTTTAAGATGTTCACTTACCTGCAGTGTTATGGGCTTACAGAACTACTTGTAAGAAACTGACTGGACAGACACCCTTCAGGTTGGTTTATGGCGTAGAAGTTGTCATGCCAATGAAGTATATTGTACCTAATCTACGCATAGCGGCGTTCATAAGAATGGCGGATCGCGGGGCCCTAGAAGAGAGGCTCGCACAACTAACAGAGCTTGAAGAACATAGGTTTTTGGCTAGATTCCATCAATAAGTACAGAAGGAGCGCGAAAAGGCATGGCACAATCGAGATATCAAACTGTGCACCTTCAAGGTAAACGATTTGGTTTTATTATATGATAGCAAGTTTGATCAATTTCTAATAAAATTTCAGGTGCATTGGTTGGGGCTATATGTCATTAAAGAGATTACCAATGGAGCAGCTCAACTGGTGAAATTGAACGGAGATCCATTTCCTAGAAAGGTAAATGGCAGCCGATTGAAGCCATACACCAGGGATCCAGCCAAATGACTATATGATGGAAGCACAGTCTTAGAGCTGCAGGAAGTTGAAAGGTATGGGACTATAAACTACACTGCCTAGGTTGTAGAGTTGCGCAACTGCACGAGATGGAAGAATGTCACAACATCAGCAGAAGCACGAAGGGAGTTGCAGTATAGGAGGAGAGGCTGCATAGGGCAGCCAAAAATTGATTGTTATGGTTACTATTCATGATTTGACAGTAAGAAAATGGCTAAGAGGAGCGAGGGGGCGACATTTAAGGCGAAATTTAAATGCGAGATCTTTGAAAATCTTCCACCAATCCAGCATTTATGAATCGATTTTGTGGGGAACGATCGGATTTGAATTTGAATTCGCCGATAAATTATATATGGCTGCCCAGCGAAAAACACTTTGCATGTCGAAAGCTTATGTGTCATGCTATCAAGTCTGAATGAATCCTGGAGTTTTTGAGGATTTGGTGGCTAGTTTAGTGTTTGACAAGTTGCCTAAGGTAACCCAAGAGCTCTTGAATAACCTCTTATTGGCGCCCATAGAAACTGTGGGTGTTGGTGGATATATGGCCTCTGAGGGAGCTTCCATGAGGTCGCAAGTGTGGAGAGGCTTGTCGCGGTGCTAAAATCACCAAGGTTGAAAGAGAAGCCCACCGCGTAGGAGAAAGGAAAGGTGGTAAATCTAGAATCTGACTAAGGTTCTGAAGAAACTGGTATGGGCATAGAGGACATTGACATTGAGGGTGTAGACCCTATCTCAAGGCTACCAGAATGCATCCCTCCAAGCCGGGGTAAGGTGAAGATCCCAAAGGACCCAGACAAGGTTAAGTTTATGCTTAATACACCCCTGCTGCCAGAAAAGATCGTGTTTGAAGGACCACGCTTAGCACGCATCCCCCACCTAAAACTTGAAGATTGGGACTTGGAAGACACAGAGTGGTTCCCCCACCTAGCTACTAATAATTTCATGTAGAGGGTATTCTATAAGGATTCGGGTGTCACCGTGTTGGAGCCGGTGAAGTGGATTCATGGGGTGGAGAAGGCAGGATTGCTGAACCTGCTATGGGTGTCGCATTACCACCGCATGCCCATAAATTTGATAGTTATCAAACAGTTGTTGTGCCTGGTGTAGGATGGGTGCATTTGGTTGGAGGAGAAAATCCGTATAACCAATATGTTCCAAAGGATTACCCGGCTACCCATTCAAGACTAAATATAGCCAAGGCATTTGGCGGAAAGGTGGGCGAGCACAACCTTGCCAAGAGAATGAAGGAGAAGTTTAAGCTTGTCAAGAAGCCATGCAGATATTCAATTTCAAGCATAACCAACCCCACGGTGAAGGTAGCCACCCATATATTGGCTGGGAAAGTAATGAGGAAGTGTTGCGCATATGAGATTCCAACACCAGTTGTTTCATTAGTGGCCCAGTGTGCGAAGGGAATACAATTCAATTGGGCGCTCTACCTGTGCGGCGAGTTCCTCACAAAATAAAGGGAGGCATAGGACCATAGAAAAACATTTCATTACTCATGGCTATTATTGTCGATTGTGTTGGTTGCATGTAAATTTCCGGAGGACAGTCAATTTCCTCCGATCGTGATAGATTTTCCATAAGTAGCAAAGTTTGCTTCACTATGGGCCACGAAGGATGCTGAGCGAGTCCGCGAGAGTAAGGTATTCTAGGTTTTGATGGAGATGAGCATCAATATGGCCATCAACCGCAAGCCAAGACTATCACCATTTGTCTTTGAGTAGTTTCCGGGATATGCGAAGTTCAAAGCGAACTTGCATTGTATCTCTATCTAGGTGCGGAAGGACCCGTACCAGAAATGGTATTATCTCCCATACCTTGTGATGGATGATTCCATAGCAGTGGTCCTCGGTCGTTGGCGAGCCAAGTTGTGCATGGCCTCATATTTTTCAATCGGGTCTAGTAAGTCCGCAGGAAAGCAGAAGAAGGAGGAGGCCCAGTCGGAAATGCAACAGTTGGGTGAAAAATGGAAAAAGGAAATTGAGGAAAAAGCAAGAGCAGAAGTGAAGTGTGTCTATAGCAAAGGAAACTTCCGACTTCTATCAGAGTCATGCTCTTCCTCTTGTTGAAGAAGAGAAATTTGAAGAGGATGGTGGGACGAGGAGAGCACCCCCTTCTAGGTAAAGTGGAATTGAGAGAAAGAGAAAGAAGGGTTGCGGAAGAAGACCGAGGCTACTAAGTCGTCACTTGACCCAATCACCTTGACCAAAGGTGACTTAGATGACATTGGGGATAAGGTCAAAACACGAATGTGGAACTGTTGCGACAGTTCGAGTAGTAGCAGAAGCAAGCCTTGGTGACCATTCAGATGGGTCTACAGGAGCTACATATCCAAACTACTCAACTATAGGCTGGTGTAGGGAAAAGCAGTGCAACATCAACTAGTTTGGTGTTGGGGACCACTGGAGCAGCAGAGATGGTTCGCTCCTTGGATCCTCGTGCCGTCGCACTACCTAATGGAGCCCTAAGCGCAGAGATAGAGGCTGAAAAGGCTGCTTTAAGAAAAATTGGTCTTAACTTGGCTGTGCTCCCAAGCGAATTCCTTGACATGCTGCAAGGAGGTGTGATCATGAAGCTAAGGGCCTGAGAATAGCATGCACTGAGTGTGATCATAGAGTAGAAGGTTAACAACGAAAAATTGTTCATTGAGAAAACAATATTGATAGAAACTTGGAAGAAGGTCCAGGAGAAGAATGAGAGCACAACATCGGTGGTATAAGAGGCATGAAAAACCGTTTCGGAACTGCACATCCCTAAAGAGGAGGCTGTGGAGGCTAAGAATCGGAAGTTGGCTACAGCTGTGCGCAATGCTTGGACCGAGATGGCCAAGGTTCAGTTTGAGCTAAACCTCAAAATTATAGATCTCGAGTTGAGGGCACAACCTTCAACTCCACCAAAGGTCAGAGAACAGTGTGAGGAAACTGTCAAGAATGCAGTTGCTACAATAGATACCGTAGTGGCAGATTGCACTATGCTCTTTAAGCAATCATTGGAGGTACTTACCAGTCTATAGGAAGATCCCAAGCTGCGGAGGTTAGCAATCAAGACAAGGGAATTGCAGTAGTGGTATGACGAGGAAAGAGCAGTGGCTCGTACCATTGCTATCACGCAGAAATTGGCAAAATTGTAGGAGGTGAAGGAATTGAAAGAACAGGCAGATGCAACGCAACAAAGAGAGGTGGTACTCAAGGCCATATTTGGGCCTTAGCTAGATGAGGCTTATGTGCTCACTACAACCATTGAGGAAACGTTGACTAGCCTGCAAACAACACAACATAAGATCTAGGCAGATAGTGCAAGACCAACAATGGAGCAGTTGCTAGAGCAGTTTAATCAAGCAGCGACATAGTGTATTGCTAAAGTTGTAGTGATGCAAGTGGAGTTGGGAGGTCTTTGCAGAAAGATCTCCATGCCAGTAGAGTGACACAGGGGTGAGTCACCATACTTGTGTTTGGTTCTTGTTGGGACAGGGTCCCCTACGATCAATTTTTGGGTTAAAAGCCCAAGTTTTGGGGAAGAAAGCCCAAGTTTTTGTATGCAAAGTGTAAAGTCTCCGCAATTTGTGGTTGTAGAGCACGTAGATGTAAAGTGTCATAAAAGGTTTCTGCCCTTCTTTTATGTAAGTTGTGTCGGCTTTAGAAAATCGTTGTATAAAAAGGAGAGTCTTAGAAGAGTTTAAGGCAGTTAAGTCATTCAGGGGTTAGTAAGAGTTAAGAGCGAATAGTATTAGAATAGAAGGAAGGCTCTACAGTTGTGTGCACAGAGGCCTAGGGTAGAAGTCTACAGTAGAGTGCACACACCCCTCCAACTGAGTGCACAGGGTAGTTAGCATCTATAGGAAGATTTGAAATACTAATGAAAGAAGATTACTCTGGAATTATCTGTGGTTTTGATCTATTTACTTCTGTTATAAATGAATGTAGTCATGTTATGTTGAATAATGGTGTCATGATTTAATGTTGCATTGATGTGCGAATCTATATGTTTTACATTTTTATCTATACGCAAGTGATAATATCTATTTACGCGAAGGACACATTAACACAAATTGAAGTTATCATATACTTAAGCTAATATGGGTAAATACGCAAGTAAGAATAATTACAGAAGCGTGTAAGTGGTTGATTCGCCTGGTTAGGATCCGCAAACAACATTCATAGACCTTCGTGAAGGTCTAGAGGTCGATTAAGAAAATTATATCGATAAGCACTAAAGGGATTATCAATTTGTGCAAAGGTAGATTTAGGGTAGAAAATGACATCACAAACATCTCTTGGTGTGGAAACTTGGTTCTAGCACCCCCCCATACTTCTTTGTGTGAGACTTCAGTCCATGCTCTGCAGATTGATGCTGAAAGGGCCAGTGGTGTAGGGATTTGTTTGGCTAAGTTAACGCTGAACCTGGGTCAAGGCCAACTAAGCCAATAGTAGGATTCTCCTGGAGCGGTCTTCACTCTAGTAGGGAATAGGTAAACTTTTGTTGATGGTTTCATTTGTTTTTCCAAAATGGTTGTTATAGTTCAACGATATTTAACCCACGCCTTCTCAGTTAGTCCCAAGATAGGGCTCAAGCCGCCGAGGTGTCTGTTCCCTTATTTTATTTTTCCTCTCATTGTCTTTGATGAGTTATCGTGTATTCGTATGATGTGTATACATATATGAATATGGTCATTGCACTAATAATGGTTATACTAAAATTCATAGGGGAAAATGCTTGGAGTCATCTCTAAAACAAGTATAATTTCATCCTTATATGGTGATTTCTAGATTTTATTTGATGAAACTATCCTAAAGTATACTTGCACTCACTCCTTCTATCAACATAAATGAATGTTTTTATGAAGCTAGCGTCAGCTCATATTCAAATGGCAAAGGACGTGCCTCCCACATCTGATTTCTACTTGCTATGCTATAGGTTGGTTTCCATCACGTTTTCTCATGGGCTTCTTGCTGTTAAACTTAAGGTGAAGAGGGATTTGTTTACAGTTCTCTTCCTAATCGCTCGTTAAAGAGTGATTGCCACCAACGCCTTCTTATGAGGGCAATTGATTAAGGGAAATTGTCATTCTTCTGGAATAGATTTTAGTAGTGTGGCCTATGGCCTATTATGTATATGAATTCCAGGGATAATTCATGTTAAAATTTATATGATTTTTATGGCATGATGCCTATACTCCTTATTTGATATGGTAAATCCAATATACTTTGCACTGGGAAACTTCAAGGGTTTGCAACTTGGGATTTTAGATCGTTCTGCGGTGAATTATGTTATTACGTTGAACCCAATACATTAAGGGTATTTTTTCTTTCTAATTGACTCTAGTGACTATTTCACTGTGTACGCCATGCTTTTAATATTTTAGCATCGTGTTGGTTGTATGTTCTTTTTTTTAACAAGAAAATTTAATGATAGTTTTGCTAGTGAATGAAGCATATTTTTTATCTACTTTGAGTTATGAACTACCACTTCTAAATTGGATATTTCACAATGTGGCCCCTAATTTGTACAAGTTCATTTCTAAAATATTTTTTTTTAGATTTAAAAGTTGTTACAATATTTATGCAAGGAAATAGTTGTGTGATGTTTTTCTTATTGTATTTTTTGTGGGATGATTTTCATGTCTGCAAATTGTTTCGGTGGAGACCTGTCGTTTAAATAAAACTTGTGGAGACTCTAGGTATTTGGCTTTTTGAGCCTGGCAAGGGTTTGATAACCCTTAACCGTATGAGTATTAACTATATCCTTTAATTTTCATAATCATTTAATGTTTAGTTAATTGATACTGGGTGTGTGGTATTCACTTTGTTTCCTAAATTTTTGCCAAAATCTATACAACCACAAAGTATGTTTTCTCGCGCTCTGTGAATGTTAGAATACATGACTACATTCCATACATGTAAAATAATAACTACTTGGTATCTAATTTTTCATTAATAATAACACAAGAACTTTTTAATTCCTTTCAAAAAAATATCACTAAATAGAAGTACATTCCTTTTGAAAAAAATTTAATTTCTCTTCAAATTCAGGGAAAGCTATGTATCTCTCCCCTTATTAAACCCAAAAACGTGAAATATCTAATCAATAATAAAGATTAATTACACTTCTAACATGGAACTAGAAGCACTCAACCCCTTACACTATAATCATTCTCCTACAATCATTTATTTGAGAGTACTTCTACACTTTCTAGGTTGCAAGGTATTTGTATTAGAGTCAACCAATTTAAGAAAATTAAATGACCTCATTATAATCCCATCATTCAAGAAATATAAATATTGACATAAATTTGTTCCTCCTCATTACCTTAAAGAAAAGAATCTAAAATTCGTTTTTTTGTTCAAATAACTTTTCTACATATCTATAGCAATATAAATATTTATGTACTTCATTATGCATTTTTTTCACCTAAGGATTTCTCGTTAATCCATAATAATTCAAAACCTATCTAAATTCCTACATGAAAATAATCTCATTGATCACTATTATACATACAAACATGCAACACAACCAAAGAGAAGTTAGCTCCCTACGAGAGACTGTTCTGCCACTTTTATAACTAATGCAACAACATAATAATTCTCTATCATCCAAAAATGAACATAATTATCATATTATATTTTAAAATGTGTCGTAATCAAAGAAATGTAACCATAATCCTAACTGGAAAGTGTTGCTTTGGAAATCACTAAGGAATGAGCACGTTCCTCCTGACCATGAACTGAATCCACTAGTTCCCCTAAGCTAAGATATACATGCCAATGGAATAAAAAACCTCATTGATTATTGAATGGTGTATTTTATAAGTTTTTCCTTCCCCATCAGAGGTTAGCAACATCCCACTTTTTGGGTCTGCTAACCCACTTGCCTAGGCCTTTTTTATTTTTTTCTTTTCTGAAAAATGTTATTTTCCTTTTTCTTTAATGCTTACCTTTTTCTCCATCAGCTCTTTGTTTCACCCAAACTTAGTGTCTTTCTCCAACTAAGTGATTTAATAGATATTTCTCTCCCATCATGTTAAATCCTTTATATTTCATCCTAGGGATTTTTAAGAGATATTTGGGGGAAGATTTATCTTGAATTTAACCACCAATAATTATTTCAAAATTGGCAAGAATATTCTAACACTTGTGCTTACTTCTCGAGTAATTTCCAACATCTTTATTTATTGATAATAATATATCAATTACATCAAAATAATTTTATTGATCACATAATTTCGCAAGTCTAACATGGCTTCCATAGCCAACTAGTCTAACAATATGCAATTTCTAAATAGTCAATCATTAACATAGAAACCAGACGGGTACTACATCTTCCCACCCTTTCATTCAACACCATCCTCAATGTTCGATGTTCCATTTCCTTCTTTCTGGAACAATGTTTGTAAAATCCTCCCGCATTTTGTTCTCCATATCCCATGTTGCCTCCTCAGGTGTAAATTGTTTCTAGTGCACTTTAACCTGAGCGATGTCTTGATTCTGAAGCAAGATCTCTCTCTGATCTAATATGTGAAGTGGTTCTTCTAGGAAATCTCCTTTTGGTTCCACCTATATCAAGTTCCAATCAATTATATGAGAATTATCATGGACATATTTTTTTAACAAAGATACATGAAAAACATTGTGTATTTTATATGGCTAGGAAATGCCAACTGATATGCTACTGGTCCAACCCTGTCCAAAATTTCAAAAGGCCCACAAAACCATGGTGCTAATTTGGCACAGGTTCCCATCCTTAAGGTGCTTTTCCTCGGTTTAACTCTTATGTATACATGTTCTCTGACCTTAAATTCCTTGTGGGTTCTCCTTTGATCAACATAACTTTTCTATCTATCCTGTGAAGTTTTTATGTTTTGTTTATTTTTTCGCACTACTTGTTCATTTCATGTAATGCATATGGTCCCAAGATTATCCTGTCTTCCAGCTTACTCCAACTGAGATGTATGTGATATTTTCTTCCATATATGGCTTCAAAGGGAGTCATGTTTATAGAATCATGATAATTGTTGTTGTAGGAAAATTACACTAAGTGTAGGAACTCTTCCCATTGGGTAGGTCAATCCATGACATACATTCTTAACATGTCCTATGGAAGCTTATTGGTTATCTCCATCTATCCATTATTTTGGGGGCAATATGTAGTACTAAAATTAAGATGGGACGCCATCCCTCCAAATAAATCCTTCCAAAACTTGGAAGTGAATTTAGCATCCTTGTTAGATATTACCATTTTTGGTATCCCATGTAACCGAAAAATATCCTTCATAAAAATGCTTGCAATATGAGTTGTTCCATATGTAGACTATACAAGTATAAAGTATGCTACCTTAGGGTGTCCACAATCACCATGATGTATTCATTGTGTCGTCTTGTTTTTTGGAAACCCCGTAACAAAGTCTAATTAAATAACCTCCCATTTCTATTCGGGGATGGGTTGTGGATTCCATATTCTAGCTGGGTGTTGGTGTTCTACCACCACTTGCTGACATTCTAAACATTTAGACAAATATTCTTCTACTTCACTTTCATACCAGGCCAATAAAACTCCTTTCTAAGTGTAATTATCATCTTTTGATATCTAGGGTTGTTATGCAGAATTTACGATTGTGGAAAAAAGTATCTTCCCTAGACCTAGTGGACTGGTCTAGAACAACCAAAAGAAAAAAATATAGAGTTTTCCTTAGAGAAATTGAAGAATCGGAAACAATCTTACTTGGAATCCATCACAAGCTTTACTTTCCTCCTTGCTTGTAAGCTCCAATCATAGTACCAAGTGCTATAATTAGAACCTACACATAGAACCAAAACAAGCTAAGGATCTAAAACATCTACATAGCATAATTCAATTACTCTATTCAATGAATCAATGAGGAATTGAAATAATGAATGTAAATGTAACACAACACATATAGGAAAAAAAGATAATATTTTTATTAATAGAAATAGGAGAGATTTCACAACCAAAAATAGTAGCTAATCTTGTTGAGATCTCCCCAAGTTGACTTGTCCTTCCTTGTCACAAAGAACACCTCAATGTCACCCTAATGCGTGAAGATAATCACTCTCTTAGATTCAAGGCAGCAACATGAGGGCATGATCAGTCTCTAAAAGCCAACCCTAATGTTGTGGATGGAAATAAATATATAGGAGAGTGTGGTAGTTTAGGAATTTTTATCCATTTACCAATCTAGGCTTGAGATCCACTTAAGATAGGAGGATGAGCTCAAGGGATAAGAGGTGAAATCTCCAAGGTAGGATCATATAGGACACGATATTCTTATCCATAATAAATGGTTAAAACAACCCTTGGAAGCTTCTAGAAGAGGAAGCTTCAAAACTATTTTTAATTTTAGCGAATTTATAGAATCAACGCACCCCTAGAAAGGAGCAAGCTACTACTGACTAGCGAACTTGGTGCAGAAAGGAGAAACTAGCATTGAACGCAGACCTCTAAAGGGGCAGGGTGCACTAGGGCTTAAAAGCTTGATTTTAAGTAGTTAATCCTAAAAACTCAGACTTTTTTGAAAGGTCATCCTTAGGGATTTATGTACTGATGATGAAAACATGTTCATAGATGATGATTGGTCTGGTTTGCAAGCCTATTTACTAGATATGAAAAATTGCCTATAACAGATTTCCTCCTAAAGCATAAAGTTAGAAACAATACCTGATGACTGAAGTTCTTTTCCTTGTGACAAGTTTGGATCAAGAACAACTGGCTGAGACCATAATCTGTTACAATACATTTTCATCATGATATCTTTGCTGAGGGAGGCATACCCATGCTCAGTACATAAGATAACATTACATGTACAATGATCAAAAAGTCACGTCCACTGATGACAGAGAGTGAACCCGTGCTTGGATGACTATTTATATGACCATAGCCATCATACATTGTAATCTTGTATTAATTCTGAAATCATAGCTCGAATGGATGGAACTAGATCTGGGGTCTTCTATCTCATTCACTCAATAGTCCAATGTATGAGTTTAACCATGTGAATGAATGAAATGGATTCGAATATGGTAGAAACCATATGATTACTGACCAATGATGTAAATCATTAACAGACATGAGAGAAACCATCGATGATGTTAATGGCTCTCAAGGCACCATAGTACAATTTGTATGGTGTGAATGTATGTGTTGAAGTCAAACACCACACTTAATCTTTTGGTCGAATGGCAATGATGGAAACCCGTCACGGAGAGTGAGGAAGCTTGCCATTGATGTATGTGTTGGCCCTCAATTTTGGTCAATTTTGCCTATCCTAAACCCATCAATTTATCACCATATTCCATCATATTTAACTTAAATATTCTTCATTTCACTTTTATTTTGCATATTCAGGTAACTAAATTAAGTTTTTCAACTTTTAGAGATTTTTGTAAAAATTGGGTTTTAAGAGTAAATTTAGACTGCACTAAAAATTCCCGTAATAGCTCCGTTCAAGTCATACGTGCAGGACACCTCGGTGAGATCTGAGCGCATATTTCGAAATCTTGGGAAACACGAATGGATGAACACATATTGGTTTGGTTAAAATAAGAAAAAACAAGCCTGATCAATGTTGGTTAAACTTGACCTGCCATTCAGAAATCCCAATTAAAAAGGGGCAGAATATTATTTTTTGGGATTTTTCCTAATTTTGTGAACCTGACTTAATGAGTTCAACTTGGATGGATGGATTAGTATAGATAAATACTATTAGAGCTATTGTATCCAAGTTTGTTGATAATTTTCTTATTTAAACTGAGTTTATGAACCATTCATGTGTGTAATTTTATATTTAGACTATTGGAGACCTTTTGATCATTTGAAGAATAATTTTTGTTGTTCTAAGTTGTTGTTCATGTTGTGGATATTTCCATAAGTTAGTTGTAGTTGAGAGTTCCCTAGGTGTACAAGGCAAGGTTGGAAGCCCCGATACCAAGCTAAGTGCACTTTGATTACATTAGTATAAGTTTAGTTTTAGTATTTCTTGTTTCAAATTTATGCTTCAGTTATTTAGATGTGTGATGCTTTTTGTGTGATTTTGGGATGATTATAGTTTAAAATAAAATTTTCATATGAAAGGACAAACAATAATTTAAGTTAAATTTTCTTTCTATCAAGTTATGAATCATAGCTAAAATCATCCTTTTTGAATTTCTTGTATTATTTCTTGAATTCCAGTTTTATTTGATGCAATGGTAATGTTATTGGAATAGATCTATGAGGAAGGACAACCAAGATCTCCTAATTTATGAGCCTCTTCTCTTGCTATTTACACATTATAAACCACTACACTTTAGTTTCTCTTCCTGGGGACAATATTGTGAGGAAGGACAACCAGGACCTCCTAAGTTAGGAGCCTCTTCTCTTGCTTGTTGCATCTTGAACAAGCAATTTTTTAGTCTTTTAAAATTTAGATTATATTTGTAATATGCCCTTCCTTTAAATTTATAGCCTTGACTTCCTAATTTGACTTCACCTTAAATCCATATATTCTAGACATGCTTCCAAGTCTACAAACCTGGATTGACAAGTAAAACATGTTTTAGTTTACTTAGTAAATTGACCCCACATTTTTGGTGTCATTTTTAGGGAAGCTTATTCAAAGTTAATCAAAATAGGAAGATTTAAGCAAAAACATTATATATATATATATATATATATATATATATATATATATATATATATATATATATATATATATATATATATATATATATATATATATAAAGTAAATAGGATTTTTCATTATGGTCATTTATGCCTAGACAAAGAGATGAAAAGGTCATATACATAAAACAAAACCCCCCAATTACTAAACCACCAGTAGAATCATGACTACCTCCATTTGAATTAACTACACCAATTGTTGGAAAACCAACTTTGTAATAGTTAGAGGAAAACCAACATTCAGGACAAAGCCTAACTCTTGTTGAAAGACAAACTTTGTTAGCTTATGAAGTGAAGAGAAAATAGAAACACATGGGAACACCTTTCATAGGAAAACAAAGAGAGACAAGAAAACCAATTGATCAACCTATTCTTGAACAAATAGATCAACCTATCTTTGAAAAAATAAAACAAGTTGAATCTCAAGTTGTTACTAAAACATTTGAAACTACTGAAAAAGATATGGCAGAAGAAGGGCAAGGATCTAACATCCTCACTCTAGAACAAAGGTTACAATATGAAAAAGAATAAAAAGAATGGCAAAGAAGAAGAGAAGAAGAGGCAAGAAGAGAAGAGGAAAGGAAAAAAGAAGATGTCAAAAGGGAATATGATCATAAAAGAAGACAAGATGTAGAAATATAAAATGATGAAGAAGCTACTTTTGGATTTCTAATTGTAGATACTAGAGAAATTCTGGGAGAAGAGGTAAAAATGAAGAATATTCCACCTTCAGTTTTACCAAATTTCTATGGAATGTCTTTTGAAGATCCTGATTCATTCATGTTTTAATTTGATACCTTACGTAGAACTTATGGTTATAATGATGATACACATAAGCTTCATCTTTTTCCTACTACTATTAAAGTAGTTGCCTTAAAATGGTTTATGGGATTATGAAAGCACTCTATTACTTCTTGGGAAGAAATGAAGAAAAAATTTCTTAAGAAATATCAAACCTATTGTAGGCCTAGAGATTGAAAAGAAGCATTTTTAGAATGTCTCAACAAGAAGATGAGAGTTTGGGAGGATATTTGGAACAATTTATTTACAACCTGTAAAAGTCCAAACAATATTCTCTAAATCTTGATACCGTTAGAACAATTTTTCTTAAAGGAATAAGAGATTAGTATCTTGATATTCTATATGTAATGGGTAAAGGAGATATTTCATACTTACCATTTGATGAAAATGCTTAATTATGTCAAAAGTACTCTAAAGGTAGATCCAAAACATGAAAAAGAGATATAACTTCTAGAGCTTCTAAATCAGCAACAGGAGGAGTAACAAGAGCAGAAATATGGAGTTTGTTAGAAAACTTTAAAACAGATCTTTTGAGAACCTTAGGAATACAAGTTGATTTATTAAAAGCAAACAAGAAACAACAACAACAAGACTAAACAATGTCAATATCTTTTCCTAAGTGTAGGAAGAAGCATCTTTTACGATAATGTCATTTGGATAATATACATGTTTGTGGACTTTGTACAAAAACTCATGTGACAGGCGATTGTCGAACATTAAAAGAGTTCCAAGGAGGCCAGTTAGAAGAAACTCAAGGATTTTATTATATGGCACCAAGAAGATCTTGGCAACCATGTTTTGTAGGTACATCCCAATAGTTTACTCAAAACATTCCCTAGAAATTTCAGTATCAAAATTCATGGAATACTCCTATGCCATGGAAGGTTTGGCCTCCTTAGCAAAGCCAAAACCAACCTTTAAAAATTAGCGAGGATATGTTTATGGAGCTCAAACTCCCCAAAAATTTTACCCTCAACAATATCAATCTTATCAGTCATATCAACAACCATATCCTCAACAATCATTCCCATATCAGCAATTCCACAAATCCCCTTAATCAAATCCATTCACACAAAAATCAATGCCTGCACTAACTCAACCTCAATAGCTTCAGTTGTCTTATAACCAACCACCACCTAGACCAACTCAATTACCAACTCATCCAGTAACAAATCCAATGGAGTGGAGAGGCCAACTTATAATGTGGAAGAAATAACATTATTTCCTACATATTCTATTCTTCCTATTCAAGACATCCACTTGAGGTTAGGAAAAATTATCCAAAAATATTCTCCACCAATCATAGAAGAAAAAATTGAAGAAGGAGAACAATCTGAAAAATCTAATCCAAGGAATCAAATTCAAAAAAGAAAAACTATTATGACTCAGACACCACCTTTCCTAGAAAGGTTAGTTGATCAGAAAACTTCAATTTCTCTTCCTGAATTTGATATCATAGATGAATTAAAAAATTATTATGTCAAAATTCCTTTGTTGCAAGATATCAAATATATTCCAATATATACAAAAACAATAAAGTAATTATGCATTAAGAAAACTGGCAGAAAGAAAAGAGATCCACCTACAATCCAGGTCATTCGCAAACTAGCTAGTCTCATGTCTACAAAAACAACAATTGAAAAATATATTGATCCAGGGATACCTATGGTCACCATTTACATCAATAATTTTTCAGTTCCTAAAACATTAATTGATCTAGGAGTTGCTATAAATGTCATGACAATAGAAACTATGAAGTATTTAAAACTGCCAAATATCCGACCTACTACTACAATTTTAGAACTAGCAGATAGATCTAAAGTAGTACCAGAAGGAATACTTGAAGACATTATTGTTTCTTTGGATTCATGGGAATATCCAGTAGACTTTCTAATATTCCAACCGAAAACTAATCTAGGAGGCCATCTTTTAATTCTTAGCAAACCATGGTTAGCCACAATAGATGCCTTCATTGGATGTAGATTAGGAAGCATGATCATAACATATGGAGATGAAAGGAAACATATCACACTCTATCCTCCTGCTCAATCACCTTCATGGCCTGATGATCAACATGAAGAAACTCTACCTGTTTTAAGAATTAATCAAGCCTTTAATTTTAGAGAAGAAGAAGAAAATGAGCATTTACTAGACCTTTTTATCTCAAAGCCTGATATTTCTGATCATATAAGAATAACACAATATGAAGCTGCAAATAATCTTCTAAATGAATGTTTTCAGGAAAATTGTACTGTTCAATCATTACAAAATTCATTTGAAGGAATTTTTCATGTCAACTCAATTACCAATTCTCAAAGAAAAATCATTGAAATCAATCGTGGAAAGAATTTAAATATTGGTAATAATCTACAATCATCACAAGAACAAAAGATAATTGCGTTATTACATAAATATTCAAAAGATTTTTCCTCGGACTATACATACATGCAAGGAATCCTTCCAAAAACATGTATCCATCACATTTACATATATAAAATAATCAAACCAGTAAGATAACCACAAAGAAGAATGAATCTAATA
Organism: Pinus tabuliformis; assembly: GCA_031772625.1. Lineage (NCBI taxonomy): Eukaryota > Viridiplantae > Streptophyta > Pinopsida > Pinales > Pinaceae > Pinus > Pinus tabuliformis. The sequence continues at coordinate 1,303,116,035 of CM062820.1, forward strand.
ATGAAAAAGATAGTGAAAGAGGAGTTGTAGAAACTATTACAAGTAGGATTTAGCTACCCTATCTCTGATAGTCAATTGGTTTCCCCTCTAGTTGTAGTACCAAAGAAAAATGGAAAATGGAGAATATGTGTAGACTATCGGGAACTGAACAAAGCAACATTGAAAGATCATTTCCCACTACCATTCATTGATCAAGTACTAGACTCATTATCAGGGAAAAAGTTCTTTTCCTTTCTTGATGGATTTAGTGGATATAGTCATATCAAGATAGCATTAGAAGATCAGGATAAAACTACATTTACTTGTCCATGGGGAACATATGCTTATACCGTTTTACCTTTTTGACCGTGTAATGCACTTGCTACATTTCAAAGAGCAGTCTTACCTATCTTTGCAGATCTTATACATGAATGTGTTGAAGTCTACATGGCTAATTTTATTGTTTATGGAAGTACATTTGATGATTGTTTAAATAATCTTTAAAAAGTTCTAAAAATATTCATAAAGACAAACTTATCCCTCAAAAATGATTTTTTTTTTATGATGTTAACATAAGGGATAGTGTTGGTACACCACATTTCTTCTTCTAGAATTAAGGTAGACCCAGCAAAGATACAATTCATTGTAAACCTAATGCCACCAAAAACACATAAAGAAGTAAGAAGTTTCTTGGGATATGCAAGCTACTAAAAAATATTCATTGAGAACTTCAACAAGTTAGCTTTACTCTTATTCAAATTACTGGCAAAAGACATTGAGTTTCAATAGACTACAAATTGTCAAAATGCATTTGAAAAAATTAAAGAAAAATTGTCTGTAGCACCCATTCTCAGAGGACTAAATTGGTCATTTCCATTCCACATATCCACTGATGCATCAGACATAGCCATATGAGCATCTCCAGGAAAAAAATAAAATCAGTTTAACTATGCCATCTATTTCATAAGCAAGAATTTAACTCCGGCAGAATTAAACTACACAGTAATTGAAAAAGAAATGCTATTTGTTGTGCATGCAGTCAATAAATTTAGGCATTACATAATAGGATATCAAGTATTTATTCATACAAATCATTCATCCATTAAATATCTAATGATAAAAACAATAACTGATGGCGGAACTATTATATGGTTGTTACTAATGTAGGAATTCAATATCACTATTCTAGATCGACCAGGAAAAGATAATCAAGTGGCATATTTTCTGTCAAGACTTAATTCTCCTGATGATCTTATCCCTGTTTCAGACAACTTTCCTGATGAGAATCTATTTTCTGTAACAACTAAAACCCCATGGTTTTCAACTATAGCAAATTATTTTTCATTTGGAATATTAGCATCCCATTTCACTAGCAAGCAGAAAATGAAAATAATTAAACAGAGTGCTAGATATACTTGGGTCAATGGTGACCTCTCTTATAATAGTCCTCATATTTTGATAATAAAATGTGTAAGAGAAGATGAAATTCTTGATATTTTAAAAGCATGTTATCAGGAACCATGTGGTGGCCATTTTGTAGATAAACAGACAATATACAAGGTGCTCAAACTTGGCTACTACTGGCTTGCAATTTTCAAAGACTCAAAGACCTATCACAAAATATGTGATAGTTGTCAAAGAACTGGAAGACTTGTAGTATCAGATGAGATGCCATTGAAACCAAAAGTACTTATAGAACCATTTGAACAATGGGCTCTAGACTTTGTGGGACCAATTAACCCACCTTCAAATGGAAAGTACATCTTAGTATGTACATACTATGTTACAAAAATGGGTTGAAGCAAAAGAAGTGGCAAGAGAAACAGAAGAAACAATGGTTTCTTTCCTCTTTGAAGAAATATTTGTAAGATTTGGAGTTCCAAGATAGATTGTTATAGACCAGGGAACACAGTTCACTTCTAAACTTGTCTGAGATCTTACAGAAAAATACAAAATCAAGCATAGAAAGTCTACTCCATATCATCCACAAGAAAATAGACAAGTAGAATCTACTAATAAGGTTCTGGAAAACATCATGAAAAAGATAGTACAAATGAAAAGAAAATATTGTTCAGAAAAATTGAAAGCACCATTATGGGTATAGAGAATTACATGGAAAAACACTACCGGATTCAATCCATATCAACTTGTATATGGTAAAGAAGTTATGTTACCAATTGAATTTCAAATTCATACATTCAAACTTGTAGTAGAATTAGGATTAGATCTGTCAAAAGATCAAAAATAGAGACTTATGCAACTAAATGAACTAGATGAGATCAGACAACAAGCAGTTGAACATATGTCACTAGTACAAAAACAGAGAATCAAATGGCATGAAAGATTTATCAAAAACAATTTTTTTCATAAGGGAGATTGGGCACTTCCTTTTTACTCCAAGTACAAAGATTTCAGAGCTAAGTTCACTACTCATTAGCTTGGACCATATGAAATAGAAGAATTATTTGACAATGGAACAGTCAAGATAAAAACAATCGATGAAGCAACACTTTCATTTCTAGTTAATGATCATAGACTCAAAGTTTACAACAAACCTCTCAATAAAGAAGACTTTCTGAACAGAATCTCAGTAGAAGACAATAAGGAAGTATTGGAACAACATAGTAATATGTATTCCCTATTTCCAGAAGAATAAAAATAAAAAAGTTAAAAATAATAAAGGAGTTTGGTTGTGAAAATCCAGGATACTGGCACAATACAAACTCGAATTCATATCGGAAAACCAACTTGTTTGGCCAATATGAATTCTCTCTTTTATGTTTTTCATTTTTATTTTTGCAGGATCATCCTCCAAAAACTTAAAGACTTGAGGACAAGTCTTAAGATAAGCAAGGGGGAAGATTCATAATAAATCAACAAACCATGCAATGGTTTAATATCAAGAAGTTGTACTATAGCAGGGACCTGTTTCAAACAAAATCAACATTTATCAGTAAGGGACCTGTTTCAAATAAGATCAATATCATATAAAAAATGGCCCCACTTCAAATCAACATCAAAGGGACTTGAGAAGTAGCTACAAGCATCTATTTACAGTCCAGTATTGACAAGAATTCATTTTGAAAAGGTCAAGTGTTGACAAAAGAATCAAAGCATTGACAAGGAACTATCAAGTAAAAGGGAAAAGTACTGTAAGTTTAAAAGCATTCTTAAAGCCTTTGATTTTGAATTTTTTTATAAAGATTGATAACTTAGTTTAAAATTTGAATATGCAATACTTCTAGCCATGTAAATTGTACATTATCCTATATCACCCTACATATTCATTCATTTCATCACTTAACCACAAATTCACATTTCATTTCATCACCAAACCATACATTCACATCTCATTACTCAATCATATCATTTGCAATTTTTGACCAATATTGTTGGCCACATCTCCTTTTGAAAAACATTTGTTGCATCATGGAGAAATTGTCTATACAACGTGAAGGATTAGTTTATGCATCTACAAAACAAGAAAAAGAAGTTAGTATCATTGTAAAAATATGAAGAAAATTTGATTTGAAATGACCTAAAACTATGGTCATTTCAAAATCAAATACATAAGTATATGATGAAAAAGGACAAAAGTTACAATGATAAAAACATGAATATGCAACATGTATATAAGTATGATGGATAAGAAAACAATGATGAGCTAAGGTTGCATGCAATACGAAATCATAAGCTAAGGTTGCATACAATACAAAATCATAAGCTAAGGTTGCATACAATACAAAATCATAAACTAGGGTCCTAATGGTTATGAGTATTCAAAAATCTAAACACACAAGCTATGGTGTGACCTTAGTGATATAAAACAAGTGTCGAAGGGTGTACAAAAGGTAGTATAGTCATAAGTAAATGATTTGTGATGCTTTAACACAAGTGGCAGCTCAAATAAAAAATGGACAAGACATCTAAAAAATGAAACAGTAAAAAACATTTCAAAGGAGCCAGAGAGAAATATTACTATGTGTATTCTCCTTCATCATCATAGCTAAACTCAGCTCAAAGTTAGAGAGAAATATTATGCATTCAACCATAGTGTAATGAAGCACTAACCAAAGAAAAAATGCAAAGAGTAAACCATGTGTCGTGTGTTGGAAATAATACTGAGAGGGGGGGTGAATCAATATTATCAAATCAATAAAACTTTTTCATTTCCATACTTAGATACATATATGTTACTTCAGTTAATCGAACATGCGTGTATACGTGACTGTGTCTAATGCAACTAGCGTATATTTAGTTACTCCATTAAATGTTGATCTTTAGTTAGTGCATCAGAACTTCATTAACCATATGTACAGTAAGCAGGTACAGTAAAACAGAACAGATCATCACACACAAGAAACACACATGAACACCATGATATAAGGTGGAAACCCAATGTGGGTGAAAACCACCTGCTGCAAGTCGTCTCTATCTTCTTTTAATAAGAAACTTCATTTTACAATAGTTCTGTACTAGTGCAGTCTTATACCAGTACGCAGGCTTCTACCTGCAGAGGGCTACAACCCTCTCTCATTTTCCAGACTCTCCTGGATGGGAGCTACAACCCCCTTAGCTCTAGCTGATCCATTTACTAGTACGTAGGTGCCTGCCTACTGAATGCTCAAATATTCACTCGTTCTCTAGCTGCTACTGGAAGGGAGCTACCACCCCCTTTGCTCTTGTACTAGCTGATGTACTAGTACATAGGCGCCGGCCTACAATCTCCTTTCATCCTCCACCGACCACATTTCATACATTTTCAGACTGGATACTCCTGAAGCACAACACTATAGTCTGAAGGCCACGGTTCATCCCATTTTCATACCGGACCCATCAATATCATTGAAGCACAAAATCAATCATCAATCTCTGAATCACTGAAACACTGAAAACCCTGTCAACAACTCAGTCACCAGAACACAGAGCAAACAACAGAACTCTGTAATAACAATCAGACCCAACTGCAACTTCAATTATCATACTTCATAATGTATATGCTACTACGATGAACCAAACCCGCGTACATACGCACTTTCACCAAAGCCAACCCGTGTGTAGGTTTTAACCCTGTACAGAAATTACCTGCATACGAATTCTTAAACAAAGAAAATAAACAATGCGAGAGCATAACCCATAAAACACATATGCACAGAGATTTTTCCCTGGATCCCAAAATCGGGACTACTAGCTTGATTTTTCATTATGTTCCTTTCAATGTTACAATACATATTTATACATGCCAAAGCATCCAATACCATAGACTGAAAACCATCACGTCCAATACCATGGACCGAAAACCATCGCATCCAAAAAACATGTGTGAAAATCATGCACAAAACCATAGGTGGGTCCGCCCAATCTAACATATGGTCCAAAACCAAAATTTTCCAGGGCGCTGCCCTGGACCCCATAAGGTCGGGTTACGGGTGCCCTTCAAACCCCCTATTAACTACGTGGAAAGAATATAACACAACCCAACAATCTCCCACTTGTTGTTTTCTTTCCACACGGGGCCACAAGAGAGCTTAGTCATTTTTCAGCCCTGAGATTCCCATTGCTTCTCTACACCAAGAGAACTTCTCAGAGCTCACAGATTTTGTCAATGCATCTGCAGTATTCTTCAAAGTGTCCACCTTTACCAGCAACACCTTTCTGTCTTCTATCATATCCCTCACAAAGTGATATTGAACATCAATGTGCTTTGTCTTTGAATGATAAGCAGGGTTCTTTGCCAAGAAAATTGCACTTTGGCTGTCACAGTCTATTCTTATAGCTCCCTGTACTAACCCCATACTTGAACACAATCTCTGTAACCAAACGGCTTCCTTGCTTGCATGAGTGGCTGCCATGTATTCTGCCTCTGTAGTTGATAGTGCCACTACAGATTGTTTCTTACTCATCCAACTGACTGCACCTCCAAATAGGTTAAACACATACCCACTTGTAGATCTTCTCTGATCCAGATCTCCATCCCAGTTTGCATCAACAAAGCCATGAATATCCAACACTCTGTCCAATCCTGGTCTTCCTTGGTAGCACAAACCATAATCACTAGTGCCACGCAAATACCTGAAAACCCGCTTCACTGCTATCCAGTGCTCCTTCCCAGGTTTTGACATAAACCTGCTCAATACTCCCACTGCATGTGCAATGTCTGGTCTAGTACAGACCATTGCATACATCAGGCTACCCACTGCACTTGCATATGGAACACGGGACATGTCCTCTTCCTCTTCTTGTGTCTTGGGACATTGTTCAACAGATAACCTCACACCTACAGGAATAGGAACCTTCACCGATTTACTATCCTGCATATTAAACCTCTGGAGTATTGTCTCGACATACTTCCTCTCGTTTAACCAGAGCTTCCTCTTTGACCGATCTCTTTTAATTTCCATGCCCAAAATATAGTTTGCAGCACCAAGATCTTTCATGTCGAATTTGGAGGACAATTGGGTCTTCAAATCCTGGATAATTTCTTTGTCATTTCCAACTAGCAACATATCATCCACATACAAGACCAGATAAATAATACGGTCACCAATTAATTTAAAATACACACAATGATCTGCTTTGCTTCTGGTGAAGCCAAGTCCCCGTATAAATGTATCAAATTTTTGATACCACATCCTTGGTGACTGTTTTAACCCATACAGAGACTTCTTTAACTTGCATACTAGTTCTTTCTTACCCTTCACCGCAAAGCCTTCAGGTTGCTTCATGTAGATTTCCTCTTCCAAATCCCCGTGAAGAAATGTTGTCTTCACATCCATCTGTTCTACCTCAAAATCAAAAGCAGCAGCAACAGATAAAAGTAATCTAATAGAAGTTACCTTGGCAACAAGAGAAAAAATATCACCAAAATCAATTCCCGGCACCTGGGAATAACCTTTTGCTACCAACCGAGCTTTGTATTTCTCCACCTTTCCTTCTGCATTCGTCTTCTTCTTGAACACCCATTTGCTTCCAATGGGTTTCCTTCCAGCCGGTAACTCCACCAGATCCCAAGCCTCATTTTTGTGCAGAGATGCCATTTCATCGACCATGGCCTCTTTCTAGAGTTTTCCATCCTCTGAATCCACTTCTTCCTTCACAGTTCTGGGATCATTATCAGTAACAGACAAAGCAAAATTTGAATTGAAAGCAGATGGACTATACCTTTCTGGCTGCCTTCTTTCTCGAACTGATTTTCTCACAGCCGGAGTTTGTTGCTCTTCATCTTCTGATTCCTCCTCTGCTGCAGAGTCTGATTCTTCCTCCTTTGGCTCAAACTCTATCTTCTCAGGTTCCTTTGGTTGGACTTCATGTTGAATAACATCTTTTACCTCTCTGAACAACACATCTCGGCTGTACACAACCTTCCGTGTGACTAGGTTCCAAAGCTTATAACCCTTTAAACCATCCTTATACCCAATAAAGATGCACTTTTCAGATTTACTATCCAACTTGGTTCGTTTCTCCTTTGGAACATGTACATATGCATCACATCCAAATACCCTTAGATGTGAAAGAGAGGGTTTCTTACCAGTCCATACTTCTTGTGGAGTCTTATCCTCCAACGCTGATGAAGGTGATCTGCTGATCAGGTAACATGCAGTATCCACTGCCTCTGCCCAGAATTCCTGTCCTAACCCGGCACCACTGAGCATGCTTCTTGCCCTTTCCATCAACGTCTTGTTCATTCTTTCTGCGACTCCATTTTGCTAAGCTGTATATGGAGTAGTCTTCTGTCGTGCTATACCACACTTCTTACAAAATTCTTCAAATTCCTTGCTGCAAAATTCTCCACCATTATCTGTCCTCAGCACCATTATCTTCTTCTCTGTCTGATTTTCCACCAGAGCCTTAAATTTTTTAAACCTGTCAAAGACTTCGGATTTCTTCTTAAGAAAATATATCCATGTATTCCTTGAGAAGTCATCTATGAATGATACATAGTACATAGACTTACCCAGTGATGGAACCTTCACAGGTCCAAACACATCACTGTGCACAAGCTCTAATATCTGTTTCGTCCTCTTACCACCAGAGGGGAAACTCACTCGATTCTGCTTCCCATATACACAATTTTCACAGAAATCAAAATCCAGAGAGCTATTATTCATACCTTTACCATGAAGTATTCGAAGGCCCTTCTCTCCAATATGTCCAAGACTTTGATGCCACAACATGGTCTTCTCTCCAGAGACCACTAGATTCTCTACTCCATTTTCAGGAACCATAGAACTATTGCACCCATCAACAACAGTGCTACCTTGCAGCTTGTACAGAGTTCCAATCCGAACTCCCCACATTAATATCAGTGCTCCTCGAACCATCTTGTAGGTATCTTTCTCAAACACCATCTTTACACCTGCATCATCCAACTTGCTTACAGAAATCAGATTTCTGGCCAATGCAGGAATATGTAGAAAACCTGGAAGTGTTCTAACCCTTCCACCTTGCAACTTCAACTTTACTTTTCCCCGACCAATGATTCTAGCCTTCCTATCATCTCCTAAGAAGACATCACCACCATCGTATTTCTCATACTCGCAGAACCACTCTCTATGGGGAGTGAAGTGAAAGGATGCACCTGAGTCAATCAACCATGCCTCATGATCTACATGTGTACTTGAAGAAGCCAAGTACACATCCCCACCTTCATCTGAGGTGGTTTTCGCCTCTGCAGAAGGAGCATCATCAGATCCCTTTCCTTTATGAGGAGCTTTAGATTTACAATCCCTTCTGAAGTGCCCTTCCTTTCCGCATTTCCAGCACACCACCTTTGTAGGTTTTCCTGGAGATTTAGATCTCCCTCTAGATTTAGATCTCCCACTCAATGACTTATTTTTGTTTCTGTTCTGGGACCGTCCTCGTACAGACAAGGCATCACCATTCTGGTTGTCCATATTTTTCCGTCTCATCTCCTCCGCCAACAAGGCTGAGACTATTTCATCAAACTGCAAAGCAGTTGCATTGCTACCTATTGCAATAACCAGACTATCCTACGAATCTGGTAGAGAACACAACAGACTGATGCACTTATCTTCATCTGAAATTTTAATATCAACAGATACTAACTGACTTACCACAGTATTAAACGCAATCAGATGCTCTGTCACCGAGTCTCCATCTTTCATCCTCAGGTTATACAGCTTTTTCCACAGGAACAGTTTATTCACCAAAGACTTAGATTGGTACAAAGTCCTTAACTTGACCCACAAAGCCTTTGTCGTAGCTTCCCCTGATACATTCAGCAATACTGAATCCGAGACACACAATCGTATTGTGCTCTTTGCCTTCCGATCCAACTTCTTCCATTCTTCATCGGTCACTCCCGATGGTTTAATACCCGGATCTACCACGATCCACTGATATTTATCCACAAACAGATCCTCCATCTTGAGTTTCCATAACTCAAAATTCTGACCATTGAACTTCTCAATCTCTATCTTTCCACTGCTCGCCATCTTCTTTCACCACCAGAATCAATCTCGTAGATCTCCCACTGAACAGGGTCTACCACAGGCCCGAGCGAAACCCCTCAGCAACAAAGGCGTCCCCTTGAAGCCAAAACAGCTCCGATACCAAATGTAGGTTTTAACCCTGTACAGAAATTACCTGCATACGAATTCTTAAACAAAGAAAATAAACAATGCGAGAGCATAACTCATAAAACACATATGCACAGAGATTTTTCCCTGGATCCCAAAACTAGGACTACCAGCTTGATTTTTCATTATGTTCCTTTCAATGTTACAATACATATTTATACATGCCGAAGCATCCAATACCATGGACCGAAAACCATCGCGTCCAAAAAACATGTGCGAAAATCATGCACAAAACCATAGGTGGGTCCGCCCAACCTAACATATGGTCCAAAACCAAAATTTTCTGAGGTGCTGCCTCGGACCCCATAAAGTGGGGTTACGGGTGCCCTTCAAACCCCCTATTAACTACGTGGAAAGAATATAACACAACCCAACACGGTGTACAGATCTATAAATATTCAATCATGACTGGCTGCAATTTCTAACTTAAGTTATACCCAGTTCAGATCATTACATGCGTCAGTATACAGATCTAGAATAAGCATAATCAACCATATAGAGATAGTTCATTTCAAACCATTTGATCCTGATCTATCCTTAGATCATGTTCTCCATCAACCGGTGAGATTCCTCCTTAGCTCAGATCAAGCAATGCATCATAAACCCATAACCTACATATTGGATCTGATACTTCATCAGATATTCAAGACTTTTTCCATGCCTTTGCCTAATGATCTTCTTCTCCTTTTATAGTCTTAGGCCTTACTCAATACCATGGTCCAAAAACATTGAGAACCAATACTAGGGACCTAATACCTAGGTTCAACACTTTGGACGCAATACCAAGGACCAAAACCATAGGTCTAAATACCACGGACCCAAAAATAATCTTTCCCACATGTACGCGCTTTTCCGTGCATGAAAGTGCGTGCATACGCATACGCGACTTTTGATCAACAATCCTGCGTGTATACGCGCCTTTGTATTAGTGAAGTTGTGTGTATAACCTATGTGTACAACCTACTTGGTATATAGCGAACCTGCATATATATGCAACTTGGTACATAGTGAACCTGCGTATAACCTGCTTGTATACCCTACTTGGTATATAGTGAACCTGCATATAACCTGCTTGTATACCCTACTTGGTATATAGTGAACCTACGTATGTACTATGAACCTGCATATATACTCTTCTTTCATCATTCTTTGTAGTTTGATCATCAAATCTTTGCTACTGATATGCTGCAATATGATCTGTCATCTGTGTGATTTGCCATCAAGGACAACACTTGTCTCATAATGCCAGCAATCTCCCCCTTTGGACTTGATGGCAAAGCTGACTTGTCATACTAAGAACTATCATCTGATTCCTTTGAGCTGTCCTACATCCCATGCATTCAGTCACATGTGATATCTCTTTTGTAGATTCATCTATATGTATATATAAGTGAGATGTTCTGCTATGAGTGGGTTGCTATCAAGTACAATACATGCATCATAATGCCAACAATCTCCCCCTTTGGACTTGATGGCAACAACACCCAATCACTCTCCCCCTTTGACATCAAGGGCAAAGGGTGGACCAAGATATTCTCTTTCCTTGATAAACCTTCTGTTGTCCATACTCCCCCTGAGTACCTGTTGAAATCTCTGAATGAGCTCCCCCTTTGTATATGCCAAGGTGTACTAATCTAACCATGCTCCCTCTAAGTACATGCTAAAGTCTCTCCTGTGCTGAAGTGTGCCGTTCATGCTCCCCCTAACTATAAGCAAGGTCTGCAAGAAGATGTTCTACAAGAAGAACATGACTCTATCATAAATGACCTTCCTATCACCAAAGACTCATACATACATCCATCTCCCAACCAAGTGGGGATATACCATAATTGACTCATCTACCCAACCAAGTGGGGATACACCAAAAGTTTACACATGATAAAACAAGAACATTACATCATTCATCCCAGGCATAGTGGGGAAACCAAAATAGGTCGTTACATGACCTTGAAAATAAAATACATACATGACATAGAGATGAAAAATTTAGAGCAAGACTATGAAAGTCACCAATAACAAATATCAGCAGCATCATTATTCAGATCAGCAACCATGTTCTCCTTCTACACCTATTCCATCTATGCCAGATGGTCTCTGTCAGACCCATATCAGACTCTTCTCATCCTGAGTTTGGCCCACTAATTACCTTCAAACCAGCATATACGCAATTATATCCACAGAAACAGGCGTATATACACAGATGTCCCTCATAAAACTTGTTTACAACCACTTCCAGATCAGCAACTTGTAAATGTCCTGTAACAAGGTATGTCTGCATATAGATATCAACTCATCGTCATAAAATCATTATACCATTTGTGAAAAACACTATTGTCATCTCATCATCATCAAGATCTGCATGATCCAAGTATCATCACTTTGGGAACATCTGCATCAATCAACATATGTAAGTATCAACTCATAATCATCATGTCTCCAACAATGCAACTTTGAGTAATCATTCATGTATCCAACACTATGTATCTTGAGCTCAAAATCATTTGCCAAGATTTCTTTATATCATCAACATCAACAATCCTCATCCACATGAGCGCCAAGAACTATAGGAATCCATGTAAACACCATATATGCATCATCAAAGAATCAACCACAAATCTGATATGAACATCAACTATGTAACCCCATCAATCATATGAGATTTTGTCATGGATAACTCATAATCATAGCAAGATATATCATTTATCCATATAAGTATCATCACCAAGGACTACTAACCATAATGCCAACAATGCATTATTCAAAACATAAACTCCCCCTGAATCTGTGCCATATGTTTATTGTCAGATCTGATCATGCATATATCAGAAAGAAGTATCACAACATCATCATCATCAAGTTAGGATCAAAAACACTTCTAAACATCTTATGAGTATCAAGACATTTCCACAAATCATTAGCAGATTGTAACCATTATCAAACAGAGCAAATAATAGACTGAATCACATCAGACCCTTTTTCTGAGCCTGTCCCTTCTGCTTTTCCTCAAACTGACATAATACGACTGTGCAGTGTCTAACTCGCGTATATATGCGACTTCCCTTTATGAAACTTGCGTATGAGATTTAGGACACTAAATTTTTACACTTCCAGCTCCCCCTGAGTCTGTTATGTCTGTATATGGTGTTGTGCCATACCTTCCTGACTGTACTTCCTTCTTCTTCCAGATCTTCAAGTGTGATGATGTTTTCTCATTTTGGTGTGGTTCTCGTACCTTGTTCTTGCATTCCTTTGCTATATGTCCAAGCTTGTTACATGCATAGCATCTCATATGTTTCATATTCCTCCTGTAGCAATCAGCAGCTTTGTGACCAAACATATTGCAAGAAAAACAATGTCCATTAAAGTACCTGGAATGTGATGATCTTTCTGCATGACAGTTTTGAACCACTCTTCTTCTACATCTGGCTGCAACATGTCCAATATTATGAAATACATAACGTTCAACCTTATTCATTGGAGGAGTAAAAGATTTTCCTTGAAGAATTTCTTTCCTTGGCTATTGATGGGGTTGACCTCTCATTTCCTTGTTGAGCATTTCAGATTTTACATTAGATTCCCTTGTCTTACTTTGTGAACTAGATTCTTCTTCAACAGATTCATGAAAACCAAGACCAGCTTTGATAGCAGGAGACCTTTGACTACTAAGAATATCATCCAAGATCTTAGTACTATCTTGAAATCATAAGAGCTTATCTTTTTCTTCTAATTTATCTTTTAGAATATTTACCTCAACCTGAAGTTGCTCTTCCCTTTCACGATGTTGCTTCTTCATGTTTTCTTCAACTTTTCTTTCTTCTTCCAACTGATGTCTTAGTTCAAGAACTTCGTTTTCTTGGTTTTCAAGAGCTTGGAGAGATTCTTTATTCTGCTTCTTTGATTCTTCAAGATCTTCCTTTAGCGAGAGGATCGTAGCTTCAAGCTATTCATAGTAACTGGATCTATCTCTGAGTTTCTTGATTGTTGTGCTTCTTTCATTTACTTCATTTCTTAATGATGTCACTTCATTCTGCAACTTTTGATATTTTTCCTTGAATAGCTTCCTTACCTTGTTACCGTCCTCTAGTTGATCTTTTAGTCTGGTAGCTACTTCTTTGAAGGAACATTCCCTTTTGTTCAATAGATATTGTTGATCTCTAATTTTGTCTATTAGCCTTTTAAATTCTGCCTCTATTTGATATCTTTCTTGCTCACCCATAAGAGAAAATTCAGTTGTTTCGCTATCGCTTTCATCGTCTTCACATGGATAAATAGATGTATCACCAGAGGATAACAAAGTCATACCTGATAGATCTTGTTCATCTTCATTCTGAAGTGATTCTGAATCTAAAGTGCTTCTTCCACATAATCCCCAATCGATGCTCCCACTATCATGGTTCTTCTGAGATGTCTTCTTCTTCTTAGGCGCTTTCTGCTTAAGCTTCTTTCCCATTGATCTACGGATCTCCTTCAAGTGATCAAGCTTCTACCAAAGGACCTGCTCTGATACCAATTGTTGGAAATAATACTGAGAGGGGGGGTGAATAGTATTATCAAATCAATAAAACTTTTTCATTTCCATACTTAGATACATATACGCTACTTCAGTTAATCGAACACGCGTGTATACACGACTGTGTCTAATGCAACTAGTGTATATTCAGTTACTCCATTAAATTTTGATCTTTAGTTAGTGCATCAGAACTTCATTAACCATATGTACAGTAAGCAGGTGTAGTAAAAAAAAACAGATCATCACACACAAGAAAAACACATGAACACCATGATATAAGGTGGAAACCCAATGTGGGTGAAAACCACCTACTGCAAGTCATCTCTATCTTCTTTTAATAAGAAACTTCATTTTACAATAGTTCTGTACTGGTGCAGTCTTATACCAGTACGCAGGCTTCTACCTGTAGAGGGCTACAACCCTCTCTTGTTTTCCAGACTCTCCTGGATGAGAGCTACAACCCCATTAGCTCTAGCTGATCCATTTACTAGTACGTAGGTGCCTGCCTACTAAATGCTCCAATATTCACTCGTTCTCTAGTTGCTACTGGAAGGGAGCTACCACCCCCTTTGCTCTTGTACTAGCTGATGTACTAGTACATAGGCACTGGCCTACAATCTCCTTTCATCCTCCACGGACCACATTTCATACATTTTCAGATTGGATACTCCTGAAGCACAACACTATATTCTGAAGGTCACGTTTCATCCCATTTTCATACTGGACCCATCAATATCATTGAAGCACAAAATCAATCATCAATCTCTAAATCACTAAAACACTGAAAACCCTGTCAACAACTCAGTCACCAGAACACAGAGCGGACAATAGAACTCTGTAATAACAATCAGACCCAACTGCAACTTCAATTATCATACTTCATAATGTATATGCTACTATGTTATGAAACCAGCTCAAGAAAAGATAGAAAAGATAGATCAACACCTTAAAATTCAGCCTCTTCGAGGGGGCAACCTCCTTTACATTACATAAATGAACAATTCTTGGATGATACAAATGACAAAACCTCCTTTCTATATATAGGAGTCTAAGGAGTCACAATATAATCCAGCCGACCTAACAATAATAATATAAAGCCACAAAAATAACAATAGAGGGATTCTATGGGGCACAGAAATAACAATATGGGGGTAATAGGGGCACAACAATATAAATAAGGGGTATAACTACAATAGTAATGGGGTAATCACTAGTATTATAGGGACCCAACATGCCCCTCTCCTTCAAAAAAGTGTTGTCCTCAACGCTTGAGTAGTTCTGGATACTTCTGCATAAAATTTTCATCCTCCCATGTGGAATCTTCAGCAGATAAGTTCTTCCACTTGATAAGATACTCTGAAATTGATCGATTTCGTAGCTGTCGAGTTCTTGTTTCTGTGACTGCTTCCGGTTCCAATATAATTTTTCCTTCCTCGTCAATTTCGGGCAATATTGTTTGAAGTGGGAGCTTGTCACCTATAACCTTCTTTACACATGAAACATGGAAAACTGGGTGCAATCGAGAAGCTGCAAGAAGCTCCAATTTGTATGCCATAGTACCAATCGTTTGCAACACCTTGTACGGACCATAAACTTTGGTGATAATTTATTATCCTTCTTAGATTGCATTAGGGACATTTGCTTATATGGTTGTAGCCATAGGAATACCCAATCACCTACATCAAAACTTCTTTCACTGCGATGTTGATCTGCCTGTTGCTTCATTCTGTTTTGTGCCAACACGAGGTTATCCTTTAAGAGTTGGAGGACTTGTTGTTGATGTTCAATGTGATGTTCCACTGCCTGAACCTTAGAATTTTCTCTTAAATATGATGTGATGGATGGTGGTTGGTACCCATAAAGTGCCATAAATGGGGTCATTTTTGTTGTTGTATGGAAGGAAGTGTTATACCACCATTCAGCCAGAGGCAACCATTTGACCCATTGTGTCTGTTTATCAGATACAAAGCAACAAAGATATCCTTCCAAACATTTGTTTACTATCTCAGTTTGCCCATCAGATTGAGGATGATAAGATGAGCTATGAGCTAACTGAGTACCAAGACAAGAAAATAATTTTGTCCAAAAATTTCCAGTGAAAATGGGATCTTTGTCACTTACAATAATCTTTGGGTTTCCATGTAGCTTTTGAACTGTTTCCATAAATGCAGTAGAAACTGTACTGGCTTTAAATGGATGTGATAACACACAAAAGTGTGCATACTTGGTAAGTCTGTCAACTACCACCATGATGACACTCTTTCCCTCAGACTTGGGTAAACCTGTGATAAAATCCATTGAAACCTCCTCCCAACGTTGGCTTGGAATGGATAAAGGTTGTAATAGACCCGGTGTCTTAATTGTTTCAACTTTATTTTGTTGGAAAACCAAACATTCCGCCACAAACTTTTGAATATATGATTTAAGGCCATCCCAAAAAAATTCCTTCTTAACCCTGTGGTAAGTTTTTAAAAATGCTGAGTGCCCTCCTAAGGGAGAAGTGTGCAATTCCATAAGAATCTTTTGTTTTAGCTGGGAATTCTTACAGAGGTATAAGCGATCTTTGTACCATAACGAATCATTTTTCCAGCTAAATGTATCAGAAGTACTGGAATCTTGTTGTAGCTTTCGAATAAGTGCCCACACTTCTTCTTCATTCTTCCATTCCTCCTTTGCTTCGTTTATCCAATCTGGTTGGATAATAGAAATGGCACACAACAATGCTTTCACATCCTCATCCTTTCTTGAGAGTGCATCTGCCACCACATTTTGCTTCCCTTTTTTGTAGATGATTTCAAAGTCATAACCCAACATCTTTGTGACCCACTTTTGTTGCTCTTCAGAGGATAATCTTTGTTCTAAAAAGTATTTAAGGCTATCATGATCTGTTTTTACCTTGAAGTGTCTTCCCATTAGGTAGGGTCGCCATTTCTTAAGTGCATGGAGTATTGCCAACATTTCCTTCTCATAAATAGCTTTGCTTAAAAACTTTCCCTTGATTGGACGACTTTCAAAAGCAATGGGTCTTTCATCTTGCATTAGAACAACACCAATTCCATTTCCTGAAGCATCACATTCCACAATAAAGGTTTTTGTGAAGTCCGGTGTAGCTAAGATCGGTGCTTGGCACATTGCCTCTTTAAGATGTTTAAAGGCCTTTGTTGCTTCCGGAGTCCATGAAAATGAATCTTTCTTCAATAATGTTGTTAGAGGTGCTGCTATTCTCCCATAATTCTTAACAAACTTGCGATAATACCCTGTCAACCCAAGAAATCCTCGCAGATGCTTTATGGATGTGGGGATTTTCCATTCCTTAATGGCTTTAATTTTGTTAGGGTCTACCTTAACTCCTTCATGAGATACAATATGACCCAAATATTCCACCTCCTGGACTCCAAAGAAACATTTGGATCTTTTTGCATATAATTGTTTCTCCTCCAATAGTTGTAGCACCCTGTCAACATGTTCAACATGATCCTTCCAAGACTTGCTGTAGATTAGTATATCATCAAAAAATACTAACACAAATTTTCTAAGGAATGGTTTGAAAATTGAATTCATCAAACCTTGAAATGTTGAAGGTGCATTTGTAAGGCCAAAAGGCATGACCAAAAATTCATAATGACCCTCATGAGTTCTAAATGTTGTTTTTGGAATGTCTTCAATCTTCATTCTGATTTGATGATATCCCGAACGAAGATCCAACTTGGTGAAGTAAATTGATCCATGCAATTCATCCAGTAATTCATCAATGACAGGAATGGGGAACTTATCTTTAATAGTGAGCTTGTTGAGCTCCCTATAATCTGGACACATGCGCCATGATCCATCCTTCTTGTGCACCAATACTACTGGAGCTGAGAAAGAACTTTGACTCGGTTGAATTATACCAGCCTCTAGCATTTCTGCAACCATACGTTCAATTTCACTTTTTTGGACATAGGGATATCTGTACGGCCTGATGTTTGGAGGAACACTTCCTGGAATCAGATGAATAGCATGATCATGATCACACATAGGTGGGAGACCTTTGGGAGTCTCAAATACCTTGGAATGATTGTCCAAGACTTTTTGGAGATCTGGAGAAATAGATGATTCCAATGTGGAAACATCTAGCGAACATAATTGTGCAATTACACCTCTTTGTTCCTTTTTTAGAAGCTTTGTCATGCCATTAGAGCTGATTATCTTTCCTGGTTTCCCTGCAATACCCCTTAATTCAACTTCCTTTCCTTCCACAGAAAATTTCATGAAAAGTTCTTGAAAATTAAAAGCTATTGTACCCAAGGATTGTAGCCATTGGACTCCTAGTACAACATCAGCACCTCCCATTGGAATGGAAAGCATTGGGCTAGTCAATACATATTCTCCCATGGATAGCTTGATATTATGGCACTTTCCAGAGCAATTTATTGTTCCTCCATTTGCAACCATCACTTGACACTCTGGTGCTGGATATAGGAAGCAATTCAATTCTTTTGCTACCCTACAATGAATAAAATTGTGGGTGCTTCCTGAATCAATCAACACTATTACCTTTTTCTTCTTGATTTGTCCTTCTATCTTGATGTTTTGAGGAGTGGTAATTCCCGCCAATGCATTACAAGATATGGTCGGATTTATTTGTTCTTCATCTAGGCTTTGTTCCTGGAATATATCCTCTTCTTTTGACCTTTCTTGCTCCTTTTCTTCTTCCTCTTCACAATCTATGTAGAATAATTTCTTCTCAGCACACTTATGACCTTTTGTGTATTTGCTATCACAATTGTAACAAAGCCCTTTTGCTCTTTTTTCTTCCAATTGTTGTGGTGTCAACCTTGTAGGTTGTGGAAGACTATGGGCAACAACACTTCCGTCTTTATAGTTGTGAATGGTATGCTTCCTAGTTGCCATAATTTTGCTTTCCATTTTTCTTGCTAACCTGAATGCCTTCTCTAATGAATCAGGTTCCCAAAGGCGCACATCATGTTGGATATTATCCTTTAAAGACCCTATGAACACATCAATCCTATGCTCCTCTGGAATATCTTTTACCCTTATGTTCAATTTTTGGAACTCCTCAATGTGCTCCATTATTGAACCCTTTTGTTTGAGACTTATCAATTGGCTAAAAAAAGTGTTGTTTTTTGTATCCTCATAATGTGCTATCAATTCTTCCGTAAAAATTGCCCAAGTGATAAATTGTTTACGAGAACAAAGCCATTGATACCATACAAACTGATTTGGTTCCAAATATAAAGTTGCCATACGTACCTTTTGTGTGTTTTGCACATTATTGAGATCGAAGAATTGCTCCATCTGTAATATCCATGTGGCGGGATCCTTGCCATCAAACTTCCTCATATCGATTTTTGGAACATGGTGAGTCTTCGATCCAACATTAGAGTCTATGGAATCATGATTAACATTTCTTTTGTTCTCATCATGAGTTTCCTTTAGTACTCTTTCACCCTTAGTGACCATTTCTTGTAGCAACTTATTCATATTTATCTTCAATTCTTCCATCTTATCATCCATGCCATCAATTTTAGCGTCCATGCCATTCACCTTAGCTTCCATGCCATCCATCTTAGCTTCTACGCCTTTCTTTAAACAGTCCATCTTAGCTTCTACACCTTTCTTTAAACCATCCATCTTAGCTTCTACATCTTTCTTTAAACCATCCATCTTAGATTCTGTTCCTTTTTGTGCAAGGGACAGTTGTTGCACTTGGTTTTGTAATTTTGATATATCATGTTGCATTTCTTCCTCTTCTTCATGAGTCATGCTAGAGCTTTCAGGTTCCTTACTATGTGTTTGCATTTTCTTTCCTCGGGGCATCAGTTACCGATAATAATTCTCTACTATGCCCTTTGAATTCCTTCAAAATAAATTTTCAAACCAAGCTTAAGAAAAAATTTAAAAAAATCTACACACCCTTTTTCACTTTGTAGGAGCTTGATATTGCCTCTGATGTATCTCTGTACTTTCCAATTATCTATTTCTGAAATTGTGACCTGTAGTAGCTCTATGTGTCCTCTTTCCAATGCCACCAGTCTGATCCAAATTGGATTCTCCAAGTAAGAGTTATGCACAATCTCCCAAGATGACCTGATTATAGACCTTTCCATAAGAGCGAACTTGTATGACGTTCCACGTGTACAATTTTCGACCTTTGGTTCTGAAACAGATATAAAAGAAACTACAGTCCGTCCTCTTTTTGTACCTTCTTATGAAATTTCAATCCAATCCCTAGAGAGAAAGTTATGATGATTTTCCCTAGGTCACCTGTTTTGAATGTAATTCAGGAGTCTGCAAAAATACCAACTTCCTCATAGCATATCTCTGAAAATATCGCGCGAAAAGATCTGAAATTTGGACCCAAGGTTCAGCGCGATTTCTTCTCAAATGGGTTTTTTTTTGCGACTTCTGAAACGTCACAGAAAAAAAGTTATAGCGAAAATGCCACGATGACCTGTTTGGAGCAGCGAAACCCTAGAATCCAAAGCTCGGATACCAAATGTTATGAAACCAGCTCAAGAAAAGATAGAAAAGATAGATCAACGCCTTAGAATTCAGCCTCTTCGAGGGGGAAACCTCCTTTACATTACATAAATGAACAATTCTTGGATGATACAAATGACAAAACCTCCTTTCTATATATAGGAGTCTAAGGAGTCACAATATAATCCAGCCGACCTAACAATAATAATATAAAGCCACAAAAATAACAATAGAGGGATTCTATGGGGCACAGAAATAACAATATAGGGGTAATAGGGGCACAACAATATAAATAAGGGGTATAACTACAATAGTAATGGGGTAATCACTAGTATTATAGGGACCCAACATACTACGATGAACCAAACCCGTGTACATATGCACTTTCACCAAAGCCAACCCGCGTACAGATCTATAAATATTCAATCATGACTTGCTGCTATTTCTAACTTATGTTATACCCAGTTTAGATTATTACATGTGTCAGTATACAGATCTAGAATAAGCATAATAAACCGTATAGAGATAGTTCATTTCAAACCATTTGATCCTCATCTATCCTTAGATCTTGTTCTCCATCAACCGGTGAGATTCCTCCTTAGCTCAGATCAAGCAATGCATCATAAACCCATAACCTGCATATTGGATCTCATACTTCATCAGATATTCAAGACTTTTTCCATGCCTTTCCCTAATGATCTTCTTCTCCTTTTATAGTCTTAGGCCTTACTCAATACCATGGTCCAAAACCATTGAGAACCAATACTAGGGACCCAATACCTGGGTTCAACACTTTGGACGCAATACCAAGGACCAAAACCATAGGTCTAAATACCACGGACCCAAAAATAAGCTTTCCCACATGTACGCACTTTTCCGTGCATGAAAGTGCATGCATATGAATATGCGACTTTTGATCAACAATCTCACATGTATACGCGCCTTTGTATTAGTGAAGCTGCGTGTATAACCTGCATGTATACCCTACTTGATATATAGAGAACCTGCGTATATACATGACTTGGTACATAGTGAACCTGCATATAACCTGCTTGTATACACTACTTGGTATATAGTGAACTTGCGTATGTAC
The DNA here is from genome assembly GCA_031772625.1 of Pinus tabuliformis. Lineage (NCBI taxonomy): Eukaryota > Viridiplantae > Streptophyta > Pinopsida > Pinales > Pinaceae > Pinus > Pinus tabuliformis. The sequence goes on from CM062820.1 coordinate 1,303,137,699, forward strand.
TCTGAACCTGCATATATACTCTTCTTTCATCATTCTTTGTAGTTTGATCATCAAATCTTTGCTACTGATCTACTGCAATATGATATGTCATCTGTGTGATTTTCCATCAAGGACAACACTTGTCTCATAATGCCAACATCGTGGAGAGGTGGTGAAAGAGGAGTGTGAAAAATTGAAGAGCAACGTTGTGAGATAAGAAGAAGAAGAACCTCGAGCAGGAGTGGACAAATAAGGAAAGGAAAACCCTATGTTGCATGGAGAATTTAAAGGAACTTGGTTGTTTGAGGAAGGAGAAAGCAATTTGGATTTCCTCTACGTCGAGATCCAAAAAAATCCACAAAATACACAGATAATTCGCCAATCAACACAGTGACTCTCAATGATAAGGTAAGCATCAAAGACTCCTCAAACAACTAGAACAATTTCAAAAAAGTTAAACTCCAGATTTGTTTAAGATGTGTCACAATGGGAGAAAAATACGACTTCAGTTTTAGATTTTTAATGATTTGTCATCTTCAAAATCCTCTGCCACCTGTAGAATCCACGATTTCTCGAGATATTAGAAATGAGTTTAATTGAAACTATATGTTTACACAGGGAAGACAAATCATTAACAAGAGGTTTCTACAAGTTTTTCTACAAACTCTTCTTGCAGTTCAGGTATCAAAACCACAATTTCCTCATGAATTTTTTGTCAAAAACTTTACACAGTGAATGTTATTTCAAAAACACAGTACATAGTTTTTAAAACAAATGAGGTTTTCTCATAAATTTTTATGAGGAAATACAATTTGCAAAAACATTGAGAGGTTTTCTTACAGTGGAGATTTTTCTTTGGATCTTTTTACATAGTTGGAATCTTTATTCGATCAGATTTATAAACAGAGAACCTTGTGTTTATACTATTTGCAGTAGAAGTCAAGAAAATTGAAGATTTATAAGCAAAGGAAGTAATCTCATTTGTTTTCAAAAGCTAAGGAGATATGGTAAGTGCATTTACCAAGATTGTTATTGCATGAATAAGAAACATTTTGTTTGTTATCTTCATAATGAGATTATTTACTGGGCAAGGTTATATAAATTGGTATATAAAGCATATGAAAATGGAAACAAAAATGGAACCCAAATAATTCAAAGTAGAAAATTGGAGTAAGAAAGCAGTGGAAAAATTGTTTCAAGCATGATTACTGGAGTTCGTTAGGAAGTTTAATGGCCATAATGACAAAATTACACAAGAATTCTTAGAAAATTTTGAAAATGGGTAAACTAAAGTGGGTGAACTTCCTATACCATTGAATCCAACTTTTATGTCTCAAGCATTAGAACTTCCTCTAATTGGAGAAGAATATCACAAAGATTTACATTTTAAGGAGAAATGATGGACCTTTTTCCTAGAAAAACAAAGGGAAAGGACTTTTGATAGAACAAAAGGAATTTTAAGGGATTGGTTCAGAGGGCCCTGGTCAGAATTGGTTGTGATCATCCAAAAATATTTTACTTGTGATAATAGGCACAATATAGTCTATCTTTGCCATATAGAATTTCTTCAACATATCAAAGGAGACTATAAAATCAATATTCCTTACTTCTTTTCAAATAGCTTGACTAAAATGATAGAAAATATTAAAAAAAAAACTGAAGCTAAATGTAGAGGCTAATGTCTATCATTGTGGGTTGATTAAGATCCTTTTTTAGTATCAAGAAAGAAATAAAGGGATACTTTGGAATGATTTTTTGGCCAAAAATCACTTTGAAGACCAATTAATAGGGAATGAGGAAACGTTTGTGCAATTACATGTCACAAAAAGTATCATGAATTCTCCTTTATATCAAGGGACAATATTGAAAAAGAAGCAGGATGGTGTTATAATTGAGAAAGAAAAATCATTTTTTTCCATTCCTAGGAGATAAAGAAGAAATTCACAAGAAGAGCCAAGCAACCAAGGGAAAGACCTAGAAATTGAGATTGTTGAAACCAAACCTCCACAAACATCAAAACAAATTGATGAGATCATACAGAGATTGGAGGAGGAAGCTCGGGAAGAGCCCATAGAAAAAGGCTCTTATTTTGAGGATGCTTGGGTTGGAGCTACCTCATCTCATTCATATGCTAAAGAGGCAAGGGAAGAATCTAGAGAATTGCAAAATGAGGAATATTTGAAGAAAATAACAGAGTTGACTAGTGAGCTAGAGGACAAAAAAATCATGGAAAGACACTTAAAGAGAGAGAAAAAAATGTACAAGGGAAAAAAAACAATATAGTCCAAGAAAACAAGAAATTGAACAAGCAAATCAAAAATATTGAAACATAGAACATGATCATTTCTAAACAGGCCTATAGATGGCTAAATGAGAAGTTATGGCAATATAAATATGAAAAACAAAAAGTAAAAGTTGCCATCTACAAAGTAGGGGATCATCAGGGCATTGATATTTTGCTTCAAGCTACATAGGAAGAGGCTACAAGTTTAGGTACAACAGGGGAAATATCACTTAGAAGGTCCAAACGGAGGAAGCAAGCATGAGGACATGCTTGAGTATAAGCAAGGGGGAGATGTTGGCCCTCAATTTTGGTCATTTTTTCCTATCCTGAACCTATCCATTTACCACCATATTCCATCATATTTCACTTACATATGCTTCATTTCACTCTTATTTTTCATATTTAGGTAACTAAATTAAGTTTTTCAATTTTTAGAGATCTTGTAAAAATTGGGTTTCAAGAGTAAATTTGTATTTCACTAAAAATTCCTGTAATAGCTCTGTTAAATTCATATGTGTAGGACACCTAGGTGAGATCTGAGCACCTATTTGGAAATACTGGGAACCATGGATGGATGAACACCTATTGGTTTGGTGAAACTAAGAAAACATAAGAATGGTCAACATTGGTCAAACTTGACCTGTCATTTAGAAATCCTTCTTAAAAAGGGGAAAAATATTATTTTTTGGGATTTAGCCTAATTTTGTGAACCAGACTTATTGGGTTTGACCTGGATGGGTGGATTAGGATCAATAAATACTGTTAGAGCTATTGTAGCTAAGTTTGTTGATAATTTTCTTATTTAAACTAAGTTTATGAACCATTCATGTATATAATTTTATATTCAGACTATTGGAGACCTTTTGATAATTTGAAGAATACTTTCCACTGTTCTAAGTTGTTGTTCACGTTATGGATATTTTCATAAGTTAGTTGTAGCTGATAGTTCCTAAGGTGTATAAGGCAAGGTTGGAGGCCCCCCATACCAATATAAGTACACTTTGATTACATTAGTATAATTTTAATTTCAATATTTCTTGTTTCATATTTATGCTTCATTTATTTAGATGTGTGATGCTTTTTGTGTGATTTTGGGATGATGATAGTTTAAAATCAAATTTGCAAATGAAAGGACAAACAAACTTAATCCAAATTTATGCAGGAATGAAAAAAAATAAGAAATACCCATATAGACAGAGATGTGGCCGAAATAACACTTCATTTCATTAATGTAAAATAGTAAAATATGCTTACAAACAAGAATGGAAATAAACTAGCTCGGGCGATGGTAGCTTATCTCTAAGAAGAGATGTAGCAGTTACATGCCTTTGAACTATGTGAAAATGAGGCTCGAAGGCCTATTTATCATTGAGAAACAATGGAAAACCCTAAACATCCAAAAACCTAACCCTAGGAGATGAAGCACCAAACTATGGGCCCCATTTGGGTAAATTGATACATCAACTTCCCGAGGTTGTAACTTTGGCATAGGATCTTCGTTTGACGTGCATAATACCTTGTTAGAAAGATCTATTCGAGAAATACAAGTTTCAAATGGCTAATATTAGACTATTTACCATGTTGGCCCCCGCTTTCACAAAATACGTCGTTTAAGGCCTCAAAACGGCTCTGGAAGCTTAAGGCCTGAAAAAACTGCCAAAAATAGTAAATTGTGCTACAATTAAAGAAACTGAAAAACTGAAATAGACTGTTGTGGGGGTCCAAATGTGACAGGTGGGTGGCCACCAACATTCACTTGGATCATTCCTCCCCCCTTAGGAAGCAATGGTCCCCATTGCGTTGAGTGCCTACATGAGATGGGGAAACTTCTGTGGAACTTGGTCCTTTGAGAGTTGTTTTCCAATCTCTAATGTGTCCAGTAATGGTGGGAAGCATGGTCAAGGATGATCCACATTGAACACTTGGTGAAATCCAAAGAATGGGGGAATGTTGTGCTCCAAATAATTGTTCCCACAACCTTGGTAATGTTGTAAGGACCATATCGGAGTGGTCTGAGCTTCTGATGGGGCTCTTGTAAGGTGTTCTTTCTACAGATGTAACCAGACATTGTTGCCCACCTGAAACCTGCATGGCACCCGATGTTGATAATGTTGCTACTTGTACTTGCCATTTTCCACAATGGAGCAATGATATATTGGCTCATTAGGTAGAGGCGCTCCGGGAGTCAGTTCGAACGAATACTTGACAATGCAACAATACCTGTGTGGGTGAGGAGAAGATGTCCCTGTATTATTTCATTACCGTATCCACCTGCTTCTGCTGCATGGAGGAACCCTTCCCGGGGGCTACAGATTGGGCTACAATCTTACCCTTACTTTGAGAGAAAACTAGAAAAAAAATGAATTTCCTAGTCTGGGAGATGATCTTACTGCATTTTTTAGTAGAGATCAAAGAGGTGGTTGCAGGTGGGGCTACCTCCAGTATATTGTATAATGAATTACCCAAAGAAATAATAGCAATGCGAGGCCTTGACTCATACACAACATGTCGCGTCCACAGGTATGGTTGGCATAATAATACATCACAAACATCAAGAGGTGCAACATCACACAATACCTCATCTATGAAGTGCTTGATGATCTAGGGAAGGAGGCACTGTTGGCAATCTCGAAGATCTCATCCTTGGTGAAGCCACCCAATGTTGTATGGTTGTGGGTGTGGTATGGTCAGTAGGGCCAGCCGCTTCACGACCTCGTTTGAAATGAGGTTTTGTTATCACTCAGGTTGTTCCCTACCTCCTGAAGGGAATACGACCGAGGTAACCACTAACCAATCTTTTAACTGCAGGTCCTAGCCTACCTGCAACCAGAGAGGGCTCTCTCTTTATAATTTAGCTTTGTTTTGGTGTATTTAGGCTAGTTATGATGCACAAGGTTTTGTTTTAAGTTTGTTGGATGGTGATTTCAGGAAGAGCTGGGATGCAAGTCCAAAACAGTCTATACTATTGGGCAATGGAGTCAATGATGGTGTACTGCTGAAAGTGTTTCTTGGGTGAATAGTAATGCTACAGAGAAAGATAGGTAGTCTTGGAAAAATTTTCAAATCTGGAAATTGATGGAATGAAGTCAGGGAATGAAAGGCAATCAAGAATCTTTCATTATGCTGGCAGAGGGAAAGTGTATGAACATTATCTATGAGCAATTGAGAATTCCTAAATAGTATTCAAAGTGAAGGAATTAGTGAAAACATGAGCAGTTAAGAATTCATATTTATGACTAATCCTGAAGAAAACATAATTAATAGCAGAGATTGAGCACAGGGTGCATTAAAACAAATCCTGGGCTATTCTTCTTCTCTGTTACTAAGATTATGGAACATATATGAAATTTGTGAACACCGAAAACATAAAACACAGTTTAGAATAACTTATTGTTCCATTGAATGACACAGGAATTCTATAGCAGGTCCCAGAACATCACTTGCACATTCAGGTGGTGCAGAAACCATGAACTTCAATAGCCACTTGTATTAGAGAGTCTCAAAATTACAGCACAGTCTAGAAAGAAAATCACCAACCCCAAACACATATTATGGGGAGGTATTTATACAGAAAGGGAGATACAAAATATCATGAAGATAAGTCTTGAACTCATAACTTCCTTTACCAACTCTTAAGAAGGAGTAAGTGAGGGAATAAATGTTGTAGTAAATATGAATGTGTTAGATGTCCAATTTGTCAGAGGTATTTTGACTTTCTGGGCTGAGTGAGTCGGCTGGTCACTGTGCATTGATCTTCGTGTTTGCTGTCTTGATGCTGCTATGTTGTTTGTCGTTGTCTTGGCCTTTATCATCGGTGCTTGATTTCTTTGCATTTAACGAGCTGTAGTCACCACTCCATTTCTGCTTTATGTTGTTTTTTACCTTTTGACAGGTGGACCGTGCTTCTGTATTTGCTGACCTGTAGCTGATTTAAAAGAATTAATAAACAAAATTACCTGAGCAATGTCTCCAGCATTCCTTTCCACCAATCCTCTGTAGGCAGCTGATGTCTTTGTATCTTTATCAGTGTTTCATCAGCTTCAGTGTATTTATAAAAGTTGGGCTGGACTTCAAATAGGTGGCTTATCTCATGTTCAATGTAGAACAGATTTTCTAATTTTTCATAGAGACTCTGTCCAGATGGAGGCCCTGTTTCTTCTGAGGTGCTTGAGGATGCTGCAATTTGATTGGAGGAATAATTATTTACCCTATTGGCATATTGCTCATGGGATAGCAATCTTCTAGTGCTGGTTAATAAATTGGGTAGCCCTCTGCTCTATAATGCTGCAAACTTTATTCTGAACTCATTCACCTATGTCTGCATTTCTTGGAATTTTCTTTCTAGAGTCTGCACAAAATTCCTTAGGGTCAACACCCTTTTTACTAGTAAGATGGTATCAGTCCTGTTCTTGATACCTATTGCTACCAGCTGCTCTTTGGTATGATTGTTGAGGAATTGGATCATTCTATTGGCTTGCTCAGGCATATTTCCTAAAGATGCTCTAGCCTTTTGATTTTCAAATTGAGCTAAGCCTATTAATTCCATCTACTCATGTATAGTTTCAATCGATTGCCACTGGTCAGTAATGGATTGGCCGATCTTAGCCCATAAAATTTTCTTGACCTCAGCTAGAGTCTTATCAAGAGTAAGTTCCTTTTCCAGCTCCTTTATTCTTTTATCCAGGGTTTTCACTTCCCTTGTTTTCTCAGCTACATCCATCTTTGACTTGTCATATCTCACCTCAATTTTAGCCAGCTTTTCTTTGGCCTCTTTCAATTCTGCCATCTGCACTTCTAGGGCCTTTATTTCTTTCATCATTTCCTCCATGCTCAGGCTAGCTTCTTGCTCTACTGTTGTTGTAGTTGTTGCTGAAACTGGTGCTGAGCTTGAGGTACCTGCTATGGATGTTGGATCAATGGGATGGACTGTTATGGTGGCCGTAGGAGGAGCAGCTGTAATAATGTGAGTTGTTTGAATTGGCTGAGAGACCAACTCTCCTTGTCTCCCTTGTAGTGATGCCTCCAAGGCATTCTCTATTTCTATCAATATTTTATGCATCTTCATGAGCAAAGTAACCACATCCTCCTCTTCTTTTCGTTGTGCCACCTTTATAGTTTGAGGATGTAGTGTAGCTGGCAGCTTGAGTTGTCTTTTGAGGGCTGCTATGTCTTCCTCTTTCTTTTTTATCAAGGCTTGAATACCCTTTGGATCCTTGGGATCATGTCCCAACTCTATAATGATCTCCTCCAAGGATTTGATTCTATTATCTTTAGCCATTGAGGAGGCCTTCTCTAATTCTAGTTGGGCAGAAGTATTATGCAATGAATTTTGCAATCTATGGGCCAACAATGTTTTGTCTGCCAAGGTAGAATATACCATTTCGCCAGTCTGCTTGTGTAACTCAATCTGGTCCATTGGATGGATATCCCTGGACAGAACTTCCAGATTGGTTCTGATATAGTCAGCAGCTGATTGTGGTTGCTGCATTGTAGGTCTGAAATGACTAAGGGTCATTTTCCCTTCTTGGATGTCATAGGCTACCATTAGCCTTTACTGATTAGTGGGAGCCATTCTTAGCAGTTGGTTGTAAAGCTGGAACCTCACTGGCTCATTTCTAGCCTTGATATCAGTGAACGCCTTCTTGATATCAGAGCCTTGTCTACTCTGTTGCCTGGTGGATGTAACCTCCGCACCTTGTTGTCTTTCTTGCTCTGGCTGGAAGGAGCTGGCTGATGTCTCCATACTTGGGGGAACTTGCTGTTCAGTAGGCCCCTCTGGCAATTCTTCTTCTGAATAAGGATTTAATCTTTGTCTCTTTTCTGCTTGCTGATTTGTAGATGCCCCTCTGGCTGTCTCTTCCTGTCTATCGCTTTTCTTGGCCCTTTCCTCGTTAAGAGGAGTTTGCAATACAGGGATTTTAGTCACCTTTGCTTGTGTTGAAGGGTCTTGCCCTTGACATTGTTCATCTATTGGAATTGGTCGGTTTGCCATTGTCTCTTGCTGCTCTAAATTGTGCACCTGTTGCTCTGAATGCTGCACCTCTTTTCCTTTGGATGTGTCTGCTGGTGGAGCGCTTACCTGGGCAGGTTGTTGGGAGGCCATGGTGGATGAGGTGCCTTCTCCAAGGTGCTGAGGACCTATGAAAAACACATGTCTAAAATATTCCAGGTCAACTGATTTTTCAAGGTTTTTGATTGCTTTTTCTGTAATCTCTTCTTCAATAAGTTCTTCCACTAGTGTGCCCTCTACCCATTCTTGTTGGTTGGCATATTGTTCAATTCCAAGGATTGGGAAGTGGACATACCCTGTGAGCCTGTTTTTAACTCTTCTAAAGCTTATGAAATGCTCAGGGTCATATGGTGCCCAAAGAAAACTTTGTTTCAGCTTGAGTTTATCTCTCAGAATATTGTCAGCATCCTTCCAAGCTTCCTCCCTTTTATTAAAGATAAAAGGGCCCAGTTGGTGTCTTATCTTGAGCTATGCTTTTTTCCTGGCACCATAAAAGTGAGTCAACTCTGCACTGTTGAATTGCCGATAGTACTCCAAGGAAAAGAGTCTCACGGGGACATATTTTGGCAGTCTGTAAGGGGCTAATTCACAACCATAGATCCTTATTACATTGTGGTTTTGGTAGAAGTACCAGTCACCAATGTTGTATCCTTTTGAGAGATGTAGGATTCTCTGCATTTCAGCAGTGATCCTAGGAGGAGGATCTGCTGACAATAAGCAAGTGGCTGGATAGACAAAAAGGTCGACGAACTCACAATATGTGTATGGGGAGAAATTAACATGATGGAACACTGATGACCAAAATATTACAGACCTTCGCTCCCCCCTAGCATCCAATTTCTTAAGGAAAACCGGGAAACTATCTGATTGATAGTACAACAGCAAATGATGTATATATGTAGTGTATTTGAACACCCTTTCTCTCTCTAAGTTCATGAACTGCTCATGAATCTTGTTGGCTATGAAGGTGGCATAGTCATACTTGACATCAGGGGGTTGTCCTAGAGTAAATATGGACATCAAAGCAAAGACAGTCTCATCCACAATTTCACTTGTTCTGAATCCTAGGATGTAGGAAATCATGTCTATGAGCAATTTTCCCTCTTCAGTAAACCAAGCATGGTGATAGGGGATTGTGAATCTGGAGTAACAGTCTGGTGGCATAAACAGCTTGGAAACTCGGTCGACTTCTGCAGAGGACAACTTTGAGGCTTGATCCAGCAATTTTCTCATGGAAAGGGGGACCAAAGGCTGAGTTGGCTTGAATTGCAGCATGTCATTTATGGACTGCGGGGTAATGTAAAAGAGGATATTTCCAGCAGGGTCCATCACTGCCCTTTGACAAGGCTCATAGTTAGCACAACACTAATGGATGAGGTCAGGGAAGACATTCACTGAGGGCAGATAATACATAGGCATATTGGATTCCCATATTCCTAATAGGTCAGATTTGTTTCTGAATTTATTCCTTATTTCACAGAAAACCTGAAGGTGAGGCTTGTCTCCCTCCATATCATCAATTTGATAGTCTCTGTCAGCAAGAGGTATCCACTCTAATTCTTTATGAGGTGCATTTAGTGGTGCAATATTGAGGGAAACTGGAGCCTCCATGATTGACTGTGATTATAGTTGGATTTGGTCTATATTTTAACAAGAAAACAGAGTCCTGATAGTGGGTTTCCTAACAGTAATATTGCAAATTGAGTTAATACAGAAATGGCCTCTCTGGGCAAGATTTGACAGGAAAAACTAAGTCTTTAGAGTTTAGATAGGAAGCTGAGAAAATGATGAAAATATGGCTTTGGCTGCAGGTGCTTTCTTGCTGCTTCTACAGGCAGAAATGAGCTTAATTTCGAGTTTCAGGGGAATTTTGCAAAGGGATATAGGGTAAACAGCTTTTCTTTGGAAGCAATGGTGAGTGGTGAGTTGAAACGGGGAGGTTTAGAGGTTCCAGTATATTTCAAACACATTTAATTCTTTCAGAGATCGTTTTAACATAGAAACTTGATAAACAGGGTTTTCGGGCGACAATCGAATAAATATCTGTATATTCGTGACTTTGTGGTGAAATGGAGTTGCAGGTAGAGCCGAGGAGGTAGGGTTGCAGGTTGAATACACCTGGGTGGCAGACTGGAAAGTTAACGGCGGATTGGACATATTTTTCATGCAAGAACTTTCACCATTGGTCACGTAAAAATAAACGAAAACATCACTTTCGTTGGTTTTTAACGAAAATTTGTGTTTTTTTCATGCTTTTGGCGCTTTTTATGCTGACGTCAACATAACGCCACATGGTCTTGTAGCAAGGTACGGTGGATAACGTGGCAGCTGATGTGGACGGGTGATGGGGCAGCCACGGCGGACTGTACAGCAGCGAAGGCGATAATGCGAAAGCCAACGAGGAGATGACATGCGTGGAGAGGAGGACAAGCGGTAAGTGGTTTTCTATCGAACCGCTTTTGGTACGGGAGCGGTTTGTGTCAGCGAGGGCCTGATGCAATCGAAACAGGCCACGCGTCCCGGCGTATGGCAGCAAAACCGCTTTCTATCGGTAGCTAACCCTCGTACAGCGGGGTCGCTCTGATATCCGCGTGGGTCGTCGGATCTGGAAGGGCGGATCGAAGGGTTGACGGGATGCGTAGGTGTTGGTGTGATTCGGTGCGGGGACCCACCCGTATATTTAATATTATAAAATAATGCGGGGGTTTAGAACTTTGGTTATATGGGTTTCATGTTTGCGTGGGCGTGGTTATAGGTTTAATAAAATATTAAACCGATCCCAAAATATACAAGCGTGGAGGGTATTGAGGCTTGGTTTATGTGTGAGGGGGTCAGCATGGTTTTTAATTTAACCAAATGTTAAATTAACCCCAAGTATTTGGACGTGGAATGGCTAATACCAAGGACCCAAATGGACCTAGTATTCCCCTAACTTTGTATTGTATGGCTATAGTGCCAAGGGGTGGGATACTTAGTATTTTTGGGGTTTTCATATGGTTTTTGGTATGATAGGGATGGGGAAATAAGAGAGAGAGCTATATAATAAAGTTAAATGTTAATGTGATTTTATGGAATGAAACTATAACAATAGATGCTAAGTTTATAAGGTGAAAACTTAGGCATAAGAAAAATTGAAGGACTATGGAATGATGATTTTTACACAAGAAATGTGGCTTCTTTGCACTAAGTAAACTCAGAGTTTGACTTAGTATTTCTCATAGAATGAAGTGAAACAGGACTTATTGGGCATATCCCAATGTCCTTGAGGGAATGTTAGTAAAGATTTCTGGGGGAATGATGGGGAAATTAGACATGCCTCCATTGTTATGCAACCAAACAACTGCCATGGTACCAATGTCATTGATGAGATAAGTCTTTCTTGACAAGACAAAAGTGATCACCAACTTGCTTCTGCAACCTCAAATTGCCTACCCAGCCTAATGCACCTAACATATTTTCTTCCTTTTGATTGGGTGCATTTGAACTAGCAAACCCTGATTGTGCTCTTTTCTTTTGACTGCCCTCCTATCTAAGTCTACCCTTATCTCTTCCAAGGGCCCAGATTAAGTAGTTGGGCTCCTTAATTTCTCTACCCATGTACTCACCTGCCAAGCTTGAACTGTTTGGACAGATATTCTTTCTCTATTCTACAACAAGCAATTTAAACATGGAATGGTCCAGATTGAACTGTTGGGCCATCCATCAAGTGTGATGAACAACAGTATTTGCACATTGTGAACTTGCAAATAAGATAGCAGTGGCATTTTGACTAGCCACTTTCCTGGTCTTTTGGTTTGGGGTTGATTTCTATTATTTTTTCTGACCAATTCATTTTCTTGCCCTTTGATTATTATTTTAGGGCATACCTTCTTTACATTTTTAATTTTCTTTATCTGTATACAAAATATGGAACCTTTGTAGGATGCAAGGATGAACATATTTGGCACTTCCATAGTCAATCATGAAAAATGAAACCTATTGGTATAGGAACCTAAGAGTGGCTCCACTTAGGGATGGCTTTTCCTGGTGAAAAGCCAAGAACAGTACGTCAGATGGCCTTATTCTTAGTTGGCTGTTATAATTTCAAAACTTCCTTTTCCTGGGAACTGATGATCTGAAGCTTTGTGGCCTGTATGCAGTGCTTATGAGCTGATCTGTGCAAAATTACAGCTCTGTATTTGCTGGTTTTCTGAGTGCTTATTATCATCTTTATAGTTCCCAAGTCCTCTTCTTAATCTCTTCTGGTAAATTCAAAATATACACCCAAAATGGTGTAATTCCTTGACCTTTTCCTCAAAATCTACTGCATCTTATTCCTTATTTAATTTCTATAAATGAAAACTGATGGAAATACAAATATTTATGTACAATACACAGTTGTGTTGTGTTAATCAAAGGGAATCAAAATAATGCTTGAGAATTTGCCCATTGACTGGGCCTTCCTCAGTATCTGTGCCATCCAAACTTTTCAAAAAATAGGTGTTTTTTCCTTGTACTACCTAAATGACATAAGGTCCTTTCCAAAGAAAATCAAATTTCCCATGTTTCCCTTTATCTTCCCTCCTAGAGTCCCATCTCAACACCTTGTTTCCTATGAAAAAATCTTCAGCTTTTGTTCTTTTGTCAAAGATCTTCTCGAGTTTATCTTGCAGAACCTGGGTTCTCTGATATACTTCTTCTCTTATCTGCTGCAAGTGAATAGTTTGATTGATCCTTCTCTGAATATCATTAGGCTCTGCTTGTATTTCTTGCAGCAATTTGATGACAGGGATTCCCAAAGATGAAGGGGATCTTGCCTCTATTCCATAAACCAATTCATATGGACTTGTACCAATAGATCTTTTGGTGGTCAATCTGTCTGCCCATAGTGCATTCACAAGTTTTTTATGCCAATTCTTTTTATTCTCTTCCAAGAGTTTCTTGATGATGTTAATGAGGCTTTTGTTGGATGACTCAACTAGGCCATTACCTTGAGGGTAATAGGCTGTGGAGTGGCCCAAGGTAATGTGGTATTTGTGGCAAAATTTGATCATTCTTTTGGATTTGAAAGCAGTAGCATTGTCTATAATAATTTTTTCTGGACAACCAAATCTAGACAAGATGTTGGTTTCTAAGAATTGCATGATGATTGAGTCATTGGCTTGCCTACAAGGGATGGCTTCTATCCATTTGGTAAAATAGTCTGTGGCAGTCAAAATCCACCTGTGTTGGCCAGAGGATGAAGGGTGGATTTCACCAATGAAGTCTAAACCCCATTGTTGAAATGGTCTTTCAGTTGAAATAGGTTTGAGGGGTAAGGGTAATAGCTTTCTCTTGCCTTCAAAGATCTGGCATTTATGGCAAGACATTACAAATTTTTCACATCAGAAAATAGGGAAGGCCAATAAAAATCAGCTCTTAGTATCTTATCAGCTGTTGACTTCCAATACAAGTGTCCTCCATAGTCCCCTGCATGAAATTCCTTGAGGACTTTGTCAGTTTCATCCAATGTTAGGCAATTAAGCAAAATACCTTCATGATTTTTCCAAAAAAACACATTATTTATAATACAAAACTTTGATGCTTTCATTTTCAAGAATCTCTTTTTAGTTCTGGACAACCCTGGAGGAGCTTGCAGGTTTGACAATACAAAACATATATCAGCATACCAAGGGGATTGTAAAAAGGCTTGATTGATCTGTGGAGTTGCCATCTCATGTTCGTTGTCCAGCTGATTGATATCAAGAGCTTGGAAGTTAGTTTCAGTCATCAGTTTGGCCAATCCTTGTCCTTGTATGAGTTTTGTAGGCTTGATTTCAATGTCATACTCTAAGATGTTGGCTATGCATTTTCCCCTCTTACCTTCAATTCCTTCTTGAGTTAAAATGTCCTTGACCACAACATTTGGAACATAGGTTATCACATGTGAGTACAAGATATAAACTCTGAAATCCTTGATGACCTTTACAAGGGCATAAGCTTGTTTTTCCAAGGGCTTTGCTGAAGAAAGCAATGGGCTTCTCACATCCTTGGTCATATTTTTGCAATAAGACAGCAGCAATAGTATGCTCAGATGCAAAGGAAAAGATCATGAAATCTCTATCAAACTTGGGACTTGTGAGGACTGGTGTTTTTGTCAAAGCTGTTTTGATGTCCTCAAAGGCTTGTTTAGCTTCCATGGTCCATTTGACTTTAGAATCTTTCTTCAGCATATTATTCAACAGTCTCATCAGCTCGGCTAAATTTGGAATGAACCTTCTTAGGAAATTGATCTTTCCTAAAAAAGCTTGCAGTTCTTTGATGTTTCTTGGATGGGGCACTTGGAGAATAGCTTGAATTTTGTCCGAGTCAATCCTAATACCATGTTTAGAAATTATGTGACCTAGGAGTTTGCCTTCTTCCAGGCCAAGCAGTGATTTCTTTGGGTTTAATGATATGCCATATTTTCTACAAATTAGGAAGACTTGTCTCAAATGCTCTAGATGTTCTTGGTCTGATTTTGAGAAAGCAGTGAGGTCATCAAGGTATATGACTAAGAAGTCATGGATCTCTTTGGCAAAGGCTATATCCATTGCTCTTTGAAATGTTGCCCCTGCATTTTTGAGTCCAAAAGGCATTTTGACATACTTGAAGGTTCCCCAAGGTGTTGTAAAGGCAGTTTTGTCTTGATCATCCGGATGGACTAAAATTTGATTGAATCCTGAGAATCCATCTAACAATGAGATCCTAGAGGCTCCCACTACCTTTCGTAGGATATGGTCCATTTTTTATAAGGGGTAATGATCTTTGAGAGAGACTTTGTTCAAATTTCTCAAGTCAACACACAGTCTTATCTCCCCCGTTTTCTTCCTAGTAGGCACTAGATTTGAAATCCATTCTGAGAACTTGATAGGTGCAATGATTCCAGCTTCATACATTCGTTTAACTTCTTTTTCAATCAGGGGAAGGAGGATAGGATTCACCCTTCTAAGCTTTCGTTTAAAAGGTTTTTGATTCTCTTTCAAGGGTATAGTATATTGGATGACTGAAGTATCATAAGATTTGAGGTCCTCATAACTCCAGGCAAAGACATCTTGGAATTCTCTAAACAAGTCAATGTATTTTAACTTCTGATCAGCAGGCAATGCTTTGGAGAGTTTTACCATTTTGGGATTTTTTGTGGTTTCAATGTTACAGTCCTCAATTTCTGCATTTAGAGATTGCATCTTTGGATTTCTAGGAATGTCATTTGAATCAAATATGTCCTCTAAAGGAGTTAAGCCCGTGGGCAGAAAATTATCTTTTAGTTCAATTGCTTCAACTTCTGCCTCAGTTATTTCATCAAGGTCTGTTTGCTTCAGCTATTGTACATTTTTGTCATCAAAAGTTGTTGGGTGAAAAATCCGATTTGTTGTTTCAGCTGATATATTTTGTTTAATTTTGTCTATCTGTTGTTGGTCATCCATGCTGCTTGTATCAATGTTTATGCTGGAGAATTCCTCCTTTAAAGTCAGGAAGTTATTTATCTGTGTATCATTTTCAAAGACCTGCCAATTTTTGACATTATCTGGGACAACAGGGCTGTGTTTGATTTCAGCAGTGAAATGGTGGTTGGGCTAAAATGGAAGCTTGCAAGTGCTGGAAAAAGTTGCCAAGCTGTGTGCATGTAAATTGTGCTTTCTAGGGATTTTGGTGAGCTGAGATTTTGAGAAAGTGTTGAGTGTTTCAATGGTTGTGCCTCTATAAGCCCTCAACCTAAGATCATTTGTAACAAACTTTCCCTTCATCTGATGTATAATCAAATCTGAGTCCCCTAGAATTGAAACCTTGGTTGCCCTTAGACCGCTGATCATTTTGAGTCCTACCAACAGGGCTTCATACTTGGCCATATTGTTTATACATCTGAAATTTAACCTATATGCATGACCTTGAGCATGGTTATTTTGCATGTTGTGAATCCAAACCCCTTCCCCTGCTCCTAATTTGTTCACAGAGCCATCAAACTCTAAGTACCATAAGATTTCTTGGTTATGATTAGCCTTAAGAGTTTTAGAAGCTTGTTCAGTGAGCAGATTTGGCTCATGTAATTCATGTAGTATGTCATTTTTCTTTATTGCATTAATCATATCAACAATTTTATGATCTTGGGCACCAGATTGTTCCTCTATGCTTTGTGTTTGTGATGCTTCTAGTAATTTGACATCAGTTTTGGGACACATCCCAGCATTATATAAAATGAACGAATCTAGGTCGGAATGGATAGAATAGATGGGGAAGTTTTGGGGTTTTTCTTGACTTCTAACCACATATTTCATTATTGTTTCCCGGTATAGTCTCTTTGGCTGTCCAAAGACTGAAATGGTGGCATAGGACACGTCTAGTTGCAAAGATCCTTGGAGTTTTTCACCCCGAGATCTGGACAAAAGCATACCATACTTAGGTGGAATATCAGCTACCACCACATCCATCAAGATTGTCTTAGCTGGATATTGGACTAAAGATACACAAAGGTCTTTGATTAAGCCTAGACACCTGACCTAGCTGGAATCAAATGAGAACAAGTCTTTGTAGGGCCTTGTGATGTCTAGATCCAGTCTTTCCATCACAGATTTAGGCATTAGGTTATGGGAGGCTCCCGAATCAAACATAGCATTATGAAGCACTTTGTCATGAATGTTTAAGCTCACATAAAATGGAGGAACCCCTCCATCTACTGTTTTACCATTGAATTCCGAACTAAAAATCAACTCTGGTTGATCATCAAGAACATTGACTGCATCCCTATTCTCTGGTATTAGGAGTGACCTATTGATTCGCTGTCTGTACACTTCATGTTTAGCCAATTCAGAAAGAGGAATCGCTATTTTTAGCTTACCTATTTCTGTTTCTAAGTTGAATGGTTTTTCCATCTGCATTTTTGTATTATGGACAACAGACTTTTCCTTTTCAGCTGGATTTTCAATGATCTTTTCTTGATTATGAGTGTTGTTTTGAGGTACATCTGATTTGAGATTATTTTCAGGAGAACAATTTAAATTTTCTTTTGAAGAATAAGATGTGAATGACTGGTTCCTTGAAGGCTGTAAGTCTAATATGTCTTCCATAGTGACTTCCTTTGGGTATGGGTCTGTTTTGGTAGAGGATTCTATCAGGGCAACTTTATTCTTTGTTTTCTTTGGATGTTTGGTATCCTTCAGCTTGGTAGGTTCAGGCACATCTATGGTTCTACCTCTTAATTTATACTTTTTATGAACCTCATAGACTGCTGCATCATAGCCTTCCCTAAAATCAAATGACTCTCCGGACTTGGTTTGAAATTGATTGATGTTATGGGCTTCTTGGTCATCTTGGGTTAGGAAAATTTGTTGCTCACTGTTTAACCCCATTAGATTGATTTGGGTGTCCTCTGTTGGTTCACTAGAGGTTGTAGCCTTGGCATAGTTCTCTTGGAATGGAGGTCTAATGTTCTGGTCAGGGCCAGCCCTTCCAACATTTGGGTTTTGATTTTTTCTAAAGTTTGGGTTTCTTGCAGTGTTACTTGGTTGACCTTCCCATGATGATTTTCTTTCAATAGATTCCACTCTATCCCCAAGTCTATCCATACCTTTGATGATTGCATCAAGTTTTTGTTCAAATGTTGAAGGCTCCTCTTTGAAAGTTGTACTTCTTTCAACTCTTGCTCGATTTCGTTTAGCAATTAGGTTTGCCTCCACACTAACGGCGATATTCTGCATGTCTACTAAACTTTGAGGGGCTCTTTCCCTCAATTGGTATGCCATATCAAAATCAAATCCATCTGTGAATTTGATCAAAGCTAGATCAGGTGGAGGTCTAAGGTTTTGAGGAATAGCATTATAAACATTGTTGAACCTAGCACAATAGTCTTGGACAGTTTCTTGTGGGCCTCTTTTCAAATTGTCATATTCTGTCAAGATGTGAAAAGGGTATTTCTTTTTTTCCCTTCTGTTTAGGAAGGATTGATAAAGAGCTTCTGAATCAGCTATAGAATTTGCAGCAAGTGCTCTAAACCAAATTCTTACATCACCAGTTAGACTTTGGACAAAAATCTTCATTCTCACATCATCATCATCTATTTCATAATTCTCAAAATAATCTTGCATTTTTTTAGTGTGTTGGTGGGTTGTATAGGAGCCAGTACCATCAAAATATGTGATTTTACTCTGATAATCCTAAGGCATAGCCCCTGGATTTTCAGGCAATTGAAGAGGAGCATAACGGTTTGCCATATTTACAAGGATAAATGGGACAACGGGAAGAAATGGGACAGCTGAAACAATAGGGACTGGAGTAGAAGTATGTGTAGTGGATGGAGGTGTGGAGAAGGTGCTTTGAGAGGTGGATGAAGAACTAAGAGAAGCAGCAGCAATGTGGGGATAGGTTGATGCTTTAGAAGGAGTTGGGATATAGTTCTGCTTAACTGTTTGAAGGTTTGAATCAGCAAATTTTTCTTGTTCTTCTTGTTTCCTAAGGGTCTTAGAAATTAAATTGGGATTTTCAAAAATAGCTGGAGGATCTAGGTCAGGGTTTGACCTGGTATACCGAGTTTTCTTATTTGGAGCCAGCTTCTGAATTTTTTTTTGGTATTTTCTAGGAAAGTTTTAAGATCACAGTTTTTCCACAATATTTCTACAAGAATTTCTTTAAAACATAGGAGGCTTTGGGATTTCCTTTGGGTATGTTGAAATAGGGAAACCGATCAAATATTTGGAACAACTGTTAAAGCCTAAAACTATACTGGAGATTGCATGAAGCAACTTTTATTTACTCCTGTAAATGCAGAGCAAAGACAGTTTCAAAGGCTACCTAGCTAAATTTAGGCTCCATCTGTAGCTTTAGAAAATAGGCAACAGTTACAAATAGCCATTCAAGCTCCCCAGTGGAGTCACCAATGATGTTATCACTTAGGTTGCTCCCTGCCTCCTGAAGGGAATATGGCCGAGGTAACCACTAACCAATCTTTTAGCTGCAGGTCCTAGCCTACCTGCAACCAGAGAGGGCTCTCTCTTTATAATTTAGCTTTGTTTTGGTGTATTTTAGGCTAGTTATGATGCACAGGGTTTTGTTTTAAGTTTGTTGGATGGTGATTTCAAGCAGAGCTAGGATGCAAGTCCAAAACAGTCTATACTGTTGGGCAATGGAGTCAATGATGGTGTACTGCTGAAAGTGTTTCTTGGGTGAATAGTAATGCTATAGAGAAAGATCAGCAGTCTAGGAACAATTTTCAAATCTGGAAATGGATGGAATGAAGTCAGGGAATGAAAGGAAATCAAGAATATTTCATTATGCTGGCAGAGGGAAAGTGTATGAACATTATCTAGGAGCAATTGAGAATTCCTAAATAGTATTCAAAGTGAAGGAATTAGTGTAAACATGAGCAGTTAAGAATTCATATTTATGACTAATCCTAAAGAAAACATAATTAATAGCAGAGATTGAGCACAGGGTGCATTAAAACAAATCCTGGGCTATTCTTCTTCTCTGTTACTAAGATTATGGAACATATATGAAATTTGTAAACACAGAAAACATAAAACACAGTTTAGAATAACTTATTGTTCCATTGAATGACATAGGAATTCTGTAGCAGGTCCCAGAACATCATTTGCACATTCAGGCGGTGCAGAAACCATGAACTTCAACAGCCACTTGTATTAGAGAGTCTCAAAATTATAGCGCAGTCTAGCAAGAAAATCACCAACCCCAAATACATATTATGGGGAGGTATTTATACAGAAAGGGAGATACAAAATATCATGAAGATAAGTCTTAAACTCATAACTTCCTTTACCAACTCTTAAGAAGGAGTAAGTGAGGGAATAAATGCTATAGTAAATATGAATGTGCTAGCTGTCCAATTTGTCAGAGGTATTTTGACTTTCTGGGCTGAGTGAGTCGGCTGGTCACTGCGCATTGATCTCTGCGTTTGTTGCCTTGATGTTGCTATGTTGTTTGTCGTTGTCTTGGCCTTTATCATCGGTGCTTGATTTCTTTGCATTTAATGAGCTACAGTCACCACTCCATTTCTGCTTTATGTTGTTTTTTACCTTTTGACAATTGTACCGTGCTTCTATATTTGCTGACCTATAGCTGATTTAAAAGATTTAATAAACAAAATTACCTGAGCAATGTCTCCAGCATTCCTTTCCACTAATCCTCTGTAGGCAGCTGATGTCTTTGTAACTTTATCAGTGTGTTTCATAAGCTTCAGTGTATTTATAAAAGTTGGGCTGGATTTCAAATAGGTGGTTTATCTCATGTTCAATGTAGAACAGATTTTCTAATTTGTCATAGAGACTCTGTCCAGATGGAGGCCCTGTTTCTTCTGAGGTGCTTGAGGATGCTGTGATTTGATTGGAGGCATAATTATTTACCCTGTTGGCATATTGCTCATGGGATAGAAATCTTCCAGCGCTGGTTAATAAACTGGGTAGCCCCCTGCTCTGTAATGCTACAAACTTTATTCTGAACTCATTCACCTCTGCCTGCATTTCTTGGCATTTTATTTCCAGAGTCTACACAAAATTCCTTAGGATCAGCACCCTTTTTACTAGTAAGATGGTATCAGTCCTGTTCTTGATACCTATTGCTGTCAGCTGCTCTTTGGTATGAGTATTGAGGAATTGGATCATCCTATTGGCTTGCTCGGGCATATTTCCTAAAGATGCTCTAGCCTTTTGATTTTCAAATTGAGCTAAGCCTATTAATTCCATCTACTCATGTATAGTTTCAATCGATTGCCACTGGTCAGTAATGGATTGGCCGATCTTGGCCCATAAAATTTTCTTGACCTTAGCTAGAGTCTTATCAAGAGTAAGTTCCTTTTCCATCTCTTTTATTCTTTTATCCAGGGTTTTCATTTCCCTTGTTTTCTCAGCTACATCCATCTTTGACTTGTCATATCTCACCTCAATTTTAGCCAGCTTTTCTTTGGCCTCTTTCAATTCTGCCATCTGCACTTCTAGGGCCTTTATTTCTTTCATCATTTCCTCCATGCTCACGCTGGCCTCTTGCTCTGCTGCTGCTGTAGTTGTTGCTGAAACTGGTGCTGAGCTTGAGGTACTTGCTATGGATGTTGGATTAATGGGAGGGACTGTTGTGGTGGTCGTAAGAGGAGCAACTATAAGAATGTGAGTTGTTTGAATTGGCTGAGAGACCAACTCTCCCTGTCTCCCTTGTAGTGATGCCTCCAAGGAATTCTCTGTTTCTATCAATCTTTTATGCATCTTCATGAGCAAAGTAACCACATCCTCCTCTTCTTTTTTTTGTGCCACCTCTGTAATTTGATGATGTAGTGTAGCTGGCAACCTGAGTTGTCTTTTGAGGGCTGCTATGTCTTCCTCTTTCTTTTTTATCAAGGCCTGAATGCCCTTCGGATCCTTGGGATCATGTCCCAACTCTATAATGATCTCCTCCAAGGATTTGATTCTATTATCTTTAGCCATTGAGGAGGCCTTCTCTAATTCTAGTTGGGCAGAAGTATTATGCAATGAATTTTGCAATCTATGGGCCAACAATGTTTTGTCTGCCAAGGTAGAATATACCATTTCGTCGGTCTGCTTGTGTAACTCAATCTGGTCCATTGGATGGATATCCTTGGAGAGAACTTCCAGATTGGTTCTGATATAGTCAGCAGCTGATTGTGGTTGCTGCATTGTAGGTCTGAAATGACTAAGGGTCATTTTCCCTTCTTGGATGTCATAGGCTGCCATTAGCCTTTGCTGATTAGTGGGAGCCATTCTTAGCAGTTGGTTGTAAAGCTGGAACCTCACTGGCTCATTTCTAGCCTTGACATCAGTGAATGTCTTCTTGATATCAGAGCCCTGTTTACTCTGTTTCCTGGTGGATGTAACCTCCACACCTTCTTGTCTTTCTTGCTCTAGCTGGAAGGAGCTGGCTGATGTCTCCATACTTGGGGGAACTTGCTGTTCAGTAGGCCCCTCTGGCAATTCTTCTTCTGAATAAGGATTTAATCTTTGTCTCTTTTCTGCTTGCTGATCTGTAGATGCCCCTGTGGGTGTCTCTTCCTCTCTATCCCTTTTCTTGGCCCTTTCCTCCTTAAGAGGAGTTTGCAATACAGGGATTTCAGTCACCTTTGCTTGTGTTGAAGGGTCTTGCCCTTGACTTTGTTCATCTGATGGAACTGGTTGATCTGCCATTGTCTCTTGCTGCTCTGAATGTTGCACCTCTTTTCCTTTGGATGTGTCTGCTGGTGGAGCGCTTACCTGGGGAGGCTGTTGGGAGGCCGTGGCGGATGAGGTGCCTTCTCCAAGGTGCCGAGGACCTGTGAAAAACACCTGTCCAAAAGATTCCAGGTCAACTGATTTTTCAAGGTTTTTGATTGCTTTTTTTGTAATCTCTTCTTCAATAAGTTCTTCCACTAGTGTGCCCTCTACCCATTCTTGTTGGTTGGCATATTGTTCAATTCCAGGGATTGGGAAGTGGACATACCCTGTGAGCTTGTTTTTAACTCTTCTAAAGCTTATGAAATGCTCAGGGTCATATGGTGCCCAAAGAAAACTTTGTTTCAGCTTGAGTTTATCTCTCAGAATATTGTCAGCATCCTTCTAAGCTTCCTCCCTTTTATTAAAGATAAAAGGGCCCAATTGATGTCTTATCTTGAGCTGTGCTTTTTTCCTGACACCATAAAAGTGAGTCAAGTCTGCACTGTTGAATTGCCGATAGTACTCCAAGGCAAAGAGTCTCATGGGGACATATTTTGGCAGTCTCTATGGGGCTAATTCACAGCCATAGATCCTTATTACAGTGTGGTTTTGGTAGAAGTACCAGTCACCAATGCTGTATCCTTTTGAGAGATGTAGGATTCTCTGCATTTCAGCAGTGAGCCTGGGAGGAGGATCTGCTGACAATAAGCAAGTGGCTGGATAGAAAAAAAGGTCGATGAACTCACAATAGGTGTATGGGGAGAAATTAGCATGATGTAACACTGATGACCAAAATATTACAGACCTTCGCTCCCCCCTAGCATCCAATTTCTTAAGGAAAACAAGGAAACCATCTGATTGATAGTACAACAGCAAATGATATATATATATATATATATATATATATATATATGAAATATTTGAACACCCTTTCTCTCTCTAAGTTCATGAACTGCTCATGAATCTTGTTGGCTATGAAGGTGGCATTGTCATACTTGACAGCAGGGGGCTGTCCTGGAGTAAATATGGACATCAAAGCAAAGACAGTCTCATCCACAATTTCACTTGTTCTAAATCCTAGGATGTAGGAAATCATGTCTATGAGCAATTTCCTCTCTTCAGTAAACCAAGCATGGTGATAGGGGATTGTGAATCTGGAGTAACGGTCTGGTGGCATAAACAGCTTGGCAACTTGGTCAACTTCTGTAGAGGACAACTTTGAGGCTTGATCCAACAATTGTCTCATGGAAAGGGGGACCAAAGGCTGACTTGGCTTGAATTGCAGCATGTCATTTATGGACTGAGGGGTAATGTAAAAGAGGACATTTCTAGCAGGGTCCATCACTGCCCTTTTAGAAGGCTCATAGTTAGCACAACACTGATGGATGAGGTCAGGGAAGACATTCAGTGAGGGCAGATAATACATAGGCATATTGGATTCCCATGTTCCTAATAGGTCAGCTTTGTTTCTGAATTTATTCCTTATTTCACAGAAAGCCTGAAGGTGAGGCTTGTCTCCCTCCATATCATCAATTTGATAGTCTCTGTCAGCAAGAGGTATCCACTCTAATTCTTTATGAGGTGCATTTAGTGGTGCAATATTGAGGGCAACTGGAGCCTCCATGATTGACTGTGATTATAGTTGGATTTGGTCTATATTTTAACAAGAAAACAGAGTCCTGATAATGGGTTTCCTGACAGGAATACTGCAGATTGAGTTAATATGGAAATGGCCTCTTTGGGCAAGATTCAACAGGAAAAACCGAGTCTTCAGAGTTTAGCTAGGAAGCTGAGAAAATGATGAAAAGATGGCTTTGGCTGCAAGTGCTTTCTTGCTAGTTCTCAGGCAGAAATGAGCTCAATTTCGAGTTTCAGGGGAAATTTTGCAGAGGGCTATAGGGTAAACAGGTTTTCTTTGGAAGTAATGGTGAGTGGCAAGTTGAAACGAGGAGGTTTAGAGGTTCCAGTATATTTCAAACACATTAATTCTTTCAGAGGTTGTTTTAACAGAGAAACTTGATAAAACAGGGTTTTCGAGCGACAATCGAATAAATAACTGTATATTCGTGACTTTGTGGTGAAATGGAGTTGCAGGTAGAGCCGAGGAGGTTGGGTTGCAGGTTGAATATGCCTGGGTGGCAGACTGGAATGTTAACGGTGGATTGGACGTATTTTTCATGCAAGAACTTTCACCATTGGTCAGGTAAAAACAAACGAAAACATCACTTTCGTTGGTTTTTAACGAAAATTTGTGTTTTTTTCGAGCTTTTGGCACTTTTTATGCTAACGTCGGCATGACGCCACATGGTCCTATAGCAAGGTACGGCAGATAACATGGCAGCTGATGTGGACGGGTGATGGGGCAGCCACGATGGACTGTACAACAGCGAAGGCGCTGACGCAAAAACCGATGAGGAGATGACGTGCGTAGAGACAAGGACAAGCGGTAAGTGGTTTGCTATTGGACCACTTTGGTATGGGAGCGGTTTGTGTCAGCGAGGGCCCAATGCAATCGAAACGGGCCAGACGTCCCCGCATACGGCGGCAAAACCGCTTTCTATCAGGAGCTAACCCTCATACAGCGGGGTCGCTCCGATATTGGCACGGGCCATCGGATCTAGAAGGGCGGATCAGAGGGTTGACGGGATGTGTAGGTGTTGGTGCGATATGGCGTGGGGACCCCCCCGTATATTTAATATTATAAAATAATGTGGGGGTTTAGAACTTTGGTTATATGGGTTTTATGTTTGCGCGAGTGTGGCTATTGGTTTAATCAAATATTAAACCGATCCCAAAATATACAAGCGTGGAGGGTATTGAGGCTTGGTTTATGTGTGAGGGGGTCAACATGGTTATTAATTTAACCAAATGTTAAATTAACCCCAAGTATTTGGACGTGGAAGGGCTAGTACCAAGGCCCCAAATGGACCTAGTATTCCCCTAACTTTGTATTGTATGGCTATAGTGCCAAGGGGTGGGATATTTAGTATTTTTTTGGGTTTTTATATGGTTTTTTGTATGATAGGGATGGGGAAATAAGAGAGGGAGCTATATAATAAAGTTAAATGTTAATGTGATTTTATGGAATGAAACTATAATAATAGATGCTAAGTTTATAAGGTGAAAACTTAGGCATAAGAAAAATGGAAGGACTATGGAATGATGATTTTTACACAAGAAATGTGGCTTCTTTGCACTAAGTAAACTCAGTGTTTGACTTAGTATTTCTCATAGAATGAAGTGAAACAGGACTTATTGGGTAGATCCCAATGTCCTTGAGGGAATGTTAGTAAAGATTTCTGGGGGAATGATGGGGAAATGAGACATGCCTCCATTGTTATGCAACCAAACAACTACCATGGTACCAATGTCATTGATGAGATAAGTCTTTCTTGACAAGACAAAAGTGATCACCAACTTGCTTCTGCAACCTCAAACTACCTACCCAGCCTAATGCACCTAACATATTTTCTTCCTTTTGATTGGGTGCATTTGAACTAGCAAACCCTGGTTATGCTCTTTTCTTTTGACTGCCCTCCTATCTAAGTCTAGCCTTATCTCTTCCAAGAGCCCGGATTAAGATGTTGGGCTCCTTAATTTCTCTATCCATGTACTCACCTGCCAAGCTTGAACTGTTTGGACCGATATTCTTTCTCTATTCTACAACAAGAAATTTAAACATTGAATGGTCCAGATTGAACTGTTGAGCCATCCATCAAGTGTGATGAACAATAGTATTTGCACATTGTGAACTTGCAAATAAGATAGCAGTGGCATTTTGACTGGCCACTTTCCTGGTCTTTTGGTTTGGGGTTGATTTCTATTATTTTTTCTGACCAATTCATTTTCTTGCCCTTTGATTATTCTTTTAGGGCATACCCTCTTTACATTTTTAATGTTCTTTATCTGTGTACAAAATATGGAACCTTCGCAGGATGCAAGGATGAACATATTTGGCACTTCCATAGTCAATCATGAAAAATGAAACCTATTGTTATAGGAACCTAACAGGTTCTTTTGGCTAGTCAACAATGAATTTTAGTGGTGAACCCTTCACCCACATTTGTGAGTGGAGAAGACACTCCCCCTCTTATGGATCTTCGGGCTCCTAGAGGTGGAAAAAGTGGCACTGTGCTCCGTATCAATGATCTGATTTCCTTTGTCATTCCTCTTATCAGGTTCTAATTCAGGGTCAGAACATGCATATGATTCTAAAGCCTTCAAATAGGCCACCAGTGATTGCTTGGGCCGTCACTCACTTGTGTTATGAGTGGGGCTCTTATGGAACTCACACCACTTTCCTATGTCCTTCTTTGACTTCGTGGTGTTACGCTTTTATTGCGGCTTCGACGGGTTGTCTTTGGTCACACTTTCTTGGATTTTTCCTTGGTTTTGCGGTTTGGGGAAGTCTTTCCCTTGCTTCAAATTCTAGGATCCAAAGTATCGCTTCTTCTATTTAAACTTCTACTCGATCTTGACAACATATCAGTACATTGTGCCAAGCGATGAGATGTCCACGAACTCCATCTTGTCCTAGATGTACTTGTGTAGGTATTCATGGTATTTGAGTATCAAATTCCGCTCAGAATCCTTGATACCAAACTATGTGTGAAGGGTATGAAAAATTTTGGTAAACTCTTGCACGTCTTGGTCCCTTCCTTGCCGCAACGTGGTCCAATTTATGTATTTTATCCTCATAGCTTTTGATAGGGTAGTACTGCTCCTTGATGGCATCCCATAATAAATTCCAAGTGGGTTCTACTAAAAAAAATGAGGTCGTACTTTCATCCTTATGTTCGTAGTACATTTCCCTCTAGTACTTAACGTGGGGGGTGGCTTTGAGAAGAGTGAAAGTAATATTTTCCCGGCTGGAAAAATCATGAACAGAAAAATAACCTTCTAGCAGATTTAACCATTTATCTACGACATCTACATCTATCTAACCCTTGAATATGGAGATTTCAAAGTTAACTTGTACCTTAAACGGTGTGGAATTTCCAGAGTAGTTGTTGGAAGTAGATACGTCGCCCTTGAGTAGCCATTGTAGGATATGTGAAATGTTGTCCATCATCGCATTCCTTTGTCACTTGAGGACTTCTTCAAGCAAGATTTTGACAGGATCTCCTACCCCCTCATCTTTCTTTTCTTTCACCATGGGAGGCCTTCGGGATTTGTGAGGCTGGTCTTGCAAAGGTTCGACCAATTCAAGCCCTAACTCCTTAAATCCCAACCTCGTTGGGGACATGAAAAGAAAAACAGAGAAAGAGAAAACCCCTCTGATACCACTAATTTGAATTTATACAGGAACACAACAAAATATAGAAATACCCATATACACAGAGATGCAGCAGAATTAATACTTGATTTCATTAATGTAAAATATTGAGATATGCTTACAAACAGAAATGGAAATAAACTAGCTCAGGCGATGGTAGCTTATCGCTGAGAAGAGATGCAGCAGCTACATGCCTCTAAAATGTGTTACAATGAGGCTCGAACACCTATTTCTTGTTGAGAAACAATGGAAAACCCTAAACAACCAGAAACCTAACCCTACGAGATGAAGTGCCAAACTATGGGCCTTGTTTTGGTAAATTAGTACATCAACTTCCCTAGGTTGTAACTTTGGCATACGAACTTCATTTGACGTGCACAATACCTCGTTAGAAAGATCTGTCCTAGGAGTACAAATTTCAAATGGCCAATATTATTCAATGGCCCATAGTGGGCCATATTTTCCCCAAAAATGTCGTTTAGGGCCTCAAAATGGATCCGGAAGTTAAAGATCTGAAAAAACTACCAAAAGTAGCAAATTGTGCTATAATTAAGGAAACTGAAAAAATGAAAGAGACAGTTGTGGGGACCCAAGTGGGATAGGTAAATGGCCACCAACATCTAATTGGATCATTCCCCCCCTTAGGAAGCAATGGTCCCCATTGCATTGAGTGCCTCCGTGAGATGGGGAAACCTCTGCTGAACTTGGTCCCCGGTGAGCTATTCTCCAATCTCTGATGTGTCCAGTAATGGTGGGAAGCATGGTCGAGGGCAGTCCACATTAAACACTTGGTGCAAGCCAAGGAATGGGGGAATGTTGTGCTCCAAAGCATGGTTTCCCTCAACCTTGGTAATGTTGTAAGGACCATATCAGAGTGGTCTGAGCTTCAGATGGGGCTCTTGTAAGGTGTTCTTTCTACAGATGCAACCAGACTTTGTCACCCACCTCAAATTTGTGTGGCACCCGATAACGATCATGTCGCTGCTTGTACTTGGCATTTTCCACAATGGAGCAGTGATATATTGGCCTATTGGGTAAAGGTGCTCCGGGAGTCAGATCGAACGAATGCTTGACTTGACGGTGTAACAGTACCCTTGTGGTTGAGGAGAAGATGTCCCTATATTCTTTCATGACCGTATCCACCCGCTTCTGCTCTGTGGAAGAACCCTTCTCGAGGGCCACGGATGTGGCTACGATCTTCCCCTTACTTTGAGAGAGAACCAGAAAGAAAATGGTTTTCCTAGTCTGGGAGATGATCTTACTACATTTCTTAGCAAAGATCAAATAGGTGGCTGTAGGTGGGGATACCTCCAGTATCCTATATAATGAATTACCCAAAGAAATAATAATAGTGTGAGTCCTTGACTCATACACAACATGTCACTTCCACAAGTATGGTTGGCCTAATAATACATCACAAACATCAAGAAGTGCAACATCACATAATACCTCATCTGTGAAGGGCTTGATGTTGTAGGGAAGGTGACACTGTTGGTAGACTTGGAGATCTCGTCCTTGGTGAAGCCACCCAATGTTGTATTGTTGGAGGTGTGGTATGGTCAGTGGGCCTAGCCACTTCATGACCTTTGCTGAAATGAGGTTCTTTTGGTTGCCACTCTCGAAAATAAATTGCAGCGGTGAACCCTTCACCCACATTTGTGAGTGGAAAAGATGCTCTCCCTCGTATGGATCTTCATGCTCATTCTTCTGGATCTTCATGGTGGAAACAGTGGCGTTGGCCTCCACATCAATGATCTGCTTCCATTTGTCAATCCTCTTGTCAGGTTCTGACTCAGGGTCAATTAATGCATCTGATTCTAAAGCCTTCAACTCGGCCACCAATGACTACTTGGCCCGACACTCACTTGTGTTATGAGTGGGGCTCTTATGGAACTCACACCACTATCCTATGTCCTTCTTTGACTTCGTGGTGTTGTTATTTTCTTGCAGCTTTGATAGGTTGTCCTCAGTCACACTGTCTTGGCTTTTTCCTTGGTTCTGCGGTTTGGGGAAGTCTTTCCCTTGCTTCAGATTCATGGATCCAAAGTATCACTTCTTTTGTTTAAACTTCTGCTCAATCTTGACAATGTATTAGTATGTTGTGCGGAGCGATGAGATGTCCAAAACTCCATCTCGTATTGGTTGTACCTGTGTAGGAATCCATGGTATTTGAGTATCAAATGCCGCTTAGAATCCTTGATACCCAACTTTGTGCGAAGGTTATGAAAAATGCTGGGAAACTCTGACATGCCTTGGTCCCTTCCTTGCTGCAACATGGTCCACTTTATGTATTTATCCTCATAGCATCCAACAGGATAATACTACTCCTTGATGGAATCCTGGAATGAATTCCAAGTGGGTGCAGCTAAAAATAGTGAGGTCATACTTTCATCCTTCTAATCACAGTAGGGTTCCCACCAGTACTTGACGCGAGGGGGCGGCTTTGAGAAGAGAGAAATTAATCTTTTCTCGGTTGGAAAAATCGTGAATAGAAAAATAACCTTTAGCAGATTTAACCATTTATCTACAACATCTACATCTATCTAACCCTCTAATATAGGGATTTCAAAGTTAACTTGTACCTTAAAGGGTGTGGCATTTCAAGAGTAGCTGTTGGAAGTAGATGCGTCGCCCCTAGGTAGCCGCTGAAGGATCTGGGAAAAGTCGTTTGTCATCACGTTCCTTTGTCACTTGAGGGCTTCTTCAAGCAAGATTTTGATAGGATCTCCTTCCCCCTCATATTCCTTTTCTTCCGCTATGGGAGACCGTTGGGATTTCTGAGGCTGGTCTTGCAAAGGTTCAACCAATTATAGCCTTAAATCCTTATATCCCGACCTTGTTGGAGATATTCGACGAAAAAAAGAAAGGGAGACCCCTCTCAAACCACTAATCTAGATTTATGCAGGAACACAACAAAACATATAAATTCCCATATACACAGAGATGCAGGGGAAATAATACTTCATTTCATTAATGTAAAATATTGAAATATGCTTACAAACAGAAATGGAAATAAAGTAGCTTGGGAAATGGTAGCTTATCTCTGAGAAGAGATGTGGTGGCTAGATGCCTTTGAACTATGTTAGAATGAGGCTCGAAGGCCAATTTATTGTTGAGAAATAACGGAAAACCCTAAACATCCAAAAACCTGACCATAGGAGATGAAGTGCCAAACTATGGGCCCCGTTTGGGTAAATTGGTATATCAACTTCCTGGGGTCGTAACTTTGGCATAGGATTTGCATTTGACGCGCATAATACCTCGTTAGAAAGATCTATCCAAGAAGTACAACTTTCGAATGGCCAACATTAAACAATGAAAAAGTTTGGCCCCCATTTTCCCAAAAAGCGTCATTTACGGCCTCAAAACGACTTCGGAAGTTTAGGACCCGAAAAGGCTGCCAAAAATAGTAAATTCTGCTACAATTAAGGAAACTGAAAAACTGAAAGAGATAGTTGTGTGGGTCCAAGTGGGATAGGTGGGTGGACACCAACATCCACCTAGATCATTCGTCCCCCCTTAGGAAGCAATGGTCCCCATTGCGTTGAGTGCTTCCATCAGTTGGGGAAACTTCTGTTGAACTTGGTCCCTGGTGAGCTGTTCTGCAATCTCTAATGTGTCCAGGAATGGTGGGAAGCATGGTCGAGGTTAGTCCACATTGAACACTTGGTACTAGCCAAGGAATGGGGCAATGTTGTTCTTCAAAGCATTGTTTCACACAACCTTGGTAATGTTGTAAGGACCATATCAAAGTAGTCTGAGCTTCCAATGGGGCTCTTGTAAGGTGTTCTTTCTGTAGATGCAACCAGAATTTGTCACCCACCTGAAACTTTTGTGGCACCCGATGTTGATCATGTCGCTGCTTGTACTTGGTGTTTTCCATAATGGAGTGGTGATATATCAGCCTATTGGGTAGAGTTTCTCTGGGAGTCAGATCAAACGAATGCTTGACCTGGTAGTGCAACGGTACTGCTGTGGGTGAGGAGAAGATGTCCCTATATTCTTTCACGACCATATCCACTTACTTCTGCTGTGTCGAGGAACCCTTCCAAGGTGACATGGATGTGGCTATGATCTTCCCCTTACTTTGAGAGCAAACCAAAAAGAAAATGAATTTCCTAGTATGGGAGATGATCTTACTACATTTCTTAGCAGAGATCAAAGAGGTGGTTGTAGGTTGGGTTACCTCTCGTATCCTGTATAATGAAGTACCCAAAGAAATAATAACAATGCGAGGCATTGAATCATACACAACATTTCACTTCCACAAGTATGGTTGGCCTAATAATACATCATAAACATCAAGAGGCGCAACATCACACAATACCTCATTTATGAAAGGCTTGACGTTTTAGGGACGGTGAAACTGCTAGTGGACTTGGAGATCTCATCCTTGGTGAAGCCACCCAATGTTGTATGGTTACGGGTGTGGTATGGTTAGTAGGCCTAGACGCTTCATGACCTCTGCTGAAATGAGGTTCTTTTGGTTTCCATTGTCGACAATGAATTGCAGCGGTGAACCCTTCACCCACATTTGTGAGTGGAAAAGATGACCCCCCTCCTTTGGATCTTTAGGCTTGTTCTTCTAGATCTTGGTAGTGGCAACAGTGGTGCTGGGCTCTGCATCAGTGATCTGCTTCCCTTTGTCATTCCTCTTGTCAGGTTCTAACTCAGGGTCAGAACATGCACCTGATTCTGAAGCCTTCAACTCAGCCACCAACGACTGCTTGGCCCGACACTCACTTGTGTTATGAGTGGGGCTCTTATGGAACTCACACCACCTTCTTGTGTCCTTATTTGACTTCATGGTTTTGTTCTTTTCTTGCAACTTCAACAGTTCTTATTGGTTATGTGGTTTTGGGAAGCCTTTCCCTTGCTTCAGATTCATAGATCCAAAGTCTCACTTCTTCTATTTAAACGTATGCTCAATCTTGACAGCGTATCGATACATAGTGCTGAGCGATGAGATGTATAGCAACTCCATCCCATCCTAGATGTACCTATGGAGGCAGCCGCTGTTTTTGAGTATCAAATGCCGCTCAGAATCCTTGACATCTAGATTTTTGTGAATGGTATGAAAAATATTGGTAAACTCCGACACATCTTGGTCTCTTCCTTGCCGCAGCGTGGTCCACTTTATGTATTTATCCTCATAACTTCTGATGGGTATTACTTCTCCTTGATGGCATCCCTGAATGAATTCCAAGTGGGTGCGGCTGAAAACAGTGAGGCTGTACCTTCATCCTTCTACTTGCAGTAGGTTTCTCACCAGTACTTGACATGGGGGGAAGCTTTGAGAAGAGCGAAAGTAATCTTTTCCCTGCTGGAAAAATCATGAATAGAAAAATAACCTTCTAACAAATTTAACCATTTATCTATGACATCTACATCTATCTAACCCTTGATTATGGGGATTTCAAAGTTAACTTGTACCTTAAAGGGTGTGGCAATTCCAGAGTAACTATTGGAAGTAGATGTGTCGCCTCGGGGTAGCCGCTGAAGGATCCAGGAAAAGTTGTCCATCATCGCGTTCCTTTGTCATTTGAGGGCTTCTTCGAGCAATATTTTGATAGGATCTCCTGCCCCCTTGTCTTTCTTTTCTTCGACCATGGGAGGCCGTTGGGATTTTTGAGGCTGGTCTTGCAAAGGTTCAACCTGTTCAAGCCCTAACTCCTTATATCCTGACCTCATTGGTAACCTGCAATGAAGAACAGAGAAAGAGAAAACCCCTCTGATACCACTAATCTCAATTTATGCAGGAATGAAACAAAATACAAAAATGCCCATATACATAGAGATGCATCGTAAATAATACTTCATTTCATTAATGTAAAATACTGAAAAATGCTTACAAACAGAAATGGAAATAAAGTAGCTCGGGAAATGGTATCTTATCTCTAATAAGAGATGTGGTGGCTACATGCCTCTGAATTGTGTTACAATGAGGCCTGAAGGCCTATTTATTGTTTAGAAACAATGGAAAACCATAAACATCCAAAAACCTAACCCTAGGAGATGAAGCGCCATACTATGGGCCTCGTTTGGGTAAATTGGTACATCAATTTCCCGGGGTCGTAACTTTTGCATACGATCTTCGTTTGATGCGCACAATACGTCGTTAGAAATATCTATCCGAGGAGTAAAAATTTCAAATGACCAAGATGAATAATAACACATGTTGGCCCCCATTTTCCCAAAAAAACGTTGTTTAGGGTCTCAAAACGGCTCTGGAAGTTCAGGCCCTGAAAAAACTGCCAAAAATAATAAATTGTGCTACAATTAAGGAAACTGAAAAAGTAAAAGAGACAGTTGTGGGGGTCCAAGTGGGATAGGTAGGTGGCCACCAAAATCCACCTCGATCAAGAATTTAATTGAAATTCTCTTTCTATCAAGTTATGAATCATAGCTAACATCATCATTTTTGCATTTATTGTATTATTTCTTGTATTCCAGTTTTATTTGATGCAATGGTAATGTTATTGGAGTAGATATGTGAAGAAGGACAACCAGGATACCCTAAATTAAGAGCCTCTTCTCTTTCTATCTACACATTACAAATCATTTCTCTTTAGTTTCTCTTCTTGGGGATAGTACTGTGAGGAAGGACAACTAGGACCTCCTAAGTTAGGAGCCTCTTTCTTGCTTGCTCCATCTTGAACAACAAACTTTTTAGTCTTTTAAAACTTAGATTATATTTGTAATATGAAATTCCTGTAACTTTATATTCTTGCCTTCCTAATTTGATTTCACCTTAAATCCATATATTTTGGATATGATTCCAAGTCTACAAACCCAGATTGACAAGTAAAACACGTGTTAGTTTAGTTAGTAAATTGACCTTATAATATGCAAGCCCCAAGGTACCAATGGGAGTTTCTATGTCAAACTTCCTAGATAAGATGTTGATGTCGACAGGAAACAACGCATCGTAGGAGGGCCTTGATGTATCCCCCATCAACGACACGAAATGCGTATCAAGATTTGAAACATAATGATGTTGATGTGGAACTGGTTCAGAAGTGGCATACATGGAATGAAGGCTTAAGAGTATCATAGTAGATAAAAATTGAATGAATTCTCTTAAACATATCAGCAACATTGATTGGAGTTGGAAACATTTACACAAAACTAAATGTGGAGGATTTGATATGGTGTGATGAACAAAAAATACAAGTAGATTTCCCAACCTAGCAACCACATAGACGAAGTGGAAGAGTAACATGTTCAAGAGTGACTCACTACCAATCAATAGGTAGAGTACCCTATTTTTCCCAATTTCCTCAATCATTTCTGGTCAACACCTCTTTATTTTTGACATGATTGAGGAGGATAACATATGCTTGATGTTATGCAACCAAATCACAAAATAGAAGAAAATATAGGTCAACGACTTCAAAATCAACCTCTTTGAGGGGGAAACCTCCTTTACATTACATAAATGAACAATTCTTGAATGATAGAAATGACAAGACCTCCTTTCTATATATAGGAGTCTAAGGGGTCACAATATAATGAGAGCCGACATAACAATAATAATGTAAGGGCGCAATAATAATAATAGTGGGATTCTATGGGGCATAATAATAACAATATGGGGACAACATGGGCACACAATAATAATAAGGGGTTACAATCACAATAATAATAAGGGAATACACTAGTATTTTAGGAACCTAACATGCACCTCTCCTTCAAAAAATTGGTGTCCTCAATGTTTGAGTAGTTCTGGATGATTTTGTATAAAATTCTCATCCTCCCATGTGGAATCTTTAGCGGGTAAGTTCTTCCACTTGTGAGATACTCTGAAATCGATCGATTTCATAGCTATCAAGTTTTTGTTTCAGTGAATGCTTCAGATTCCAATATGATTACGCCTTCCTTGCCAAGTTCTGGTAATATTGTTTCAACTAGGATCTTGTCACCTATAACCTTCTTTAAGCATGAAACATGGAAAATTGGGTGCACTCAGCAAGATGCAAGAAGTTCCAATTTGTATGCCATAGTACCAATCTTTTGCAACACCTTGTATGGACCATAATACTTTGGTGATAATTTATTATCCTTCTTATCTTGCTTGATGGAAATTTGTTTGTATGGTTGTAGTCGTAGAAATACCTAGTCACCTACATCAAAACTTCATTCGATGTGATGTTGATATGACTGTTGTTTCATTCTATTTTGCGCCAAAGTTAGGTTATCCTTTAAGAGATGGAGAACCTTTTTTTGATGCTCGATGTGATATTCCACTACTTGTACCTTAGAATTTTCTCTTAAATATGATGTGATAGACGGTGGATGATATCCATAAAGTCCCATAAATGGGGTAATTTTTGTTGTAGTATGGAAGGAAGTTATATACCACCATTCAGCCAGAGGCAACTATTTGACCCATTGTGTCTATTTATCAGATACAAAGCAACGAAGGTATCCTTCCAAACATTTGTTCACTATCTCAGTTTTCCCATCAAATTGAGGATGATAATATTAGCTATGAGCTAACTGAGTAATGAGACAAGAAAATATTTTTTTTCCAACAATTTCGAGTGAAAATAGGATCTTTGTCGCTTACAATAATATTTGGGTTTCCATGTAGCTTTTCAATTGTTTCCATAAATGCAGTAACAACTATATTGGCTTTAAATGGATAATATAATGCACAAAAGTGTGCATACTTGGTAAGTCTATCAACTACCACCATGATGACACTCTTTCCTTCAATCTTGGGTAAACCTATGATAAAATCCGTTGAAACCTCCTCCCAACATTGTTTTGGAATGGATAAAGGTTGTAATAGACATGGGGTCTTAATTGTATCAACTTCATTTTTTTGGAAAACCAAACATTCCAACAAACTTTTGAATTTCAGATTTAAGGCCATCCCAAAAAAAAACCTTCTTAACCTCGTGGTATGTTTTTAAAAATCCTGATTGCCCTCCTAAGGGATAGATGTGCAATTCCAGAAGAATATTTTGTTTGAGTTGGGAATTCTTACAGAGGTATAAGCAATATTTGTACCATAACAAATCATTTTCCCAGCTAAATATATCAGTTGTACTGGGATCTTTCTACAAATTTTGAATGAGTTCCCACACTTCTTGATCATTCTTCCATTCATCCCTTGCTTCGTTTATCCAATTTGGTTGGATAATAGAAATGGCACAAAGTAATGCTTCGACATCCTCGTCCTTTCTTGAGAGTGAATTTGAAACAACATTTTTCTTCCCTTTTATGTAGTTGATTTAAAATTCATAACCCAACATCTTTGTGACCCATTTTTGCTTCTCTTATGAAGATAATCTTTACTCTAAGAAGTATTTAAGGCTATCATCATCCGTTTTTACCTTGAAGTCTCTTCCCATTAGGTAAGGTCACCATTTCTTAAGTGCATGTAGTATTCCTAACATTTCCTTCTCATAAATAGCTTTGTGTAAATACTTTCCTTTGATTGGACAAATTTCAAAAGAAATGGGTCTTTCCTCTTGAATTAAAACAATAATAATTCCATTTCCTGAGGCATCACATTCCACAATAAAGGTTTTTGTGAAGTCTAGAGTAGCTAAGACTGGTGCTTGGCACATTTTCTCTTTAATATGTTCAAAGGTTTTCGTTGCTTCTGGAGTCCTAGAAAATGCATCTTTCTTCAATAATGTTGTTAGAGGTGCTACTATTCTCCCATAGTTCTTAACAAACTTGCAATAATACCTTGTCAACCCGAGAAATCCTCTCAGATTCTTTATGGATGTGGGGATTTTCCATTCCTTAATGGCTTTAATTTTTCTAGGGTCTACCTTAACACCTTCATGAGACACAATATGACCCAAATATTCCACCTCTTGTACTCCAAAGAAACATTTGGAGGTTTTTTCATATAATTGTTTCTCCTCCAATAGTTTGAGCACTCTACTAACATGTTGAACATGATCCTTCCAAGACTTGTTGTAGGTTAGTATATGATCAAAAAATACTAACACAAATTTTCTAAGGAAGGGTTTGAAAATGGAATTCATCAAACCTTGAAATGTAGAAGGTGCATTGGTAAGGCCAAAAGGCATGACCAAAAATTCATAATGACCCTCATGAGTTCTAAATGTTGTTTTCAGAATGTCTTCAGTTTTCATTATGATTTGATGATATCATGAACAAAGGTCCAACTAGGTGAAGTAAATTTCTCCATGCAATTCATCCAATAATTGATAAATGACAAAAATGGGAAATTTATCTTTTATAGTTGTTATAGACAATTTTGTGCCTTACAGCAATAAGCATGAATTGTCAATAATCCAAGGGATCCAAAGTTCCCTAAACATGATGTTCCTACCCCTAGAGGAACAAGGTCAGCAAACCAACAGCTCTCAGATCAGTTCTCCACCTGAAAACACTCAAAAACAAGCAATCCTGAAATCAAAGCAGGTGCTCCACTAGGCTTCTGCGCTGAAACACAACTGCTCCATGGTGTACCTGCGTTGCAAAGCAGGTAGAACAAAGCCCACCTGCGTTGGGCGAGTTTGGACATGTGGCACAGTGAGTCATTGCTTTGGAATCTTCCAAAAATGACACTTGGGTCAGGTATTTCGCCTTGTGATGAGTCAGAGGCTTTGTTTCTCCAAGTGGAAGCAAGGTTCACCAAGTGGACTCAAGAACTGAAGATCAACTGAAGATTAACTGAAGAGAGAGGGGACACAAGGCAGCTACACATCAGTTGCAAGCTGACTCATCCTTTCTCAATTCATCTATATATTGAGCTCTCTCCTATGAGCTCAGGAGGCTGGAATTTTGTGCAAAGTAATGATATGCTGTTGGTTTCATTCTTGAGTTATTGGGTGATTGTTTGAGAGAGGTGAAGAAGAGCAATTCTTTCTGCTGGGAGGTGTTGCTGGGTTGGAGCCTGCAATGGTTGTAATCCTCTCAGAACCTTTATTTCTTCATTAATAAAAGCTATTGAGGTTCTTCTATGTGCTCTTGTTTCAATTATGTATTGTGATGATTGCATGTTTGGTTTACACTAATCCATGAACCAGTTATGATTGCATGCCTCTTGTAGTTTCCTTCTTTGTCATTGTGCAGGATCTCATTGCAGCTGGGCGAGCAGAAGGACAAAGAGCTAGGAGCAAGCGGCCAAAGAGGAGAGTTTGGATTCGACATTAAGCGCAAGGCAACGGTTAGTGCTTTCTCCATCCTCTTTTGCTTTCATAAAGAAGTAAACCTTCAGTAGTTTGTTTTACAGTTGTTGCTAAGGAACTGTCACCCTTAGAGTGGGTTAGGGTCATCCGAGTCGGATACTTTTCCCTACAACAAACTGGCGAATCCGCTGGGGAACGTATCTGTTTGATTGTGTTTGTAGTATCTTTGCTATTCATTTCCTGAAGAAAAGAGTACCAAATCGAAAAGCTTTTGACTATATCAAAAGCGAAGTAGAGGGGCTGCTACTCTTGCTCATTGTCTGAGCAGATTCATGATTTGAAGAGCTGATCTACAAAGATCCTTGTAAGCTCTTAGTGATAGCTTTGCACCTTCTAAATCATCCCTTTGATTATGCTTGACTGAATGCTTCTGATTTGAGCAAAAACCGTGCATTTTTGAGAAAATTATGACCCGGAAACTGTGAAAACGCAACTCTCGTTTTCCAAAGCAGGTAGTACACAGGCTACCTGCTTTGCAACGCAGGTCCCGAACTAGCTACCTGCGCTGAGAGCCAGTTTGACTGTGCAGAGCCTGCGTTGACCCAAATTTGCTTAGTGCATTTGGGGTTTCCTCCTTTCTCTTGCCTGTTTTCACTTAGTTTTGCTGCTAGGTGTCAGTCTTGTGCCTGTTTTGAAACCAATATTACTTGCCATCATTCTGCCTCTGTTATATAACGAAATTGTACTTGTTCTTTGTATTTCTTACTCATTTACAATTTCCCATAACGAAAAGTAAACTAGTCATGATTTTGGCCTCTTAGATCTGAACCTGTGTTAGGCGTTTTGCTGGTCTAAAGAGTTAGCTTGTTTGCTGTCCATAACTGGTTAGTCGTTTTACTTTCGTTCGTATGGTTTGATTTCATGTATTTCCAGTGATTAAGCAAGTGAATCTTAAGGTGTCTTTTGATTTTGGACAAGCTTGTTTACTTTCGCTTTAAATCGAAATCAAAGTTATATAACCACTTTCTTTTTGTATCCATCCACATTAAGAAAGGGAAAAGAAAATACATGCATTGTGCATTTTGCATTTGACTGTGTGCTTGACGATTTAGAAAAATTTGCATTTTAGTGTGTGCTCTATGATCTGTGTGAAAAGATTTGCCTTTCTTTTCCCTCAGTAGTTAAGGTTTTCAAAGTTGAAAGATTGAAAAGTTTGCTTCTCATCTTAGACTGCATTCAGGAATTTGTTATATACATCTCGTGGTGATCCTTAAAGGCAAACTGATAAGCAAGATCAACATTAAAATAAATCCAATTTACATAACAACGCTTTGTAACATAACGCAAACATCTAGAGGTCTAGGTAGAGACGTGTTCCGGCGTCGTTAAACATAGTGACTGTCGATCTCTACGAAGGTGGGTGATTCCTCCTGAGAGTCGGTGGCACTAATACGGACTTGTGCTCCCACGTACCGTCGAGTATATATTGGGAGACCCCTATAGGCAATTATCCTTTATCCATAGGAAGCCGTGTCGGCCGCCCTACTGATCGCGATGCAGTGAACACAGCATTCACGAAGATTGACCACCCGTACCGTAAAACGTATTCTGTGGTTTCGCGAAAAGTTTGGCACACCCTCTGCCTAGAACTCCAGAGCAGTTTCTTTTGGCCTTTTTCAAACTCTATAACTGAAAAAGTCCATCCGAGCATTTGTCACTTCGGGCTCGTTAAAACATCGAAGGCGACTAGAGTCATCTTTAGCTTTTTCTCGACTCTTAAAACATGAAAAAGCAAGTTTGTGTCTAAAAGTGTCGTTAATAAAATTTATTTTAAGCGGAACAAAATCACCTGTTATTCCCACGTTGATCTTTGAGTTGAAAAGTATGGAGCCCACCAACCAAGGAGGCAACCTTGGCGGAAGTCCAAATCCCTTCTCCTCTTGGGGAGATGTTGGTGCGCCTCATATGGCAACATTGTCACTTCCAGGATTGACAATTGGCCTACCTGTATGGCTCTTTTCAACTAATGTAGTCCAGATCGCCACTAATCCTGAGCAGTCGAATCAACAGTCAGACCAGTCTAGGACTACCCACCAGCCTTCCACTTCTTACAATACTTCCTCTGATCCTTCATCTTCGCAAGGTAGAGCTGGCAAAAGTCAGCCTCCCAAGGAGAAGAAGGAAAGGAAGAAGAGAGAAAAGAAGCAGAAGGAGCCTATGGCGAAGGCGACTGGGGGCAAGCAAAAGACAGCTGACAAAAACCCACACACTGCACCGACCGGGCCTAAATCGCCGTGTGTCATTTGCGAAGGGGCCCACTTCCATCGTGATTTTCCTTGTATTCCCCGGATACTAAGGGACTGGTCCCCAAGATTGCACAATCCGGTAGCATCAACCTCTGGCAGTCATGTTGATTGCAGTCCGTCAACTAGCGAGAGTGAAGGACGAAGAGGGAAACCAAGATCACCCTGTATATTGTGTGAAGGCGAGCATGCCATCCACAGATGTCCATTCTTAGATGAGGCAAAGAGAGTTTTGGAAGATCATCCGGTTTCGCCGTTACGACTTCCTCCTGGATACCAAAAACTCGCTCCTAATCCCTC
Organism: Pinus tabuliformis; assembly: GCA_031772625.1. NCBI lineage: Eukaryota > Viridiplantae > Streptophyta > Pinopsida > Pinales > Pinaceae > Pinus > Pinus tabuliformis. Next base: position 1,303,179,111 of record CM062820.1, read on the forward strand.
GATAGTTGAAAATCCAGCTGACCCGCCCAAGTGGTCAGCTGAAGTGTCGGTCATTGAGAATGAACCTACTGAATCCATACCAGACGAAAGTCTAAAGGTCGAAACGGCAGTTGACCCGGTTCTTCCTTCAGAGGTTTCATCGTCCAATGACTCCGTCATTGAAGACCCATCTTCAAATGACACCCTCACTGAAGAGGATAAGGATGACACCGTCCATATTCTTTTCATCAACACAGACTCTGATGAGCATCAGGGCAATGCGCCCATTCCTTTATCGCAGGAAGGAACATCGTCAGGGTCGTATCCGGCCATATATTCGGTCCCACCACCAAGCAACCTAGTTGTATCCTTTGATTGGAATCAACTAGGCAGACCCCGGTTACCAGCCAGTATCCCATTCAGAATCATAGTCCAAATCTACAGAATGGTGATGGTTGGAACTATCATTGATGAAGGGGCATCTGTGAGTATCCTTTCCTCTGTTGCTTGGAAAGCACTGGGTTGCCTGGCGCTTTTACCTGAGATGAGAAATCTATCAGGTTTTGATAATGGAACCAGTCACCTGTTAGGGATTCTCCCCAATGTTCCGGTTACATTGAAAGGGAAAGCAGTTCGCATGAACATCATGGTCGTCCAGGGACCCTTGGCATATAACTTACTCCTTGGACGAGACTATATATATTGCATGGAGGCAATAGTGTCCTCACTCTTTAGAGTCATGTGTTTTCCACACGAAGGAAGAATGGTCCAGCTAGTAGACCAACTTTCATTTCCAGGATCACGCATTGCAAATAGTCAAATACCGTCCCTTAACGGTTTATTCGCTCAAGGAATGCCACCGCCCCCGGTTCTACTTCCCGACGAATGCGAGTAATTCGGAAAGAAAGAACTGGGACCCAGGGGGCATGCACCCTGGCCTGCCTCGGGCAGAGAAAACCTTAGGTATAAAGTTAATTTCCGCAGAAGGATGGACTAGTCCGTACCCCGTCCGGCAGAGGAAGAGTGGGTTGTTCTAGGATAAAATTCTTTTGTCAAAGTTATGTGAGCGAAGCAATCGCTCCCTTTGTCTAAAGAAGTGGGCTCTCCTAAGGAGGGGGTCTATTTGTGGCAGCAAGAAGCCACCATCTTTGAATGTCAAGCCTCACCCATTAAAACAAGCTGTTTTGAAGGATAAGTAGGGGCAGTCTTCAAAGAAAGAGATGAAATTGCTGCAACAAGTAGTCACCATCCTTAGCAACCTAATGATAGACATCGCCGAAAAGAGAGTTTAGTTTGTGGCAGCAAACAAAACCATTTTTCGGATAATAAGTAAGAGATGGCAGAATCTCGAAATTATACTTTATACCTGGGGGCATGCAAACCTTTTGGAGTGCAAGCACGGGACGACTATTTATTTTTTAAATTTTTAGGTCTTCCCTTAAACCTGTAGGTCTAACCCGTTAAACTCGTAGGATTAGCCGTTTCCAGCTTGCATAAAGAAAGGATGAAGGGCAAAAGTTAAAACCTGCCAAATAGGAGTAATTAGTGAGGTATCGCTCCTTAAATAAGATTACCTCACCTAAAGCATTCCTTGTATTAAGACTAGTATAATTCGAGCAGTTTTAGCAATGTTCATGCTCGTTAAAAAATAAACACAAGAATCGAGCAGTTTTTGTGCAGAAGTTCATGCTCGTTAAAAAATAAACGTAAATTGTGAGCAATCTTTCCCTAGCAGTTCAAGCTCACCCAGAAAAAATGAACCGGTAAACAACCTCGAGAAATGTAACCTTTGAAAGCCATATTAAAAGCCCTTGGTCGTGTTTATATGCCATCACCTCCATCCGTTCATTTGGCCAATCGTTCACCTCCATATGTTTGTTTACCCATTTTGAGGAACAGCTGCGAAGAGTGATTTCACTTAGCCATCCTTGTGACATTGCCGTGATTGGAGAATTCCAACCTGTACCTGGAATCTGCTGCTATCCCTGTTCATCACTCGTTCCTCAAAAGACGAGTCTTCTTTAAGCTCTTTTCACTGACTCGTAAAATATGAAAAGTTTGCCGAGTTTTGGCCTTCCAGCTCGTTAAAGCGACCGGAAAGCTATCCCTCCTCTAGATTTTAATCTTTTTGGACCTGAGGGATTATTGCACAAAAAGATCGAGCGCTTGTTTGTTCGGCTCGTTAAAGCCACCGAAAATTCATCCCTTCTGTATTGTTTTAAACTTTTTCGGACTTAAGGGATTAGATGACGAAAAAGGAATTTTGGAGTTAACTTTTCGTACCTTTTCAGACTCTCTAAAAATGAAAAGGACCGAGTTTTCCTTGTCGTTAGACTCGTTAAAATGATTAAATAGCGACAAACTTGTCTTTAGACTAGAACGAGTTTCCCTATCGCTAGGCTCGTTAAAACATAGCGATAGGCTTGCCCAAAGGGCAGGTTATAGAACAAGCATATGTTATCCTCCTCAAGCTTGACAAAAATAAAGAGGTACTGGTCAGCAATGACTGGGGAAAAATTGGGAGAACCTCACAGTATTAATGGTAGCAAGTCGCTCTTGAACATGACACTTTGTCCTCCGTAGCACATTGGGTTGGGTTGTTTCATTCACCGGTCGCAGAATCATGGTCCTCGCCACACCATCCACCATTGGGGTAATGCTACCAATCCATCACATCAGTGTCGTTATATGTTCAAGAGATGTGGTTCTGTAAAGAGTCAACCGTGTTCCACCCACTGCCATACATTATCCTTCATCCACTTCATGACCGCCACCCTGAATCATACATCACAGTTTGTTTTCACCTCATCATAATCACTAGCTCCGTTCCGTGTCACTGATGTGGGATTCATTAAGGCCCTCCTTTGACGGATCGCTCCTTATCGACATCAACTCATTATCCAAGGAGTTGATCTAGGAACACCCCCCTCAGTACTTTGAAGCTTGCATGCCTCAATGGCAAGTTTCTCACTTCCGGCGACAGGTATACATCAATGACCTTCGACCAGAAGATTTTGCATGGTGGTCGACGCCAAGTCCTTTATTCCCACCATGTAGATTGTACTGCCGTACCTTGAGGGTCATCATCCTTATCGGTGATTCCTCTCGCGCTTGTTAACTGTTTACATCATTTACCGGTAATCAAGCGATGTCTTTCCATGTTCGACTTCAAGAAATTCTCACATGGATCGACTTGTACATCGAGTGAAGATCGGAAGAGACTGAAGACCCCGGATCTAGTTTCATCCATCCGGGCTGCGATATATATTCAGGACATAAAGACATTTGATATGTACATCATTGCAACAGATGATCATCCTTTTCAAAGGATGATAAATTCGGCAGAGAATTATCAGTCTAGCATCAGACGATCGTCTGTTCTATGTACCAAAATGTATTTATAAAGCTGACCATGGGAATGCCCGCCTCAGCTAGATCATGAAAAATGTATGAAAAATAATGTATTGTATTGTATCTTATTACAGGACACTTCTCAGCAGATTGAATGAACTTCGGATCCTCTCAATAAAGCATTTCACCCGATAAACGACCTCATACTTTAGGGGGCATCTGTTATAGACAATTTTGTGCCTTACAGCAATAAGCATGAATTGTCAATAATCCAAGGGATCCAAAGTTCCCTAAACATGATGCTCCTACCCCTAGAGGAACAAGGTCAGCAAACCAACAGCTCTCATATCAGTTCTCCACCTGAAAACACTCAAAAACAAGCAATCCTGAAATCAAAGCAGGTGCTCCACTAGGCTTCTGCGCTGAAACACAACTGCTCCATGGTGTACCTGCATTGCAAAGCAGGTAGAACAAAGCCCACCTGCGTTGGGCAAGTTTGGACATGTGGCACAGTGAGTCATTGCTTTGGAATCTTCCAAAAATGACACTTGGGTCAGGTATTTCGCCTTGTGATGAGTCAGAGGCTTTGTTTCTCCAAGTGGAAGCAAGGTTCACCAAGTGGACTCAAGAACTGAAGATCAACTGAAGATTAACTGAAGAGAGAGGGGACACAAGGCAGCTACACATCAGTTGCAAGCTAACTCATCCTTTCTCAATTCATCTATATATTGAGCTCTCTCCTATGAGCTCAGGAGGCTGGAATTTTGTGCAAAGTAATGATATGATGTTGGTTTCATTCTTGAGTTATTGGGTGATTGTTTGAGAGAGGTGAAGAAGAGCAATTCTTTCTGCTGGGAGGTGTTGCTGGGTTGGAGCCTGCAATGGTTGTAATCCTCTCAGAACCTTTATTTCTTCATTAATAAAAGCTATTGAGGTTCTTCTATGTGCTCTTGTTTCAATTATGTATTGTGATGATTGCATGTTTGGTTTACACTAATCCATGAACCAGTTATGATTGCATGCCTCTTGTAGTTTCCTTCTTTGTCATTGTGCAGGATCTCATTGCAGCTGGGCGAGCAGAAGGACAAAGAGCTAGGAGCAAGCGGCCAAAGAGGAGAGTTTGGATTCGACATTAAGTGCAAGGCAACGGTTAGTGCTTTCTCCATCCTCTTTTGCTTTCATAAATAAGTAAACCTTCAGTAGTTTGTTTTACAGTTGTTGCTAAGGAACTGTCACCCTTAGAGTGGGTTAGGGTCATCCGAGTCGGATACTTTTCCCTACAACAATAGTGATCTTGTTGAGCTCCCTATAATCCGGACACATGTGCCATGATCCATCCTTCTTGTCCACCAATACTATTGGAGTAGAGAAAGAACTTTGACTAGGTATAATTATACCAGCCTCTAACATTAATGCAACCATACGTTCAATTTCAATCTTTTGGGAATAGGGACATCTGTAAGGCCTCATGTTTGGAGGAACACTTCATAGAATCAAATGAATATCATGATGATGGTCACAAATAGGTGGCAGGCCTTTGGGAGTCTCAAATACCTTGGAATGATTGTCCAAGACTTTTTGGAAATCTAGAGAAATAGATGATTTCGATGTGGGAACTTCTAGCGAACATAATTGTGAAATTAACCCATGTTGTTCTATTTTAGAAGCTTTGTCATTCCATGAGAGATGATTATCTTACCCGTTTTCCATGTGATAGCCCTTAATTCAACTTCCTTTCCTTCTAAAAAAAATTCAAGAAAAGTTCTTGAAAATTAAAACCTATCATACCCAGAGATTCTATCCACTGGAATCCTATTACAACATCATCACCACCCAATGGAATGGAAATCATTGGACTATTCAATACATATTCTCCCATGGATATCTTGATATTATGGCACTTTCCAGAGCAATTTATGGTTCTTCCATTTGCAACCATCACTTGACACTCTGGTGCTAGATTTAGGAAGCAATTCAATTCCTTCGATATCTTACAATGAATAAAATTATGGGTACTTCCCGAATCAATCAACATTATTACCTTTTTCTTCTTGATATGTCCTTCTATCTTGATGGTTTGAGGAGTGGTAATTCCAACCAATGCATTACAAGATATGGTCAGATTCATTTCTTCTTTCTCTAGGGTTTCTTCCTAGTGTGTATCCTCTTCTTTTGATGTTTCTTGTTCCTTTTCTTGTTCCTCTTCACAACCTATGTAAAATAATTTCTCATCAACACATTTATGACCTCTAGTATATTTTCTATCGTAGCTGTAACAAAGCCCTTTTTCTCTTTTTTAATCCAATTGTTGTGGTGTCAACCTTGTAGGTTGTGGAAGGCTAGGGGCAACAACACTTCCATCTTTATAGTTTTGATTAGTAGGATTCCTTGTTTCCATAATTTTTCTTTCAATTTTTCTTTCCAACCTGCATGCCTTCTACAATGAATCGGGTTCCCTAACGTGAACCTCATGTTGGATGCTATCTTTAAAATCCCTATGAACACATGAATCCTATGCTCCTCTGGAATATATTTTACCATTATATTCAATTTTTGGATGTCCTCAATGTGCTCTATCATTGGACCCTTTTGTTTGAGATTTATCAATTGGCTAAAGAATGTGTTGCTCTTTGTATCCTCATAATGTGCTATCATTTCGTCCGTAAAAATTGACAAATTGACAATTTGTTTACGAGAGAAAAGCCATCGACACCATAAAAACTAATTGGGTTCAAATGTAAAGTTGCAATGCATACCTTTTGTTCTTTTTGCACATTATGGAGATCGAAATATTGTTTCATACGTAGTATTCATTTTATGGGATCCTTGCGATCAAACTTCTTCATATCGATATTTTGAACTTGGTGGGTCTTTATTCCAATGTTAGAGTCTATGAAATTATGATTAAAATTTCTTTTGTTCTCATCATGAGTTTCCTCTACTACCTATTCTCCATTAGGAAGTCTTTCTTCTAGTCACTTTGTCAAACCTTCCATGTCTTTCTTCAAATCTTCATTGTTGTCATTCTTCAAATAATGATTAACATTTCTTTTGTTCTCATTATGAGTTTTCGCTACTACCTTTTCACCATTAGGAAGCCTTTCTTGTAGCAACTTTGTCAAACCTTCCTTCCAACCTTCCATGTCTTTCTTCCAATCTTCAATGTTGTCTTTCATACCATCCATATTAGCTTCCACACCTTTCTTTAAACCATCAATCTTAGCTTCTGTTACTTTTTGTGAAAGTGAAATTTGTTGCACTTGGTCTCGTATTTTTGATATATCATTCTTCACTATTCCCTTTTAATCACTTCAAAATAGTTTTTCAAACAAAACTTATTTAAATTTTTAAAAAGACTACACACATTTTTTTTATTTGTATGATCTTGATATTGAATCTAGTGTATCTTTGAAATTGCAGATCTCCAAGGTCTGAAATTGCGAACTGTGGTAGCCCTCTGAGTCCTATTTCCAATACAACTAGTTTGATCAATATTGGATTCTCCAATAAAGTGTTATTCCCAATCTCCCAAGATGGCCGGATTATACACTTTTTCAGTAGAGTGAACTTGTACAAAGTGCCACGTAACACTGTTTCAACCTTTGGACCTAAAAACAATGCACAGAAAACTACAGTCCATTCTATTTCTACATCTTCTTATGAAATATCAATATGATACTCAGAGAGAAAGTTATGGTGATTTTCCCAAGGTCACCTGTTTGGGAACTAATTCAGGATCCTGCAAAAGCCCTAACTTCCTTGGATCATATCTCCAAAAATATAGCGATACAAGCTCTGAAATTCGGTCTCGACGGTCATCCAAATTTCGATTCAAATGGTTTTTTTTCAACTTTGGAAACGTCGTATAAAAAAAGTTATATCGAAAATTTCACGATGACCTATTTGGAGTAGTGAAACCCTAGAATCCAAAGCTTTGATACCAAATTTTATGGAACCAGCTTAAAAATAGAAGAAAAGATAGATCAACAACTTCAAAATCATCCTCTTTGAGGGGAAAACCTCCTTACATTATATAAATGAACAATTCTTGGATGATAGAAATGACAAGACCTCATTTCTATATATACGAGTCTAAGGGGTCACAATATAATCAAAGCTGACATAACAATAATAATGTAAGGGCACAATAATAACAATAGTGGGCTTCTATGGGGCACAATAATAAAAATATGGGTGTTACACAGTAATTTGTCACCATCCCTGTTACTCCTCTTGTCGTACCTTGGAGGACCCATCCCGGGAGTTATAAGAAGTGACAAAGTCTAAAAACACTTGCATTATGTTCCCCTGAGTATGTACTCCATGTTCCCTGAAGACATATTCTGTAGATTATCCCTGAAAAGTGATCATTTTCCATTGGCGCAAGTTCACAGTATTCCACCCGCGCCAATGGTGGAGATCTTCAAAAGAGGGCGCGACCATTGGTGCCCTGTCTTAGAGCAACAGTCGCGCCAACCAAATTTAGTCGTGCTTTTTGCCTTAATGCACGACCGACTGTTGTTTCCTTCATTACATGGAGCTTTTCTGAGGATAAAAAATCAGTCTTTTGTCGAGCTTTATCCATCTTTATGGCTTTTACTAATCCGCGAAAGGTGTCCCGGTTCATCGCATCCCCCTCCCTTCTTCATCTATATAAGCTTTTCATTATGCATTGGACAAGCTAGTGTTGGCTGGTGTGAGAGAGTGTTAGTAGTGATGATTATTGGTCATGGAGTGTTATATGTTGAGTTCTTGAGTTCCTGGAGTGATGCTAGTGAGTGCTAGAGAGGTTATGCTGCCGGAGAGGAGATGCATTGTAAGACACATATAGTTGCTTGCCCAGCTAGGAGAAGGGTCGACGTCAGAACAATGGTTGTAACTTTTCCTGTTTATTATTAATTGATGAGCGACTGCTATTATAGTTCCAATCTCATTGTCTATTATGGTGATGTGTTGATTTATTTCCTTTCTGACTGAAATATAGTTGTGCCTTGGTAGCTGTTATGTTGGTATTTGTCTCTTCCTTTGCATGTGCAGGTGTTCGTTTACGATCTGCGGGAGCGAGGGAGCGGGGATATCGACTCTACTTCAATCATAGCGTTGGATTCCAGGTTGGTCTCCTTGATTCACCTTTGATGCATAACTAGGAACTTGCGTAGCAGCGTGGTTTGATTGTGGCTAGTTCTGTCATAGGCTAGTGGGATCGCCTCTGTCTGCAGAGGGGATTTACCTCACCAACAAATTGGCAACTCCGCTGGGAAGGAACTATTTGATTTTTGCCTTGCATGTTAATTTTCTTCTGCTTGCTTGAGTGAATGAGCTTCCTGAGTCAGTTTTGAGTTTATTCTTTACTGTTTGACCCATCTGAGCACTGTCAACCCGACCTGAGGTCGTACCATTTATTTTTCTAGTTGGCAAGCTTAATTGGCGCGGTTATTTCTCTGACAGTCGCGCCAGTTGGCGCATGTTTCTCAAAAGCAACTCACGCCAATCCTGTGGTAGCACAAGTTGCAGGCTGACAGTCGCGCCAGCTCTGTAAATTTTTCCTGTGTGTGGGTGGAAATCTCTTTCAGTCTCTTTATATATCTCTCTCAGCCTCTGGAACTGTGTTGAACCTCTGCTTGACTGGTCTTAGCCTGTATCTCTCAGCTGTTTGCTCATTTCTATTGATTTTCGTCTCAGCCCTAGGATATCTAGTGACTTTGCATGTCTAGCCTTCTGTGGGAAGTTTCGATCTCTTGATTATCCAGTCAGCTTGTTGGTTGTGTTCTGCACCTATCGAGTGCTTTGTTAAAGCTTGATCTTCTATACTCTGAATACTTCACTTCTAGCCTCTTTGAAGTTCACTAGTCTTTGTGTTTTTCCTTGCTTGCATGGTTCATTTTAGTGTTTCAGAATTGGTTCTATTTCATTAACTGAACTTGGATTGTGCATATCTCTTAGAATTTGTTTACATGCATCATGCCATATTAAAGGAAAGAAAAACAAAAAATCTCTTGCATCATAGTAGTTAGCATTTATTGTTATTTGTTGCTATTAAAAGGAAAAAGACAAAATCTCGTTTCTTGTTATTAGCTGCATTAGGATCTTTGTTGTTTGTTGAAATGATCATTTCGTTTGTGAAAAAGATCTCAACCCTCCTGTAGATAGAATTCATCGAATCAAATGATTTAATTTTGGCATATAGTTTGCATGTAAGAAGTTTTTGAGATATCACATACGGTAGGACCAAAAAACTGAAACATAATCAAAGATAAACTTTAAAATGAACTCAATGAACATAACAACGCATTGGAACATAACGCAAACACTCTAGAGGTCTAGGTTAGAGATGTGTTCCGGCGTCTTTAAACCTGGTAGTTTATCGTCGAGTGGTTGGGTGATTCCTCCACGGTGAAACGATAGGTGCCAATACGCACTGTGCTCCCACGTACCTTCGAGTATATATTGGGAGACCCCTATAGGAATAAAGCCTTTATCCATAGGAAGCCGTGTCAGCCGCCTTACGATTCGCAATGCAGTGAACACAGCATTCACGAAGATCGACCACCCGTACCCTAAAAAGTATTCTGTGGTTTTGCGAAAAGTTTGGCACACCCTCTACCTAGAATTCCAGAGCAGTCACTTTTGATCCTTTTCGGACTCCCTAAACGAAAAGGTGTCTGTGAGCGTCTTGTCACTTCGTGCTCATTAAATATTTGAAGGAGACTAGAGTCATCTTTTATCCTTTTCTCGACTCTTAAAAAATGAAAAGGTTAAGTTCAGTGTCTTAAAATTTATTGGCCATGATAACATTACCCAATTAGATTTTGTTTGCGTTAGCTTGAGTAGGGTTATTTCTCGTTCAATGGCAGCCTTTTCGGTGCCCACCGGCCAAGGTGTTCCTCCTGGTGGGTACCCTCGCCCATTTCCTTCTGTTGGAAATGTTGGTGTTCAGTATATCGCAACATTGTCTTTGCCTGGGTTGACCATTGGTTTACCCGTATGGTTGTTTTCAAACTCGGTGGTCTCAAGTGTGATGACTCCTGTCCCACCACCACCTCCTCCACCCGAACAACACCATGTTGATTCTAAGGTGGACCCCTTCCCTTCTTCGCCTATTGCTGCGTCCTCATCTTCTACTTCGCCTGGTGAAACCTTGGATTTCACTAACCAGGTGGCTAAGAAGAAGAAGAAGAAGACCAAAAAGAAGAAGTCTCCTAAGGGAAAGGTCGTATCTACCACGAAGCTATCAGAAGTGGAACCACCTTCTGCTCCTCCGCGGAAGCTTCGGTCTCCTTGTCGATTATGCAAAGGGGACCATTTTCTTTCTGATTGTCCTGGCATTCCCAGGATCCTAGATATGTGGTCCTGTGACCCGACTCGCCCCTTACTGTCGCAAATCGACGATACCTTACTAGCTGGTAACAGAAAAGGGAAGGTTCGATTCCCTTGTCGACTTTGTGAAGGTAATCATCTCCTTCGCCTTTGTCCTCTTATGGATGAAGCTTCCCGTCTTTTGGCAAGTCTGTCGGATCCCATACCCCAACTACCCGCTGGATATCAGCATCTTTTTACTACTGCAGAGCATCTCTCCACTAACCAAGTAATCAAACATGATTCCTCTTTAGTCCAGCTTTCTCTTCCTGAACCTACCTGTGCTCCGCCTGCTCCAGACCAGTCCCTGGTCGGAACAAGTGATTTATATTCATCATCTACGCACCACTTGATCATCAAAGATGAACCACCTGAGTCCAAACCAAACGAAAGTCCACAATTCCGTATTACAAGTGACCCGGTCTTTCGAAAGGTCCAGCTTACAAGTGACCCGGTTTTGCCTACAGAAGTTCCATCCCTAGATGCTCTTACACCTGAATCCAAACCAGACAAAAGTCAAAAGGTTCGGCTTACAAGTGACCCGGTTTTGCTTTCAGAACTTCCAACCCTAGATGCTCTTACACCTGAATCCAAACCAGACAAAATTCAAAAGGTCCGGCTTACAAGTGACCCGGTTTTTCTTTCAGAACTTCCAACCCTAGATGATCCTACATCTGAATCCAAACCAGACAACAGTCAAACGGTCCGGATTACAAGTGACCCGGTTTCGCCTTCAGAAGTTACCTCCTCAGATGATGTTATCACTACCAAGAATGAAGAACCCACCGTCCAAATTCTATTCATTGACATAGACGTTAATGATCAAGTGAGCGTCCCTCTCATTTCTTCACACCAGGAAGAAAGTCCATTAGAATTATATCCGGCTGTCTATCCTGTCCCACCTCCAAGCAACCTAGTTGTTTCCTTTAATTGGGATCACCTAGTCAATCCTCGGTTACCAGCCGCCATACCATTTCGAATTATAGTCCAAGTTTATCGAATGGTTATGGCTGGTACAATTGTTGATGAGGGATCTCCTGTGAGTATCCTTTCTTCAACAGCTTGGGAAGCACTTGGTTCCCCACTGCTTCTGCCTGAGATGAGAAACCTCATAGGTTTCCATCGAGAAATCACTCGACCTTTGGGAATTCTTCCCAATGTACCTATCACGTTAGAAGGGAAGACTATCCAAATGGGTCTCATGGTAGTCCAAGGTCCGTTAGATTACAATTTACTCCTTGGACGAGACTATATTTATCGCATACGTGCTATTGTGTCCTCACTCTTCAGAGTGATGTGTTTTCCGCATGAAGGAAGAACGATTAAAGTCGTAGACCAACTTTCATTCCCTGGTTCACACTTCACATATAGTCATCTACCTTTCCTAAATGGTCTTATTTCCACAGGAAATGCCCCAGCACCCACCCCGTCATTCTGATGACGGCAGCTCACTCGGGCGCGTGACTGGAGCCCGGGGGGCATGCATCCTCCTTCAAAATCGAGTCTTTCCAAGTGAACCTTCATTCCATCCACTCCGTGAATGCCATGAAGCTTGGGGGGCATGTACCTCGATTTGTATGATCATGCTGGGGGCATCGTGCTGGAGGCATGCAACAAATTTTTTTTTTTAACAAGCAAAGTTCTCTATGGTTCAAGCTTGTGTAAAAATGAACCCATTTACATCCCGTGATCGCCTTTTATCCGCTAAATCCTGCTAGATGAGCCTTGGTTGTTTCATTCCATCGCTACCATCTTTTTGGCCGATCATATGCTTTCACTTGGTTATTTTTCCTTTCCTGAGGAACCGCAGCGATGAGTGGTTTTATTAGCCAGCCTCTTAACCTTTACGTGTTTCAAGTGAGTTCCACCATTACCGGAACCAGTTGCTATCCCTTATACCACTCGTTCCTTCCGGACGAGTCGCCTTTACACTCTTTTCTGACTCGTAAAATATGAAAAGATTGACGAGTATTTTTCCCTTTTTGACTCGTTAAAGAAAATAAAAACGGAAGTCCGCTTTCAGCTCTTTTCTGACCATTTAAAGAGGAAAAGATTGCCGAGTCGTTCCTCTTGACTCGTTAAATGGTGATAAGGGGCAGTCGTTTTAAGTTCTTTTTGTCGACCGTTAAAACATAAAAAGATTACCGGGTTTTTGTCATTTCAAACTCGTTAGTGGTTACGAAACGACGTGGTTTTGACTGCTTTTTTACTTTTTCAGGTCGAAGTCACTAATCATGAAAAGTACTCCTCGATCGTAATGATCGGGCGGTTCTTTCGGGTATTATTTTATACTTTTTCGGGCCCGAGAGACACAACTTTACGAAAAAGGACATCCCTGGAGTTTCCTTTTCTGCTGTTTTTTCAAACTCTCTAAACATGAAAAGACGCCGAGTTCTTCCTTTGTCAGACTCGTTAAAGCTTAATGACATCGGATTTTGTCACAACACAGGCATATGCTATCCCCATCAAGCTTGTTAAAAATAACTAGGGTACTCGCCAGAAATGGCAGGGGGAAAAGAAAATTTTTGAACCATAATTATTACCGTAAAGGCAGTATGTCGCTCTTGAACATGGCACTTTTTGTTTTCGTGTCTGGGGTGGGGATATTTCATTTCATATCTTTCACTTGCTTCCATGGACTTGGGTACCCTATTTGACCTCTCATTCACTCATTGCCTCGTCATCATGACCTTTGATACATTGATGTCAAATACTGCCAATTCCGTTAATGTGCCGCCGATATGTTCAAGAGAATTTGACCTCTGCAAAAAACAACCTCCTTCTGATAGTTCGCACAATCTTGATTCACAACTTCATCTCTCTGTCTCGTGTCGATGATGTGGGAAACATTATGGCCCACCTTCGATCAAGGTCACTCCCTATCGACTTCAACTCATTATCCAGGGAATTGATCTAGAGACTCCTTTCCGGTGCCTTGGAGCCTGCATGCCTCAATGGCAGGTTCTTCGTGTTCGACGTGAGGTTTTCATCATTGGCCTCCGATCGAATGATTCTATGGGTGTTCGACTTCAGATCATTGATTCACACGCCGTAGATTGTACCTATAGTACCTTGAGGGCCATTGTCATTATTGGTGGTACCTCTCGCGTCTGTTAACAGTTTCCATTATTGACTGGTAATCAGGCGATGTTCATGCATGTTCGACTTCAGCTCATATATTCACATGCTTGGACTTGTACTCTTGTTCGGGTCGAGATGGAGCGCAAGACCCTGGATTGTGTCTGTTGTAATCCAGGCGTGATTCTTGATACTTGACTCATTCACTGGATGGCTGCGACCATACCTGAGTCAATTCATTGATCCTAACCAGATGGCTGCGTCCATACTATGGATCCAGATTATTTATGTACTCTCTTATGGATGGCTGCGACCATACCACGTACATCATGTAATTGAACTATCAGTCATGTCTCTTAATACAAGCTCCTTGGCGGTAGTAACTATATGTGCTCTTATGTGCTCTTATGTGTGTTCTTGTAAAGCATTTCACCCCTCTCCACCTCTCAGGCTTCATGCTTTAGGGGGCATCTGTTACACAGTAATTTGTCACCATCCCTGTTACTCCTCTTGTCGTACCTTGGAGGACCCATCCCGGGAGTTATAAGAAGTGACAAAGTCTAAAAACACTTGCATTATGTTCCCCTGAGTATGTACTCCATGTTCCCTGAAGACATCTTCTGCAGATTATCCCTTAAAAGTGATCTTTTTCCATTAGCGCAAGTTCACAGTATTCCACCCGCGCCAATGGTGGAGATCTTCAAAAGAGGGCGCGACCATTGGCGCCCTGTCTTAGAGCAACAGTCACGCCAACCAAATTTAGTCGTGCTTTTTGCCTTAATGCACGTCTGACTGTTGTTTCCTTCATTACATGGAGCTTTTCTGAGGATAAAAAATCAGTCTTTTGTCGAGCTTTATCCATCTTTATGGCTTTTGCTAATCTGCGAAAGGTGTCCCGGTTCATCGCATCCTCCTCCCTTCTTCATCTATATAAGCTTGTCATTATGCATTGGACAAGCTAGTGTTGGCTAGTGTGAGAGAGTGTTAGTAGTGATGATTATTGGTCATGGAGTGTTATATGTTGAGTTCTTGAGTTCCTGGAGTGATGCTAGTGAGTGCTAGAGAGGTTATGCTACCGGAGAGGAGATGCATTGTACGACACATATAGTTGCTTGCCCAGCCAGGAGAAGGGTCGACGTCAGAACAATGGTTGTAACTTTTCCTGTTTATTATTAATTGATGAGCGACTGCTATTATAGTTCCAATCTCATTGTCTATTATGGTGATGTGTTGATTTATTTCCTTTCTGACTGAAATATAGTTGTGCCTTGGTAGTTGTTATGTTGGTATTTGTCTCTTCCTTTGCATGTGCAGGTGTTCGTTTATGATCTGCGGGAGCAAGGGAGTGGGGATATCGACTCTACTTCAATCATAGCTTTGGATTCCAGGTTGGTCTCCTTGATTCACCTTTGATGCATAACTAGGAACTTGCGTAGCAGCGTGGTTTGATTGTGGCTAGTTTTGTCATAGGCTAGTGGGATCGCCTCTGTCCGCAGAGGGGATTTACCTCACCAACAATGGGGACAACATGGGAACACAATAACAATAAGGGGCTCCAATGACAATAATAATAAGAGAATGCACTATTATTATAGGGACCTAACACTTGATCCATAAGTTCATCCTTCAGATGAATCCCTCTAAGTATTTTTGACAAGTCCTAAGAAGGAGTGGTTCGGTTCCGTCATGTTTGACGAGTGCAACGAAGGTGAAACTGAAGATATTTTTCATATTTAGAGAGTTTGAAAAGGAGATGAAAAATAAAACTCCAAAGGTTCCTTTTCGTAAATTTTCCTCTTGAGTCCAAAAAGGAAGAAAACGATACTTAGGATAACCTCTCAGCCATGTTCAACTAAGGTATTCCTTTTTTGTAAATAGACTATCCCAATCTGGAAAAGGGTTAACCTTATACTGAGTGGACGTATTTTCATTTACTCTAACAAGTTCGAAAATACAAGTGCTTCACAATATTTTCATGTTTTGAGATTATGAAAAGAGATAAAACAAGACTCTAGGGGGTTCCATTTTCGTGAGTTTACAGAGCCCGAAAAAGTAATAAAAGTGTGCTCTTTGGTCAAAATGATATGTTTTGATTCAAACATCATAAAATCCAGCAAACAACTGTTAACCTGCTCAAAACATCAACAAAGGATTACAAATATCTGATATATGGTAAAATTAGGTCATATTTAGGTCACAATAATAAAATACAAAAATAATTATGAAAACGACCATAAATAGGTGAAAAACAATTTCTTTTTTACCATTTTACATTTTCTCTTGGTGAGTGAGTTTCGAGTGCATTTTTCCCATGATATTCTACAGCTGATTGTGGCCAATCCGGTGGGTCATTTCGAGTACCGTCACTTCCAAGTAGGAGATATCCCTTTAGTAGGGTGCGTTGGGTGCATTTCACAGATTTGTTTTTCTTGTTTCACTCAACTTTCTCCCAATTTTTTGCATGAGATTCACTCTAATTATTTTTGTTGTCATATTTCAGATTTCCATTGGAACAAAATGGGTCTGATATGGTAAGAAAGAGAACAACAGGCACAAGACATGGATGCAAATAATGATCCAGTCACTATCCAAGCTTTGAGAAGCTGTGGGATTCTGAAATTCTTTTGGCTTACTGGTATGCAGAAACATATGGATCTATTAGAGTATCTTGTTTTATCATGGGATATTCAGGCACAAAAATTCAGACTTGGAGCACATATGCTTAGCATACAAGTGGAAGACATATATTTGTTGACAACTTTATCAAGGAAAGGTTCCCCGATATCATTATCTGGTTCGAGAAGTGGTGGAGAGAATGTGAAGGATTATATTTTTGTACACTATGGACATTGCTCCCGTCCAACCAAATATGGGAAAATCGAGATAAAGGATGTGGTCCAATTTCCTCTTAAGACAATCTTGTTTATAATTGCTAGAATGGCTAGTAGTGCTACCATAAATTTGGCCAACATGTATCATACGCAGTATGCTTTAGAGTGCATAGAGATGAAAATATTCAGTTAGAGTGAGGGAGTACTACAAAACATGAAAGAAAAACTTACCAAGACAAAGGATGGATGGTTGAAGAAATTCAGGTATGGTTCAATTTTGATTCCATTTTCCTTGGAGCAGATTCCATTGATCTAGCCACAACATATCTTTCTCGAGCCCATAGATATGAGATTTCCATGGATGAGGAGATGGGTGGATCTCATGTCCAAACATGTAGGTCCATCATCTATAAGTTTCACACCAATATTCTTCTGATGGATGCGCATGCAACTCATTATGATTCAATACTATCCATACATAGAGATGGATTTATGCGGAGACCCAAAGCTCATGCTCCTTGATGGTGACTGATGGGGTTCCATATGTAAAAAAAAATTATTTTGTTCTTTTCTTTTAGTTTTAAGTTTTACAATTTTTTTTGTATATCCTATGTATTTGAGACTAACTATTGATTTTTACATACAAATGTTGGACTCATTCAACCAATGGGTTCAATCTATCTTCAACATGTTGGAGACCCACAAGAGGTACCAGTTGGAGTATAGGTTACTACAGGGGGACGAGAGGTATTACATGTTCTCAACATGGCTGAGACTTTGGCAAAGGTCAAGTGACACATAGAGGGATTGACCCAGGGGCATCATTGAGACTAGGGTCGACCAAATTCCTATGCGACTACAGTGTCATACTATTGGTGTTCTTAGCTGTATCAGTTGGTTTCTATGTAATATGGATAATGCAGTTGCCTACTATCATGAGCATAACAAGGAGTAGTCTACTAGGCTTCTATATAGCCATATTTTGATTCCATGTATATTTTTTGATATGATAGGCCATTTGGCCATATGTGTCCTGGGCACAAGTTTTTGTAAAACCAAACTTTGATATATATATATATATATATATCTATCTGTATATATATGTATATATATATACATATATGTATATATATACATATATGTATATATATATACATATATGTATATATATGTATATATGTATATATATATATACATATATATATATATACATATATATATATACATATATATATACATATATGTATATATATACATATTGGTGTTTCATATGCGTTCTATTATCTTGTTTAATGTATGTGATGTGAATTAAATTGAATTTACATATGTCACAAATGTTTGTCTAAAACATGATTTGCAAATGCATATGTCATTGTATTTAGACTTCCAAGAATGTGTTGATATTAGATATAATTGAAATGTCTTTCCAGAAGGTGAACCCTTAAAAACATACGTAGCATAGTTGGAATTCTTGTTGGGTGTGGAGCTTGATCATCTTCTGTGTTCAAAGGTATCGCTGAATTGGATCCCTGTTCAAAATGGGGCGACAATGCCGCCCGTAAAATATTCACTGCAGGGGGGGATCTGGGGGGGGGGGGCAACTGTGAGCTTTTGGGAGCCCCCACCCTCCCAGCGGAGGGATCGGGGGCAGCGCCCCAGAACCTAAGAATAGATGTAAAATTGCCTGATAAAATTTGGTAATTTCGTAGTCAATTTGGGCCGTTCATTAGGCAGAGATATCACAGTAGAATTTATGTTTAATTTATGGTTTTTTCCCTAGAAGGCAACCCCTCGCTATATATGAGGGAATTGTATTGCGTCTATGTAGATCTATATTATGAGTGAGGAAGAGAGAGGAGATTGAGAGTGAAGAGGGAATTACAGTGGATCTGTTGTAGGTTGTATCTCTTCAGTTTGTTGGATAATATAAAAAGAAGGACTGGTTGTTTCTCCATGGACGTAGCCCAAACTGGGTGAACCACGTATATCTATGTCTCTCTTGTTTTATGTGTTCTCTGTGTTTTTATTTCTGCAATATTTTATGTGTTCCATTGCTCTGTAATATATAATTTTCTACAACTGGTATCAGAGCCGAAGATCTATTTGGCTGATAAACTCACAGGAGAGAAGGGTTCTTGGTTCGAGTGGGAGCAATGGAGGAAGATGGTAGGTTTAGGGTTGAAAAATTCAACAGCCAAAACTACCAGCTATGGAAGATGTAGATGGAAGATTATCTGTATCAGAGAGATCTATACCAACCATTGAGCAGAAAGACAAAGAAACCGACGAGTATGATAGACACAGAATGGGATATTCTCGACAAAAGAGCACTTGGAATAATACGGTTGTGCCTGGCGGCGTTGGTATCATTTAATATTTCAAAGGAAACAACAACAAAGGGTTTAATGTCGACATTGGCCAAACTATATGAAAAACCCTCAACCTCAAATAAGTTATTCCCTATGAATCGTTTATTTAATATGAAGATGTCAGAAGGTGGATATTTTTCTAATCATTTAAATGAGTCTAATACAGTTACCAGTCAGTGAAGTTCTGTAGGGGTAACTTTTGATGATGAAGTTAGGGCTTTGTTATTTCTTTGCTCATTGCCAAAAAGTTGGAATGGTTTAGTTATGGCCATTATTTACTCTATCTCTGAATCTAGTACTTTAAAGTTTTATGATGTTGTCGGTGCAATCCTTAGCGAGGAAATGCGACGAAAAATCTCCGTGAGACATCACGTAATGCTTTGACTACAAAGACTAGGGGAAGAAAAATGGAAAGAGGAAAGAGCCCTAGATATCGCAGTAAGTCAAGAAAAGACAGATCCAAGTCTAGATCGGGGATAGTGTGCTGGAAATGCGGGAAGAAAGGACACTTGAAGAAAGGTTGCAAGTCTTGAAGGGGAAAAGAAGGAGACATGCAACAAGAAACTAATCATGAAGCGAATGTAACAGGTGATGTGTTGCAAGATGCTTTGATTCTTTCATTAGAAAATATTATTGATGCCCTGGTGGTAGATTCAAGGGCCTCATTCCATGCCACACCTGATAGGAAACATTTTTATGATTATGTTCAAGGAGATTTTGGACAGGTTCGATTGGGTGATGATAAACCCTGTAAAATCATTAGAATGGGTACAGTTTTCATAAAATAGCAAAATGGAAATCAGTGGCTCTTGAAGGACGTAAGGCATGTTCCAGATCTGAAGAAAAATCTGATTTCAAAAGGGCAGTTGGGAGGTGAAGGTTGCATAACTACTTTCACAGATAAAACCTGGAAGGTCACTAAAGGATCCCTAGTAATAGCGAAAGGAGGAAAGGTTGGTACATTGTATTTATGCAATGGTATTTCTAATTCTGTTAATGCTTTAACCTCTACATGAGAAGATATGGCATTGTGGCATCATAGGCTTGGGAACATGAGTGAGAAGGGGATGCATATTCTGCACTCAAGAAATTTGTTTCTAGGTTTGAAGCATGTTGATTTAAAATTATGTGAGAATTGTGTTTATGGAAAACAGAAGAGAGTTAGATTCCTTAGAGCTGGGAAAGAAAAGAAAAGCGAAAAATTAGAGCTTGTGCATACAAATGTATGGGGACATGCTCAGGTATCATCTCTTGGTGGATCTCGTTATTATGTTACTTTTATTGATGATGCAACCAGAAAAACCTGGATTTATTGTATTCGAAATAAATCTGATGTATTGATACATTCAAGAAATGGAAATCTTTGGTTGAAAATGAGACAAGAAAAAGGTTGAAGTGTCTCAGATCATACAACGGAGGTGAATATTGCAGCAAAGAGTTTGATAGGTACTATTTAGAGAATGGAATTCTTAGAGAGAAGACAGCTCCATGAACACCACAAGCAAATGGTGTGTCAGAAAGGATGAACAGGACAATCATGGAGCGTGCAAGGTGCATGAGATTCCATGCAGGATTGCCTTTACAATTTTGAGCAGATGTTGTAGATACTATTGTTTATCTAATAAATAGAGGGCCTTCAATTTCCTTGCATGGTGGTATTCCAGAGGAGGCATGGACAGGTAAAAAGGTAAACTACTCCTTTTTAAAGACTTTTGGTTGTGAAGCCTTTGTCCACATTAATAAAGAAAATAGAACAAAGCTTGAGGCAAAATCAAAGAAATGTACCTTTATTGGATATGGTGTTAATGATTTTGGTTGTTGCTTTTATGATTATGAAAAACACAAAATCATTAGGAGTAGAGATGTCATATTCAATGAAAAGGTTTTGTATAAGGATCAGCTATAGGAAAAGAAACAGGAAAAAGAAAACAGAGAATACATAGTGCTTAACGAGACAACAAAAAAAGTGATGGTGGTGCCTGAAAATCATAATGATCAATAGCTAGAACAAAAACCACAATAGCAACAAGCACCTCAAACACCTGAAAGTGGTGTTAGAAGATCTACTAGGATAAGTAGACCCCCTGAACAATACTCTCCTTCATTATATTTTGTATTGTTGACTGATTTTGGTGAACCAGAATGTTATGAAGAAGCAGTGTTAGAAACTAGGAAGAAGTGGGAGCAAGCCATGAAAGAAGAGATGGAATCCTTATCACATAACCAGACTTGGGACTTAGTCAGGTTGCCTGTAGGTAAAACAAAATTGCATAATAAATGGGCTTACAAGTTGAAGGAAGAAGATGGAGGTAGAAAAAGGTATAAAGCTAGACTTGTGGTGAAAGGGTTTGCACAGAAAAAGGGTATAGAATTTGATGAGATATTTTCTCATGTTGTTAAAATGACTTTAATCAAAACTATTTTAAGTCTAGTAGCAGCTGAAGATTTTCATCTTGAGCAGTTAGATGTAAAGACAACCTTTCTCCATGTGGATTTAGAGGAAGAGATATATATGCAACAACCACAAGGATATGAGGTAAAAGGAAGGAGAAACTAGTGTGCAGGTTGAAGAAGAGTTTGTATGGCTTAAAACAGGCTCCAAGGCAGTGGTATCTAAAATTTGACAGCTTTATGTCTGAACAAGGTTATACTAGATGTCACTCTGATCATTGTGTTTATCTCAAAAGGAAAAATGATGGCAGCTATATTATATTTTTATTGTATGTAGATGACATGCTTGTTGTAGGTTCTAACATGCAGGAAATAAATGTGCTCAAAAGAAAATTGGCAAACTCATTTGCAATGAAGGATTTGGGTGCTGCAAAACAAATCTTTGGTATGAGAATAACTAGAGATAGGAAGAATCACAAATTAACGTTGTCTCAAAGTGAGTACATAGAAAAGGTGTTGAAAAGGTTTAATATGCAGAATGCAAAACCAGTTAGTATACCTTTGGCTAGCCATTTCAAATTAAGTAAGGAGGAGTGTCCCAAGACTTAGGAAGAAATGGCTCATATGTCTAAAGTTCCATATGCATTAGCAGTTGGAAGCTTAATGTATGCAATGGTCTGCACAAGGCCTGATATTGCACATGTAGTGGGAGTTGTAAGCAGGTACATGAACAATCCAGGAAAAGAACATGAATGGCGGTGAAGTGGATTATTAGGTATTTGAGAGGTACCACAAATCAAGCATTATGCTTTGGTGGTTCAAACATTGCTCTACAGGGATATGTTGATGCAGATATGGCGGGTGATAGAGATAACAAGAGGAGCACAACAGGGTATGTGTTTACTGTAGGTGGAACAGCTGTCAGTTGGGTCTCAAAACTGCAAAGTGTTGTTGCACTCTCAACAACAGAAGTAGAGTATGTTGCTGCTACAGAGGCTAGTAAAGAAATGATTTGGTTACAAATGTTTCTGGATGAATTGGGTAAGAAGCAGGAGTTGGTTAGGTTATACAGTGACAACCAGAGTGCCATACATCTTGCAAAGAACTCTGCATTTCATTCCAAGACTATGCATATATAGCTCAAGTACCATTTCATATGGTCAGCGTCAAAATATGGACATTTGAAGCTGGAAAATATACACACTAGCCAAAATCCTATAGATATGTTAACAAAAGTTGTAACCAGGGAGAAACTGAGAATCTTCTCAGTTTCAATTGGTCTTCAAGTATGATGAACAAGATGAGAAACAGTCAGGTCCAAAGTGGAGTCATCATCTAGCAAATGAAGTAGCGGTGGAGTTGCTATAATCAGTCTCCAAGGGGGAGATTGTTGGGTGTGGAGACTAATCATCTTTTGTGTTCAAAGGTATCGCCAAATTGGACCCCAATTCAAAAAGGGGTGGCAACACCTCCCGTAAAATATTCGCTGTAGGGGGGGTCCAGGGGGGACAACTACAAGCTTTTGGGAGCCCCCCCTAGCAGGGGGATCGGGGGCAGAGCCCCCGAAGCTAAGAATAGATGTAAAATTGCCTTGTAAAATGTTGTAATTCCGTAGTCAATCTAGGCCGTTCATTAGGTGGATATCTCACGGTAGAAGTTATGTTTAATTTAGGGTTTTTTTCCCGAGAAGGCAACCCCTCGATATATATGAGGGAATTGTATTGCGTCTATGTAGATCTATATTCTGAGTGAGGAAGAGAGAGGAGATTAAGAGCGAAGAGGGAATTACATTGGATCTACTGTAGGGTGTATCTCTTCAGTTTGCTAGATAATATAAAAAGAAGGATTGAATGTTTCTCCGTGGACGTAGCCCAAACTAGGAAAACCACATATATCTGTGTCTCTCTTGTTTTATGCATTCTATATGTTTTTATTTCTGCAATATTTTATGTGTTCCATTTCTTTGTAATATATAATTTGCTAACACTTCTAACTAAATAGACATTATTCAACTGTAGTACTACAAGCTATGAGTCAAGTCTAATAACTATATGGAAGATATCATGAGAAATAACATCTGATAGTAGTTCAATCACTGCATTATATTCAACGATATTATTGGTAGAGAGACTGATACAAATCCCTTGTAAACTCACTAACTTGCCACTTGGAGCATAAATGGCCCATGTTTCGGAGGAAAGTTTCCGAGTAATACGATTAGCACCATTAGCATAACTAACATATGGTTCAAGGGATGTTGATATGTACAAACCAAATGTAAACAAGACTAACATAAACCATATGAAACTCCGAAGGAAATAGATTACAAAAAAAATCAACACACCTATATACAACATGTACACAGTGAACTATGCAAAAAATAAATAAAGCATAGTAGTTTTTAAGGTACAACCCATTTCTAGGCTACGCCAACAGAACTCCATCGAAATCAACAAGCTTGTAGGCCCCTTTAGCAAGAACACATTTAACAATGTATGGGCCTAGCCACATTCGCTCGAACTTCCCCGATCATAACTTATCAGATTCTTTATCATAAAACAAGACAAGGTCACCTTCCGAGAAGACACAAGGCTTAACATTATTGTCATATTGTGCCTTAATGTGCTTGCTATGAGATTCAATAGCCATCACAACAAGTTTCATCTAAGCACGTCAGATGTAAGAGATGCTCTTCTTCCACAGAAGTGGTAGGGAGGAGTTCAACAACAAGTTTCAGAGATGGAATTTCACACTCAATAGGAAGGACTGCTTCTAGACCATATACCATTTAGAAAGGTTTGAACCCAGTAGTAGTTTGAATAGAGGTTTGTTATGCCCAAAAGGTTGCATAAATGATAAGATGCTAATCTGATTTGTGGACCCCTATCATACGTTGAAGCATCATTTTCAAAACTTTGTTAATAGCCTCAACTTTCCCATTCACATGAGGGTAGTAGGGAGTTGAGCTCTCATGGAGAGGTCCAACTTGGTAGTTAGTTCAGACATCATGTGATTATGGAAATGTTTCTCATGGTTTGTAACTATAGCCTATGGTACACCAAACCTTGCAATCTCATGATTGAATAGAAAGATAGTAGTTGTATTTTCAGTGTTATGGTATGTAGGCATCACCTCAGCCCAGTTTGTAAAATATTCTACCTGTCCAATAATGTAGCCATGCCCCCCAACCGAGTGAGGGTTACATGTCATAAATTTAATGCCCCATTTCGCAAAAGGTCCAACGTTGATAACATGGTGTAAAGGAGTTGGATGAGCACGAGTTTTACGATTTTATATCTAGAAACCATGACACTTTTGGACCATGAGGACACAGTTTTGAAACATAGTAGGCCAAAAGTAGCCAGCATGCAAAATATTCTATGTGGTGGCATAACTAGACATATGTACAACATATGCCCTAGCATGTAATTCATTTAGAGCTTTCTCGAGCTCCTCATGGGTGAGGCACCCTAAAAAAATCGTATCGATGCCATAGTGATAAAGGGTGTCACCAATAATAATGTAGTTTTTAGTTTTATATCAGATACATCATTGATCAGAGCAAGAGGTATCAGACTGAAAATTATAGGTTTGGAGATATACAAGGATGTCTCCATACCATGGGTCAGATGACTCGATCATGGACAATGACTCATCTGGAGTAGAATTAACATATTTTTCTTCAGTTTTAGTAGTGGAAAGGTCACAGATCAACTCAACAAAGACTAAGGATTTCTTCAACTTGGATTTGATGAAATCCAAATCGAACTCCTAGACGATGACAATCCATTTTGAGTACTTCCCCCCAAAAATTGTCATGACAATATGTACATCAAGGGGTTGCAGTCAGAAAAAACCATAGTCTTATGAATCAGGATATAGTGACGAAACCCTTGGACAGTTTGGAGAAATTCCAAAGCTAACTTTTCAACTTGAGTACACTTGATCTCGATATCATTCAAATTCTGACTCAAGTAATAGATAGGATTTTTGGTCCTGACATCATCCTCTTGGACTAATACCATAGCGATGGAAGTAACTACAGCAGTGAGATACACGAAGTAATCACATTGGTGATCTAGGGGATACAACAATGATGCCTAAATTAGAACAAATTTCAAAGAATCAAACACCTTTTGGGTAGTGTTGTCCCAATGAAAGGGAACCCCTTTCTTTAACAAGCGAGTAAATCCTTTTGTAAATTCGACAGAGTTGGGAACAAATATTTCTAGAGAGTTAGCCTTCACTTGGAGTCATTGAAGCTAAAAAAAAAGGAATGAGTAGGAAGATCTAGGATCACATGGAATTTGGATGGGTTAACACGAATTCCTTGCTTCGATAAAACGAAGCCAAGAAATCAACTAGAGATTACACAAAACACACACTTGTGCAGATTGAGCCTAATATTATAGTTCTTACAATGTAAAAATATAGCCCTTAGATGCATTAGCTGGTTAACACAATGTTTCAAGTGAGCAGTTAGGTCGTCCAAATATGGTTGTACAATGTGATGGATATCATGGAAGGCATAATTCATTTCCCTTTGAAAAGTTGACCCAAGATTTTACAATCCAAAAGGGAGCTTCCCATATGAAAATGTGCCCCATGGAAAAATAAATGCAGCTTTATGTTGGTTTGATGGGAGAATGTTGATCTAATTATAGTCAGAAATTTCCATCTATAAATGAAAATACTTCACTTCCAGTAGAATCATCAACAACCTAGTGGATAAATGGGGTAGGATAGTTTTCTTTAGGACAAGCATGATTAATGTCTCGGTAGTAGACACACACATGAATTTTTCCCTATTTCTTTATGACAAGAAAAATATTTGACACCCAATTAGTTAGAGGTACTAGGTAGATGAAACCAGTGCATAGAAGTTTTTCAACTTTGACTTTAATAACAATAACCTTCTTTGGATGGAATGGAGATAGGCACTATCAAATTGGCTTAACATCATGATATGTTTTGATTTCATGTACAACAATGTTTGGGTCAATACCTCGCATCTCTTTAAAAGACCAGGCGAAAATGTATCTAAATTATTTGAAAAGGGATTTATAGGTCTATATCTCATCGGGAGAGCAAGATGCACCAAGATGTAGATTCTTGATAATTTTGAGTTTAAACAAAATATCAAGAGGGATAGTCTCTTCAATATTCGACAAATTATTCTCAAAATCGATATCTTGGATAGATACGAAATTCGTAAACATCCCAACGATATTGGGATGATAAAGATCAATAAGTTTATACTCAGAGGAATCTACAAAGGAGGAATGATTGTGATGGTCATCCCATGGTGCATCATGTAGCGTCATGATCTCCATCATGCTCTCATTACTAGAAAATGTACCAGAGAAGGGATCAAAGGATGTGTCATAATATAAGGAATGATCAAACCAATTGATCGAAGAGGAAAAATCAGAATGTGCCACACGAGCTGAATAGATGCCTTCATAGTTTATCAAAATGGGAATGAGCAATATGCGGTCACAAAAGGT
Source organism: Pinus tabuliformis (assembly GCA_031772625.1). Classification (NCBI taxonomy): domain Eukaryota; kingdom Viridiplantae; phylum Streptophyta; class Pinopsida; order Pinales; family Pinaceae; genus Pinus; species Pinus tabuliformis. The sequence continues at coordinate 1,303,205,973 of CM062820.1, forward strand.
GTCAATATTAGATTCATCTGGTACTATCCCAGGATCATATTGAGTAGCACAAGAAGATACCATGTTGACATAGGAAACCAGAGTAGAGATGTTGGGAATGGGATTAGGAAAAGGATGAGGAAGTGAAAAGGTTCCCATGAGGGAGGAATCCTTAAGTAGTCCCACCCCTACATGATGATACGTATGTGGGGTTTATCCCATAAGAGGGATGCTCCTAGTAACTTTAGAATTGGTGGCAAAGAAAGTGAGATGATCAATGGCTACTATGCCCCCTTTATGATGGAAATATATCATCTTGAAATATGTTAAAACAATAGTAGCCATAGCATAAACCCATGTATTACCCAGTTGAAGGTTATAATATGATGGTATGTTGATAACTTCGACTTCTACTGACAATGTCTCTCCTCCTAATTCAACTTGTAACGAACCCAAAATTCCATAAGGCTTGAAGCCTCTTCCATCAAAGGCATTTCGGGTAGTCGATGATTGACTTAATTGAAGAGAACTAGTGGCCTTCCAACAAGAAAGTGACATGATACAAGTTGAAGCTCCTTTGTCCATAATGGAGTGATGGATGGTATTATTTTGAAAAACAACTTGAAGCATGAAAGCTAATTGGGATGGAAGTCAAGGTGTATGATTCTCATGATAAAAAACTACTACGTTAGAATCTAAGGGATCTATACATTCAATTGAAAAAATTAGATCCTTCTACTGGGCAGTGAAATTTTGTAACACCTCGAGAGTTCACATAGCTGAAGGAGCTTGAGCCAGATCCTCAGCTATGTTATAATTTTGAGAAGCTCACGCACGAGGGTTGAATGTGGATTTATGGACAACGCTCTTGGGAGGTTTAATAATCAATTCAATAGGAATCACATTTGGAGTAGGATCTGATGGAGATGTAGTCGAACTAGAAAGTTGATCAGTAGCCTGACCATTCGAGGAATTTAGATTACCATAGTCTTTATTCCTGGTGGCCACCACAATGTCACTTTTCAACTTGGTGGAGGAAATAATCATAACAGAGGAAGAAGAAGCAGGATCTCGATCAAAACATTAGTCTCATTATTAGGAAATTGATATTTCAACACAACAGATGACTTAAGGAATTGATTTACTTCCACTTGATGTGGACAATCATGAGTGAAATGATCCTCATTTCAAATTAAGCATGGATAATGAGGTTTATGATTTTCTTCAAAATACTCATTATTGTGTTTGTCCTATGGATGATTATCTTTCTTCCTTTTACCTTTTCCTTTCTTCTTACTTCTTCATTACTGATATTTTCTTTTTGTGGACTGCACAACATTGATCTCAAAAGTATAAGCTGTAGGAGTAGTGGAAGAGGGGTTTTCAGAAGCCACAACATAAGTTGAACCAGATGGTGTACTCACTAATGACTGGCTAATAGAACCAATCATGCCATCAACAACATGTGATTCTTTATTTGAAGATGGTCGAACTGTTTCACTAGGTCATAGAGCATTGGGTATTTTATCGTAAAGTGTGATGAATTGTGTATAAACAAGATCCAAATATTGGGCACGAGCAATTACTTGCTCTTCGGTCACAACTTCACCTTTATAAACAAATTTAGTAATTGGTGCTAATAAAGGCTTAGTAAACCATTCGGCTAACAACTGATCAGGAACAAAGGTTTTAACCAAATCATGGTGACGTCGCCACTCATGAATGCGATCAGAAATGTGAGTGGAATACGATTGTTTGAAATTGCTTAAAAGATCAGTTCTAGTCTCATATTGAATAGGTAACTGAAAATGAGTTAAGAATGTGGTCACTAAGGTGCTAAAATTGTTGAACAAAGTTCGTGGTAGTTAAGTATATCACTTTATTGTCATGCCAGTAAGTGTGTGTTGGAAAAGATGTAAATGAATAGAGTCGTAATTTAGAGAGTTCGAAGAACACCATAGATGATAAGTCATAAAATGTGTATATGGGTATTCTCCAGGATTTCCATTGAACTTAGGGATATCACTGGAAAATTTCATAGGAATAATTGACCACCAAGCAGAATGGAAAATGGGATCATTTGTAAGCCAAGTCAGATCTGGAAATTCAAGAGTTGTTACAAATGGAAATTTCTTATTGAATTCTGGTGGAGGATACCCTAGGTAAGATGGGATGACCTGAGAAACATGTATATGAGCACCGTAATAGGGAGGATTATGATAACCGAGATACAAATAACCTTTTTTTCCATCTCCAGGATAACCTTGTAAGGGTTGGAATGACTAGGTTTTAATTTGTTGACCTTGGTAAGGAATTTGAGGGATACCTTGATATGGTTTCCTTGTGGGATTTTGCATCATCCCAACATAACCTTGACGGGTTGTGGTTGCGCCATACCATATACATGTTGACCCACTTGAATTTGAGCAATAACTTGACCAAGCAGTGGAGGTTGTAAGGTACCTTGAAGAATCTGGGTGAGTGGGGCATGGGAGGCTCCAGATACTAATGGAATAGGTTGAGTCAAAGAGGTAACCTACAAAGGTTGACTTACATTAACTTGATATTTAATAGGTTGAGGTATAGGTTGACAAGAGGAATTTGAGATGTAGACGGGATAGGTTGAGAGGTGTGAATTTGATTCAAAACCAATTCAGTTTGAATGCACACTATTGGTTTCCAAGAATTGAAAACCATTCATGGGTGTGGAGTCAAATGGAGTGAGCACTAACTTGTGATGTTTAATAAGGATATGGAACATTTCCGACAACAGGTTTCCCCCCTCCCAAAAGAGGAGTGGAATACTAAGGCAACTGTCCCCCAAGAGAAGGGTTCCCAATATCAGGTGGATTGGGATGTTGTAGGTGTCCATACCCACTAACATAAGGACCATACTACTTCTCAATTGTAGGTTTAGGTGAAGGAGAAATAGAACACTATGTATCATTCATCAAATAAGTGCGAGATAAGGTTCCAAAAGAGGACGACATGGGAGAGGTCCATGGACTGGATGCTGTGCCAGAAAAGGTAGTAGAGAACGATTGGTAACCAGGCAGATAGACATGCCACCATACAAATGTATTTTTGGTGATGTTGAAAACATGGAAGAAGTTGTAACATTGGCTGTATTGTTCGTAGTAGTCAATACAGGTTGAGAAACCAAAATAGAATCAGTCATGGTTAACTATCCCAAAAAGGATTCCCTAGGGAAACTCGAGGGTGAGCTAAAAGAACCAAACAAAGGATCTTATGAAGGAGTAGTAGGAGAAGGAAAATGATGGGTCTCGTATACAGGAGTCTCTCTTGAATGGAAAGGAGAGGAGGGTCAAGACACTTCTTGAGGAATGTCCTTAATACTCACAAGACTAGGAGGAATAGGTTCACTGTCAGGTCTAAGATAGATGGTTTGTGGTTGGGTCTGAGACAAAGGAATAGAAGAATAAGGTCCTCAATTAACAAGTGTAGTTAACTGAGGTGCCTCAAGTTATATAACCTCATGTTGTGTTGTTTCTGATTAAATATTGTTAGGTTAAATAACCTAAGGTAACGAAATCTCAGGTGCTTATGTTTCGATTGTGTCCGACTCACCAACAAATGAAGAAGTGATCTCGGGTTCAGTATTCACAGGGAAAAATGATTCTAATGGATCTATTTCATAAGGAGGACTAGATGGAGTAGCTCTCGACATATTAAATTCGGTAGTCTATGTATTTTTGTTCTTCTGATGACGTATAGGAATTTCCTTAGGAGGTAGAGGAGGAAATATTTACATCCTATCTGAATGAAGGGGTTGAGAGGGTTGTTCTTCCATGTTGGCTTAATAAATTTTAAAAAATTAACAATAAGACAAAAATAAAACTGTGAATTTCAATATACCACCTTGGAGAACCAAGCATTAATGTATGTGGTCAACTTGGTTACCTAAGGTGAGGATAACAACATAGTGTGGACTTCCAAAATATACTCCACGATAAGTGGAAGTACAGTCTATGTTAGTGTTGTATAATTCATAACCGTACAATGAGAGTGTTCCCATATAATTTTCATGTGTGGAGCACAATCCAATATACCTGAAGGTACGTGGAGAATGGTATGATACACTTACGTACATGGAATGAGATATCACCCCCAGAATGTAATGATGGAAAACAAATGACAACTCCTATGTTTATAGACATTGGAACACGTCTCTAGCCTAGACCTCTAGATGTTTATGTTAATGTATCAAATTCTTCTTAAAATTGATTCAATAAATTTTAAAGTTTATCTTGGATTATGTTTCAATTTTCAAGGCTCACCATGAATTTCACCTGAACACCCTAAAGATTTAATCTAGCATGTAAAAGTTAAATTTTCATTTCAATATAAATATATATACGAGAGGAAAGAGAATATAGAGTAATGCAACATATAACATGCAACAAACAAAATTTTTTAAATGAAATCCCCCTAATGCAACTGTTCCAATTTCCAATTTCAAACACAAAAACCTAAATGAAATGCAAAATGTGAAATGATGATTATTTTTTTTCAATAAAATTAATTTAAAAATGAAATGACAACCAAGATGCTTAATAAATCAATGACAAAATAAACTATGTAGAATGATGACTGTAATAGATATTCCTTAAAACAATCAATGACCAAGCAACATTTTGCTAATGACCTAATTAACAAGAACAAAGAAAAATCCAAATAAATTCTTATCAAAGGCTACTAAAACAAAAAGCAAACAAGGTGAAGGATTTTCAAGATCAAGAGACACTCAAGAATAGATGGAAAACTAGCTAGAACAAACCATATTAGATATCAAGGTACAAAAAGGTAATTTTTTGCATCTAGCAAGGCTCAATGCAGGTGCAGAAAGGCTAATGCAGGTGCAGAAAGGCTACAAGTTCTATGCAGCACAGGTGAAAACAAGGCTAGGGTGCACTGAAGTGCTCTCTATCCATACCAAGGGGAGTGTTAATGTAAATATGGACAAATTATGACAAAAAAAATCAAATCAAGCTCAGATAAAGGTTTTACTAGGGTCAATCAAGGTCTGCATGAGGAAATAAAAGTTATTTCAAGAGTTGAAACAAGTGCTAAGGTCAAGGAAACCACTAAGAGGAATATGTTTTCCCGAGTTAAGTCACCAATTTGTTATGTGGCATTTACAATTGCGGACAAAAGTATCTTCCCTATACCTAGTGGATTGGTCTAGAACAACAAAAAGCAAAGAATATATAGTTTTCCTTAAAGAAATTGTTGAATGGGAAAGAGGCTTACTTGGAATCCATTGCAAGCTTTATTTTCCCCCTTACTTGTAAGCTTCAATCATAGCTTCAAGTGCTATAATTAGAATCTGCACACACAACCAAATCAAGCCAAGTATATACAACATCTACGTAGCATAATTCAATTACTCTATTCAACGAATCAGCGAGGCATTGAAATATATGAATGTAAATGTAACACAACACATATAGGAAAACAATATACTCTTTGTATTAATAGAAATAGGAGAGAGTTTACAACCAAAAATAGTAGTTGATCTTATAGAGATCTCCCCAAGTTGACTTGTCCTTCCTTGTCACAAAGCACACCTCAATGTCACCCTAATGCATGAAGATGATGACTCTCTTATATTCAAGGCAACAACATGAGGGTATGATCAGTCTCCAAAATCCAACCCTGATGTTGTGGATGGCAGTAAATATATAGGAGAGTGTGGTAGTTTAGGAATTCTTATCCATTTACCAATCTAGGCTTGAGATCCACTTAAGATGGGAGGATGAGATCAAGGGATAAGAGGTGATGTCTCCAAGGTAGGATCAGATAGGAATTGAGCTTCTTATCCATAGTAAATGGTTAAAAAACCACTAGAAGCTTCTGGAAGAGGAATATTCAAAACTCTTTTTAATTTTCTTGAATTTTTAGAATCAACACATCCCCAATAATGAGCAAGTTTATGTTGACTAGCGCTGGTGTAGAAAGGAGAAACTAGTGTTGAATGTAGGTATCTAAATGGGAAGGGTGTGTTGGGGCTTAAAATATTTATTTTGAGTAGTTAATCCCAAAAACTCAGACTTTTTGGAAAGGTCATGTTTAGGGCTTTGTGTAGGGTGATGACAACATGTTTAAGGATGAGGATCGGTTCGGTTTGCAGGCCTATTGACCAGATGTGAAAAAATGGCCTATAGAAGGGGTGTATGACATATACTTTCTTATGATGTTCATCTAATCTCATATATTTTAAGGTACTTTTGTTTGGAACGTACAATCTATTTCTGTAAGTTAACAATTTCTCTGAATTTTCAGCATAGCCCAGAATTTCTACCTGTTGGAATTTTTGTTCAATTTTTAGATAATTTTGATCTTCCTGTGTTGAATTACTGATCTTCTCCAAAAAATATGTAGTGACACTATTAACATAAATTTTCATAAGGGCATGTGCATGTCTACTTAAAGCATTTTATTATTCATTTTCTTTACCCTTAATAAGTTTATCTCAAAATCAAATTCACTGAGGAAAGCCATCCACCTAGCCCACCTGCCATTAATATTTGGTTGGTTGAAAAAATATTTTAATCTAATGTGATATGTTACCAAGATGAACTTTTTTTGCAACAAGTAATGTCTCCAAATTTTTAAAGCGTGTATCACAACAACCAATTCTAAATCATACACCGTATAGTTCTTCTCTTGTGGTTTTAATTTATGAGATTCATAGGCCACTACAAAATTATCCTGCATTAAGGTTCCACCTAAACCATCTAAAAAAGCATCTGTACATACAATGAATTCCTTTTCTAGATATGCAATTCTCAAAATAGGTGCTACTATTAACAAATGTTTTAGTTTGTCAAAACTTTCCTGACACCTAGCTGTCCACTCAAATTTTGTTCCTTTCTTTTGTAATGAAGTAATAAGATAGGTCAGTTTTGAGAAACCTTCAATGAATCTTCTATAGTATCTTGTAATTCCCATGAAGGATTGGACATATGACACATCCTTAGGTATGGGCCAGTTCAAAATGGCCCTAACCTTTTCAAGGTCAACAAATAGTCCCTCCTCTGAAATGATATGGCCCAAATATTGTATTTTGTCCTTGTAGAACTCATATTTACTAAATTTTGCATATAGCTTATGTTCTCTTAAGGTTTTTATTACCAATACCAAATGTTCCTTATGATCCTCTTCATTGTTGGAATATACTAGAATTTCATCTATAAACACCAACGCAAATTTATCAAGATACTTACTAAGCACACTATTCATTAAGCACATAAATGTTGTTGGTGCATTGGTAAGACCAAATGGTAACACTACAAATTCATAGTTACCATATCTATTTCGAAAAGTTGTCTTATGAATGTCTTCATCCTTTATTCGTAACTGGTGATACTTGGTTCTTAAATCAATTTTTGAGAATATCGTTTCCTCTCTTAATTGATCAAATATATCATCAATATGGGGCAATGGGTATTTTTTTTAATGGTCAATTTGTTTAATTTCCTGTAATATATGCACATTCTAAATCTTTCATCCTTCTTCTTTACAAATAACACTCCCCCCCCCCATGGTGAAACATTGGGTCTAATATAACCTTTATCGAGTAGTTCCTGCAACTGCATCATCAATTCCAATAATTTTTGAATACTCATTCGATAAGGTGATCTAGACACTAGGGTTTCTCCTAGTAGTATCGCTTGATAAATCTATGTTACTGTAAAAACATCCTTAAAATCCCTAATAATTGGAAATTTATCTAGTTTTTCTTTTTCTGTTTGTTGCTCATTTCTTCAACATGCACCAAAAATAATTGACACCCTTTCCTAACACTTTTTTTCAGCTGTAATGTTGAGATCTGTCTAACTGAAATTGGTTTTGGTATGCCATTTATTAACTATGTTTGTCCCTCATGATTCACCCAACTCACTGTTTCCTCTAAACAATTTAATGTTGCTCCGTGTTTTCCCATCCAATCCATACCTATTAACACATCATATGACCCTAATGGAAGTACATTTAAATTTACTTCAGTGGGATAGGTATTTAAATCTATGGGACATTGTTTTAGATGGCTAGTTACCTTCCTTTTTGCGTCGGTTGCTAGTTGTACCAACCATGTATTTTTTAATTTTTCAGTTTTTAGCTTACATTTTTTCATGATTCGAGGACTAATGTAACTAACGCTAGCCCTTGGGTGAATGAAGAGAGAGACATAATGGTTCAAAATGGTATATTCAATATTGATCATAGTAGATTGGTGTTCCACTTGTCTATCCTCTAGCGTTGCACTTATCTTTGGATGTTTCTCACAATATCATTTATTGTTGTTGCTTCATGTGTTTCCTATATGTTTTGAATAGACTTGGGATTATGACACAATCCCTCAACAAATGAGGTTCCCCACACCTCCAACACTTAAAAGGTCTTATCTCTTTGACCCCACCTATCTTTTTATTGTTCAAATCCATGGGCTTGGACCCAATTTGATATTGTATCGGTTGAGTTCAATTCCCTCTGCTGAATTTCTTTCGCTGGTGATATCTTCCATTTTTTTTTTAAATATGCAGGATTTTGTCTTCTTCTCTCCACTAAAAATTTATTTCATTCCTTACCTTGCCAAGGTTTTGAGCCTTCTCCCTTGTTTTTAAAATGTTGATAAAACAATCTTGCTTTTCTCACTGCTTCATCCATTATTTTAGGATTTTCAAACTCAATCCTTTCTTTATAAGAAATCAGCAAGCAATTTAAAAACCTTTGCACTTTTCCCTTCTCTTCCTTAATATAGGGAACATAACAAAAAAAATTGGTGAATTTAGCCACAAACTCATCCATAGTTAACTATCGTATTCTTAACTCATGGAATTCCTTTACTCAATGATCATAATATCATTCATTTAAATATCTAGAGTTGAATTGTTTATTAAACTCTTCCCAATAAATGGTCTTTTCTTCCAATGAGTTCACTAATTTAACCTCCTCCCACTAGAGGGAAGATTTCCCTTGTAGTTGATAAATGGCCAATCTGGCCTTCAAATTTCTCTCATACTCATAAAATTGGAAGTACTTTGTCATATTGAGAATCCATGCTTCCACATCCTCTTCTTTTTCCGCATCAAATGTTGGGGGTTTTATTTTTTTGAACTCCCCTCGCAGCTTCAATTTATTCTTCCTTTTCTGTGTTTTTAGATAGGTTTTATTTGATTCATCCAAACTTTCAAAATTTTATGTTTCGGTCTTAGCATTTTTTCTTTTCAGTGGTTCTATTTTTTCTTCATCTTCTCTTCTTTCTATTAATCTGTGACTAGATTTTTCACTTATATGTCTTATCATCCTTTCTTTTTCTTCACTAGTGTTCAACAAAAGTTCATTCCTAGCTCTGAGGTGATTTAGCTCTTCTTTTAAACTTCTCACAATCTCCATAGGTTGAGTTTTTGGTGGGGTAGTTCTTCCTCTTAGGTCGACATAGATTCCTTCTCCCTCTATCGTAGGTGGATTGGAATAGACTTCCATTCTATGTTATAACCCTACTTCGCTTGTGTACATTATAGTTAACACAACCCATCATTAGTATACCCATCTTAAAATTGATTCACAATTATACTCCTAACTATATTCCAAATGTTGTGGTTTCCCGTAGGCCAAATTTTGAAATTGGTTCTCTGATACCATATGTCACGTACCTGGATTTCAACCATTGGTATATACATGTTGACATAAATATTTGGTGTTTTTTTTTTCCATTTATGGTTTACATACCTAACATTGTTATTGCATCTAACATTCCCCTACCTCCATCTTTCCGAAGACTTCTACTATACTAATCAAAATAACCTCCAAACAAGGTCAGTATTATTCCCCTTTCAGGGCATAGAGGATAATATATGGTCTATACAATATTTCCCTTAAGGAACATAGATGATATATATGGTCTCTATATGGTTTCCACACCTTAACTCAAATGTAACCCATGGATTTGGGTTCATGGCTTCACTTGACTACTATTAGTAAAATGTTGATTACTACTTTATATGATATGGTTCTTATCGTCAATCGTATTCATGTGGGAATTAAGGGATATCATGGGTAACCAGCCATATAGATGCATGAGGAGAACTGATATTAACCATGTACCCATGGCCCCCATAAACACCACGTGAGTATCAACACCTTCCTCATCTGAACAGTGGATATTTGATTTGAAAATCAAAGGGTGGAGATGGCTTCAACCAAACCCTAAACCTATGAAATAAAATTTATCTCCATTTACTTTGGGTTTTCTCTATTGTTGGAATGTGTCCCACTTTCAGAGAACTTACATGGTAGGTTTTTGTGTTCTAGTTTCTGTGTCATGTTATCAAGATTTCACGGCAACTACATTCTCCCCTTTACTATGTGATTTGTTCCAGATGGACATTAGTTACAATTCCATACATTTGTTCTTTTTCATTGCGTCAATAGCTCAAGAAAATATGTTTTTGTTTTATTTATATTGACTAATTTTTTTTGTATGTCATTCCAGGGTTTCCCTCAAGCCTATAGTGCTAAGGTGAGTTTTCCTCCAGTTTATGGCTATCCCTACAACTTCCATAGCAAGCTATTCCATGGCAATTCCTACAAGTAATTGTAAATGTTTTTTAAAAGGATATTTATTGCTTGTACTTTAAATTTCTATTAGTAATTTCACTTCTCGAGTGCTTGACAGCCCCTACACTGCTTATTCTGTTTAAGTAGGATATTTATACCTACCATGCAGGTTTTGGGTAGGATTCTCCTAGAGCGTTCTTCACTCTATCAGGGAAAATGTAAACTTTTGTTGAGGATTTCATTTGATTTTTCCAAAAGTGTTTTGAGGGTTTCATTTATATTTACAAAAGGGTTGTTATGGCTGAGCGAGATTCAACACATGCCTTCTCGGTTAGTCACACAAGAGGGCTCGAGCCACTGAGGTGTCCATTCTCCTTTTATATTTTTCCTTTCATTGTATTTGATGAGTTACCATGTATTCATATGATGTGTATATGTATATGAATACTCTCACTGGCTAATAATGGTTATACTAAAATGCATAGGGGAAAATGCTTGGAGTCGTCTCCACAACAAGTATACTTTCATCCTTCTATGGTGATTTTTAGATTTTATTCAATTAAAATATCCTAAAGTATATTCACACTCACTCCTTTTATGAACATAATGGCAGGTACGTATGAAGCTAGTGTCAGCTCAGATTCAAATGATAGAGGATGTGCCTCCCACCTCTGATTTCTGCTCGCTATGCTATAGGTTGGTTTCCATCACGTTTTATCTTTGGCTTCTTGCTGTTAAAATCAAGGTGCAGAGGGATTTATTTACAATTATCTTCCTAATTGCTCAGTATAGAGTGACTTCTAACAACTCCTCCTTATGAGGGAAATTGTCATGCTTCTGGCGTATAATTTAGTAGTGCAGCCTATGGCCTGTTATGTATATGAATTCCAGGGATAATTCATGTTAAAATTTACATGATTTTTGTGGCATGACACATGTACTCCTTGTTTGATATGGTAAATCCAATATAATATGCACTGGAAGGCTTCAAGGGTTTGCTTCAAGTGTGTCCATTCTCCTTCTAAGATGAATTATGTTATTACATTGAACCCATTACATTAAGGGTATGTTTTTCTTTCTAATTGAATCTAATGACTATTTCATTACGTACGCCATGCTTTTAATATTATGACATTGTGTTGTTTGTATGTTTTTTTTGGAACAAGAAAACAAAATGATAGTTTTTCTTATGAATAAATTCACTTTCGCTAGAAAGTACTCTCTTGGTAAATTTATAGCAAAATGTAAGCATAATTTTTTGTTGCTTACTTTCAGTTCTAAACTATCACATCTAAATTGGACTTTTCACAATATGGCCCCTAATTTGTTCAAGTTTATTTATAAAAGATTTGTGTCTAGATTTAATAGTTATTACAATATTTATACAAGGAAATAGTTGTGCGATAGTTTTTTAACTGTATTTTTTGTGGGATAATTGGCATGTCTGCAAACTGTTTTGGTTGAAACCTGTCGTTTAAATACGACTTGTGGAGACTTCGGGTATTTGGTTTCCCGAGTCCAGTAAGGTTTCTATAACCCTTAACCGTTTGAGTATTAAATATATCCTTTAATTTTCATGATCATTTTAGTTTTAGTTAATTAATACTAGGTGTGTGGTATTCACTTTGTTTCCTAAATTTTTTCCAAAATGTATACGACCACAAAATATGTTTCCTCGCACTTTGCGAATGTTAAACTACCTGACTATGATTCCATACATGCATAATAATAACTACTTTCTATCTACTTTGTCATTAATATTACTACAAACACTTGTTGATTCCTTTCAAAAAAGATATCACTAAACAAAAGTACATTCCTTTTCAAAACTTGTCAATGTCTCTTCAAATTTAGGAAAAGTTATGTATCTCTTCCCTTATTAAACCCAACATCGTGTAGAATCTAATCAATAATAAATATTAATGGGTATTATAATGTGGAATTAGAAGCACTCAACCCATTACACTATAATCATTCTCCTAACATCATTTATTTGTGAGTACTTTTGCACTTTCTAGGTTGTAGGGTATTTGTATTAGGGTCAACCAATTTAATAAAATTGAATGAACTTATTATAATCACAACGCTCAATAAATATAAATATCGACATAAATTTTTTCCTCCTCATTACCTTAAATAAGATAATCTAATTTTTTTTGTTCAAATAACTTTTCTACATATCTACAAGAATATAAATATTTATGTCATTCATCATGCATTTTCTTCACCTAAGGGTTTCTCGCGAATCCATAATACCTCAAAACCCGTCTAAATGCCTACAAAAAATAATCTCATTTATCACTATTATACATACAAACATGCAGAGCAAAGTTAGTTCCCTATGAGAGATTGTTCAACCTCTTTTATGACTAGTGCAACAACATAATAATTCTCTATCATCCAAAAATGAACAAAACTATGATATTATAGTTTAAAATTTATCGTAATAAAAAAATGTAACCATAATCCTAATGAGAAATTCCTACTTGGGAAATCGCGCAGGAATGAGCACATTCCTCTTGACCATGAACTAAATCCACGAGTTCCCCCCGAGCTAAGATATGATTGCCAATGTAATCAACAACCTCATTGATTCCTGAATGGTATATTTTATAGGTTTTCCCTTCCCCAACATATTTGAGCAACATCTAGCTTCTTGGGTCTATGAACCCACTTTCCCAGGCCTTTTATTTTTGTTTTGTTTTTCTTTTTCGAAAAGGGTTCTTTTCCTTTTTCCTTAAAGCCTGCCTTTTTCTCATGCAATGCTTTTTTCACCCAAACTTAGTATCTTTCTCCGACTAAGTGATTTAATATATCTTTATCTCCTGTCATATTAAATCCCTTATATTTCCTCCTAGGAATTTTTAGGATATATTTTGGGGAAAATTTATCTCGAATTTAACCACCAATAGTTGTTTTCAACTTGGAAAGAATCTTCTAACTCTTGTGCTTCTTTCCCGAGTAATTTACAACATTTTTATTTATTAATAATAATCAATTAAATCAAAATAATTTTATTCATTACATAATTTCACAAGTCTAACATGGCTTCCCTAGCCTTCCAATCTAAAAATAGTCAATGTCTAAAAATAGTCAATCATTAACAAAAAAAGTGGAGGGGTATTACATGGTGTGTGTTTTGTCTATCCAACCTTTCAATGAGCAACCTTAGGAGCTATTGGAGATAATAGAGATATTTCTCAATCAAAATAGATAGTGTGATATAGTTATCAACCCGATCTATGCAAAGTTGAAGGGAATTTTCCTGAAGGAACTTTTTAACATCCAATATTTTTTACCTCTGATTGTTAGATCGAAGAACTTGCGTACCCTCAATATTTTTCACTGTTAAGGGGATTTGGATAAGCTACTTGAGGTGATCATTGATCATGTGAGTGGATTTGATGAGGTGCATCTGAAGAAGTTGTAGGTAAGTGATCCAAGTGTGACGGCCATTTCTAGGTGCATAGCATTGGAGTTCTTGCATTTAGTGAAGACTCTAGAGTGCACGAACACAGAGTTTGCATCAATCGTCAACAACTGCAAAAATTTGAGGAAGTTGGACATAAATGGATGGAAAATTAATGTGATAGACAACGAGGAGCTTATTTGTTGGAAAAAATTTTAGAATTTGTAGGATTTGGCGTTGATTGGCTTGAATCTAAATGTAAAGAGCTTGAGTCTTCTAGATTCTAATTGCCAGATCTTGGAGATGTTAGCTCTCTATGTCACTGAGACGATTAGTGATATGGAGATCTATTGTATTGCTACAAAATATTTTTCTTTGATGAATTTGTGCATCAAGGTTTTTCCAGGTAGAGGGGCCTTGCACTAGCACTGTACATAATTATGTTGCAAACACAACAGGATTAATGTCATGCCCACAAGGAAATAGAGAATCTTGACAAAGTTAATGAAAATTCCTTGTGTACAAAGATCATGGTACCTGAGGACTCTAGTCGAGAAGAGCTACTAGAGCATGTTGTTATAAGGTTGATTGTTGTGGATGTTTTTTTGGGAATCATATACCCTAATGTAACCTGTCTTTCCCCTCAAATTCGAGCCACTAAATTCATTGATCTGTCCAAAGGAAACCTCTAAATGTGAATGAATTTAATTCTTTTCTTTTGAAACCATTTATTTTGTTTTATGCCATGCCATGGTAATTTTGGTTTTCATTGAACTAACATTATTCTTACCTACTATTGTCACAAGTTTGAGTTTGTGTTGAAACTAGTTATTTCAACAACAAACAAATTTATTTGCAGGAAGTATTGACTACCAAATATGATAAAGACATGAAAAAGAATATGGAAATATGATGAAGAGATGATAGAGAATATGGAATTGGAGGATAGTTTTCAGAGTTGCGTCAAAGATTAAAGGATTACGGGAAACTAAGTGTGAGATTGTGAATAGAGTCATGAGCATGGTGTATTATGTGTAGTGGTCCTTGATAAAATTTTATAATAAAGAACCAATTTATGAATATATTAACATAATTTAAAATAGGGGTACTCGACATTATTTTTTGTTAACACATATCAATTATTTTATTATGTGAGTCTGTTATATGCTTATAATGCCATCCTCCCATATCAACCCAAGTAACCGGTCAATCGGGGTAAACATGTAACGAGAAGTTACTATAATATGATTCAACCTCTTAAGTCAGGATAAGGAAGTGGAATTGATGGAAACACACCATACAAACTTTCAACAATAGTAACATGACTCCTAAGAACCATCCAACCTTTCTGGTAACAAGTCCCTGGCTCCCATTGAGGTTTTAGAACAATTGACCCCTGGACGCTCCCATGCTATGGGCCTGACAATGTCTGTGACACTTTGTACGCTCTCATGAAAAGTCATGCCAGTGTTCAAGGACTATTTTTCTCAGTGTTGTGCTAGCATCCTCAAGATTTAAGCCACTTTTTCAGGCCTAGAGCCCAAGTCACTACCCAGAGTTGAATGACACCTTCAGAACATAAAGATAACAAGGAAACAACGATGTAGATTAAAATACTTGAACAAGCCCTTGAATGAACCCCTACTAGCCATAAAAGGAATTTCGTCAAACATATCACAAAATATGTAATCTAGAAGTGTAAATAATATGTCTAAGCATAGGGTTCTCATAATCATCTGAGAATCGCTAAGAAGCATTGGTGCCTCAACACATGAGCTATAGTTTCATTCATTAGGTCATAGATACATTGATCATTCATTTACAAGTAAAAACATGATGAGAGTCATACTATCATAAAACATATGCATAACTAGCATAATAGGAATAGAATACCAAGGAAATCACTTCCATATGATCCATTTATAAACTGGTATAATAATCATAGGAATTCAAGGAGAAATAACCTCATATTGATGATGTAAAATCCAAACTCAGGATGGGACTACCACGTTCCACCCAACCATAAAATGGTTGAGACAAATATCTCTTTAGCCATTCACCCCCATGTCATATTACAAGCATGAATGTGGGATATCATAGAACTCATCAATCTAAAACCATTGAGGGCTTCGAAAGGTCATCCACCTCAAACCATTAAACAATGATTCCACCTCACGGTCAGAAATAAAAAAACCATCATCAGATTGGTCTCTACCCAAGCCTTCTATGGCTCTAGAGTGTTTGTTTCGACCAAGGTTTCCAAGACTAGTAACTCAACCCACAACCTTTTTCGGGTTCCAGATCATTTGTCCAACCAGGGCTTCTAAGACTAGTAACTCCTCCCATCTAGGACTTCCAAAGCATTTCTCCAACCAAGGCTTCCAAGACTAGTAACTCAACTCAAGTTGTTACAAAGCTTCTAGAGCGTTTTTCCAACTAGAGCTTCTAGGAACTAGTAACTAAACTCAAGTTAAAGGAAACATGAGAGACAACCAAAACAAAGTAATGAAATAAATCCACATTCACCATGGCTATCCAGGAAATGGAAAGGCTAGGAAAATCCACTGTCAATCTAGGTAATCCTCCATGACAGTGACATCTCATGACCACCAAATCACATACATATGCCATGCATGCTAAAACTAGTGAGGAACACATACATGAAACTCAGTACCTACAAGAAAAACCTAATGTAGATGTTGATCTCGATGTCCCCTTGCACTTCCGTGCTCTTCCTTTACCTTCTTGATCCAAAACTCCAAGTATGCCACACCTTCCAAGAGTGCTCCAAGAAAACTCTAAGTGTCCAAGAGTGAGTGAGAGAGAGAATAATGAGAGAGATCCAAAACTTAACTGGCCAAGCCTACCAACTGATCCTCAAAAGCCTTTTTATCAATGAAGCCTTTATTTTCTTCAATTTCCATTATTTTCCTTCATTTTACTTCTCACATGAAACGTGTGACCTTTGACCTTCCTTTTCTCCTAATTTCCTTTATTTTCATAAATAAAGTTTCCAAAAATGTATTTTTGCCTTGTCAATGCCTTTCCCATTGCCTTTGCCAATTTCGTTTAGCCATAATAACCAAAATGAACACCCACTAGGATTTTTTCCCATCATTCAGCTTGGAATACATGTTGCATGACCATGGCCTTATATATATTTTTACATGGATTTTTAGCCAGGGCTATTACAGAACCCTCCCCTTGGAGGAACACCGTCCTCGATGTTCAACGACATCTACAACCAACATAACTGCTGAAAACAAAGCATACTGCCCATGGAACTTTATAACATAGCTCGTTGCAATATTTACAATGATCACTACTAAAACATGACAATAATACCATTTACTGGAGATTTATAACATAACTCATTATGGTATTTACAATAATAATCACAGACACACACACACATTTGCTTCACCAAAAAATAATCATATTATCTATGGAGGTTTATAAATCCAACTCGTTACAATACAATAATACACACATATACATATATGCACATTCGCTCAAATAGAAAATAAAAGAATATGATGCCTGCATCCACAACAAGGGAATTGAGAGGCTCACGCCTCCACCCTCAAAGTAATACTAGGATTCACCTCCTTCCCAAGAAGTCCAATATCCACTACCAAGGTCAAACTACACCCAATGTCCAGCGCTACAATCCAATGCCACTTTTCGTCTCAGTGAACAATTACTGACTCATTGTTCTAGGGCGCACTCCCAATGTACATCTGATTTGATCTGGAAATGATAATGACAAAAAAAATACATCCATGTCCTTCCCTTCTCTTCTACACAGTCCCTCGAGCAATCCAGTCACCCCCTTTCGTGCAATCACTCACCTTCTAAGTTCCACTGGATCCCCCATCCTGGGAATTCCATCCCTTGGCAAGGCTTCCTTGCATCGAAAGATACAAAAAGCATGGCATATCCCTCCCTTAAAACCATCATACCTATCATAGCATGCTCATAGAAATCAATGGACACTATTGGGTACCATCATCCCACAATGGCCCTGCTCCTGAAGTGCTTTACCAACATACTACTGCATGTTACGATTTCTCTTACTATTGCTGCTAATTTTTGTAGTCGGTTTCAACTACCCAACAGGTAATTTCATGATTTCCTGTACCGAGCACATAATTTCCATCAGATTCAAAATAAATTGAATAAATTCAAATGATACCTCATTGGTGGCTTGTCAATAAGGTATACTTGCAATTTTGTTCGCTTCTTGTCACAACAAGTCAAACTAGCATCTTTAACCAAATCATCATCTATAAACATATCACATAAGGTTAGCTCAAAACATGACCATCCTATATCAAAATCATAAATCACATGTAACCATCATAAACTAGATTAATAGACCACATATATCACATGCATAATAAAGCTGAAGTAAAATACTGATACTTATCCTTTAATTAATCCTTAGCTTCTACCTTTGTCCTTATTCTGTATGCACACTAGATTGGTTTCCACACCCGATAAACACCTAGTTTCTTCTCCTCAACCATATGCACATACACATAGTGTGTATCACACACATACAACCACACATGACATACAACACCATGTAATACATGCACCTACACCTAACATACAACACATACACCTACACCCAATGTACAACACAACACAATACATACTCCTACATCCTATGTACACCACCACACAATACATACACCTATAACCGATGTACAACACAATATATATATGTACATGGAGTACAACAAAATGAATATATATGTCACGATACTAGGACTACATAATGCACATACATAGTACCACATGCCCGCAACACAGCATGTACGACATGCACAAAATATTGCATGTACGCTAGTTCCGCAAGTACAACATGTACACGTTACCATCTATACACAACACTGCCTTCACAATGTGTACATAGAATCACATGTACACAACACCACCTACACAATGTGTACAAAATGCCACATGTACATCGTACCACTTGTACAATGTGCACACAACACCAGACGTACACAGCACCACATGTGCATGACGCCAGATGTAAACAATACCATATGCATGACATGTACACAACACCACCTGCACAAAATGCCATATGTACAACATGTACACGCTACCACATGCTCACAGCACCACCTACACACAACACCATATGTACAACATGTACACGCTACTACATGCTCACAGAGCCACTTGTACAATCATGAAAACAACAACATATGTGCATATCACGATATGTACAACATGCACACAACACCATATGTACATAGCATTGCATATAAAACATGTACATAACACCCTATGTACAAAACACTGCATACCCAACATGCACACAACACCATATGCACACAACACTGCATATCCATCATGTGCACAGTACAATATGTACACAACACCACATATCCAACATGTACATAACACCATACGTACCTAGCACTGCATATGCAACATTCACACAACACTGTTTGTACCACCCTGTACATAACATTACATAAAAACCATGTACACACACTATGTATACATTACATCGCATGGGCATAACATCATAGATGAAACATGTACAACATATACAACATATGCACAACAGTAGTACCACACATCCAAAACCACATTGTCTCTACTAAGAAACCTTTCTTTTAGTGTCTCTCCGCCAATCATGCTTATCCCAGGATCCTGCAGACCACACTACTTTCATTTTGCTAATTTATCCCTCGGTATAGCCTATCCATAACATAGACATAATATAATCCCATAATATCAACTCATAACCACATGATACTGACCTCGTATATTTTTCATGACTACTCTTCCACTTGATTCCTCATAAACCAATAACCTCTTCATTTCATTCACCTGTGTAAACAATCACTCCTTCACAACAATGGTTCCTAACGACCCTGTCAAACAACAACAAACATACAGTATATATACATATAAATATTAGCATTAAACAAGCATGATCATGTACGACAATGACATACATTCATACATATATACATATAAACATTGGCAATAAACAACCATGATCCATGATGACCCTGTCAGACATGACATACATACATACATGTGCACATATATAAACATCAACATACTCGTGATCATAACATAATTACTAGATAGCATGAGGTTTGGGTTAAGAGAACTCCATTTATGCGCACAACACATGCGCAACATCGAGAACAATAGTTCCCAACATAGCCAAGGAATATGACACCTCAAGTCCATTCACCTCAACTTCCATGATTACCTTTCCCATGGTTGTCCCATCATCATCTATTTACACCAATGGACCTAATCAGTCCAACTGTTTTTCATACTCTTGCCTTTAACTTCCTTTATACATGCACCAACTTCATGTGAGTCTTACATTATTTACTAGATACCACACAACTCTTCTCAAGCTCCATTAACTTTCCTCTTTCCAACTAATTCCCAAGACTCTCAAAAAAATAAAGGCAAGGCATAGAAGAAAGAAAGAGGAAACCATGAAAATGAATTACAATACGACACCACAAACAAAGTGGCATGGCCATGCACAAGACACAAAAAAAACTACAATCAAGCACAAAAAATCACCAAAATACTAAAAGCACAAGACTAACAAAAGACACTGTGACTCAATCCCCTGGTTCCCAGTGCTTCCTAGGGAAATCTCAACCTGAGCCTTCTTTGAGATTCCATGTCAATTTGTTTTCCATGCAATCCCTTGCATCATACTACCATCAACACATAACTACCAGTTCTTAAATAAACATAACAATACACTAGTTACCTTACCTTGCTATTCCAAGAACATCACTTGCAACTGAACACATCCATGCCATCTCTCAAGGGACTCCAATTCCCTTGACATATCCACCTGTAACTAGAGACTAGCTAATATAACTGTCAAATACGAGTTCATGAATCTAGCACATATCAACATAATGTCAAACATGATTAATTTTAAGAATATTTCATGTATTGAAAGCACTCATTCGTTTGGAATTAGGGTTTCCAAACATAGCCAAAAGAATTCTTTCCCAATTACTTTCTTTCACATTTTTACCTTGTTGTAATTGAGGCTTACTATTTACTGTCACATCACCCAACTATTAGTTATATAAACACATCAATTGTTACATTGTCACACTAATACCAAGCATGTCTCTTGCAACTGTTTACACATGTCAGTCTGGCGTTCCAAAGATTAATACATCATGTATATTAATTTGAAATCAAACTTTACCAAGCCTAACAACCATGTCATACACAAGAATCAATTCACATTCATCAGTCATAATACATAATGCTACAACTATCACCTACTTAAACTCAAGTACATATCCGTTGTGTCAACCCATATGCATTAGTACAACCATCTTAAAACAGGATTGTTTTGGAAAGAAATCTTATAGACACATACTCATGTCATTCAAGTATTCAAACATTTATACAACAAATAGATGACATAATAGACACCAAACACTCAAACACCAAATAAATGACATAATCAAACATTCAAGCACAAAGTAGATGACATAAGCAAGATCAGAATGTATCTCATGGGAGGAAATCTTGTTTGCACAATAAATCTAGATTAGCACAATATAACTTCACAACATATCAACTCAAACACAAATAAGATAATGATATCCATAATAGTAACTAACATGTTCACATCATAAAATCATAAACAATTATCATTCATACATAATAATCACATCTGCACAGTGAGTCTAGATTACTACAACATAATATCACATCATATTAACTCATACCTGAATGTCATCGGCCTAACCATTTTTATATGCCAATCGAACTTAGTATGATACATATAACATCAAGATATTAATATAATAATCCTAACCATCAAGTTAACTATCATATAACAACAACAAGTTAACCTATAACATGTAACATAATCATAACAAGTTAACCTATAACATACTCATCAACAACATATAACATAATCATCAAGTTATCTAACCTAAAACAACAATAGCAATGCATACAACCACATGTTACAATTCATGGCTATTTGACACATGTGCATATGACTACACTAATAAACTAGCATTTATCATGTATGTAACCATAATAGAATGAAAGGCATACACATAACCATAATGCATATAACAATCCTTAACCTACATACATGCATGCCCAACATACAAACCTATATGATGAGATGATTTTGCCTCGAGGTCCAATGTTGCAACTTCAATTTGATTGTTTGCATCTCTTGTTCTATCTCAGCCAACAAATTAGCATCATAACATACCAATATCATCATGATGACCTGATTGCATAAAATTACTTCTCAATGCATATCTGGCCTACCATACATGCATAGCCATAACCATGACAATGCATTCATAACATATAGACATCGACATGCATAACAAATACGTATATAACCATACACTCATGACGACACATCCCACAATAACACCATCAAACTTCACATGGCAACATCACCACAACCACGATCAACACCATGCAAATGCAAAAATCCCATGGACTACAAGCATAAGGAACACATATGCAATCGACATGAATGCATGACCAACACACCACCCATCTAGTCTCAGGGGTGAATCATGCTTTGATATCACTCTGTAACACCTTCCTCCCACATCTACCCAAGTAACTAGCCAACCATTATAAACATGTGATAATAAGTTACTATGATATGATTTGACCTCCAAATCGCGTTAAGGAAGTGGAACCGATGGAAACACACCATACAAGCCTTCAACATCAACAACAAGACTCCTAAGAACCATCGTAACCTTTTTTGTAATGAGTCCCTAGAGGCCCATTTATGTTTTAGACCACTTGACCCCTGGACACTACCATGCTATAGGCTTGAAAACATCTAGGAGGCTCTAGACACTCTCATGGCAAGGCATGCCAGCGCCCAGGGACTATTTTTCTCAGTTTTGTGCCAATGTCCCTTGGATTTGAGCCACTTTTTCAGGCCTGGAGCCCAGGTCACTGCCTAGAATTGAATGACACCATTAGAACATAAATATAACAAGGAAACAATGATGTAAATGCAAATACTTGAACAAGCCCTTGACTCGACCCCTACTATCCATGACAGTAATTTCGTCAAACATATTATAAATATGGAATCTACATGTGTAAATAACAAATCTAAGCATAGGGGTCTCATACTCATTTGAGAATCTCTAAGAAGCATTGATGCCTCAACACATTAACTGTGGTTTCATCCATTAGGTCATAAATACATTGATCATTCATTTACAAGTAAAAACATGATGAAATCCATACATAGCTATTGTCATAAAACATATGCATAGCCAACATAGTAGCAACAAAATACCAAGTAAATCATAGTGATATGATCCACATATAAACCAATATAATACTCATAGAAATACAAGGAGAAATAACCTCATATTGATGATGCAAAATCCAAACTCGAGATGGGACTACCACATTCCACCTTACCATAGAATGGCTAAGCCAAATCTCTCTTCAACCATTCACCCCCATGCCATATTCCAAGCATGAATGTGGGATCTCATAGAAATCATTAATCCAAAACTATCCAGGCTTCTAGATGTCATCCAAATCAACCCATCAAGTAATGATTCCACCTCACAGTTGGACATTCAAAACCATCATCAGATTGGTCTCTACCCAATCCTTCAAGGGCTCTAGAGTGTTTGTTCCAACCAAGGCTTCCAGGACTAGTAACTCAACCCATAACTTATTATGGCCTTCCAAAGTGTTTGTCCAATTAGGGATTCCAGGACTAATAACTCCTCCCACCTAGGGATTCCAGAGCATTTTTCCAACCAAGGCTTCCAAGACTAGTAACTCAACCCAAGTTGTTATAGGGCTTCTAGAGCGTTTGTCCAACCAGGGCTTCCAGGAACTAGTAACTCAACCCAAGATAAATGAAACATGAGAACCAACCAAAAACAAACAAGAAAATAAATCCAAAATCAATATGGCTATCCAAGAAACGACAAGGCTTGGAAAATCCACTATCAATCCAGGCAATCCTCTATGCCAGTGACAGATCATAACTAATATACCATATTTATATGGCATGCATGCCAAAACTAGTGAGGAAAACATACATGCAAGTCGGTACCTACAAGCAAAACCCTTTCTAGTTGCTAATATTGATGTCCTCTTGTGCTTTACTACTCTTCCTTTGTCTTCTTGATCCAAAACTCCAAGTATGCTACACCTTCCAAGAGTGCTCCAAGAAAACTCTAAGTGTCCAAGAGAGAGAGAGAGAGAGAGAGAGAGAGAGAGAGAGAGAGAGAGAGAGATTAGTGAGAGAGCTCCAAATTTAAACTGACCAAGCTTGCCAACTGATTCTCATAAACCTTTTTATCAATGAGACCTCTATTTTCTTCAATTTACATTATTTTCCTTCATTTTCCTCCTCACATGCAACCTATTACCTTTCACCTTCCTTTTCTCCTAATTTCCTTTATTTTCATAAATATATGTGCCAAAAATGTATTTTTTCCTTTTTAATGTCTTTTACATTTCCTTTAGCCATAATAAATTAAATGAACACCCACTAGGATGCTTTTCCCACCATTCGGCTTGGAATATGTGTCCCATGACTGTGGTATTATATATATTTTTACATGGATTTTTAACCAAGGTTGTTACAATGTTGATGGGTCTTGTTGTGCTTTGAGCTTCAAGAGCATCAATTATAATTTATTTTTGTATATAAATGTGTATGTAAAGAAAGGTTAGTTATATAATTGACTGTTAAATGCACTCAATGACTAGAAAACTTACCTATATAACTGTCAAAATTGTAGTTCGCTGCATTTTGATAGATGAAAGTTAGTCCATTGAGTAGTTCAATATTGAGATTGTCCTTCAGGAGGTCAAGAAGTGTCAATTCTACAATGTTCATCAATGATGGTGAGAGGTTGTTGTGTTTTAAAGGGAGTTCAATTTATGGTGGTGAAGAAAGAACAATGTCTATGAGATTCTAGAGTTGGTGTAAGTGTTGATGAAGACAATTTAGATAGAGATCAATATTGTTTTTGTAATGTGTATTTGTGATATGTAACCATTAAGGGAGGCACTTGGAGATAATGCTTCAATGTTGAGTGCAGAATTAGTTTGGGATTTTGTTGAGAGAATATCTCAACCTCCTTATACATGTTTGGAATCTCTTAGATCTCAATCGAACTATATATATGTATCATATTTATGAATGAACTGAGAAAACAGATATTATATGTGCAAATTGATTTTCTTTGTAACATCTCTTCCACATGAGGTTGGAAAACAATGTAATTGGACAAACACAATAATTTCACGAAATTCATTTTATGTTCATTATGAAATCACAATTAATTCAAAGTGATTTGTAATAAAAAAATCAAAAAACGACAAAACCATAAAGGCTAAAACCTACTCACTTAATTCATTTCTATTTTAATAATGTTTTTTATTTCCATTTCTTTATCTTTATATTCACAATTTTAATATGTTAATTTTTTATTTATACCATACACACTTTAATCATATAAATTTATATATTTATAAAAAATATATTAGAAGTTTAATATTTCAATAAAATATAAAAAATAAATACATAAAAAAACATATATAATTTTAAAAAATATTGTAAATTCATTGTTATATATATATATATATATATATGAGTTAGATATATATAAAAAACATATATATTAAAAAACTATGTCAATGGCCATAGGGTAAATTTTTCTATAACATTTTTGGAGTTAGGCTCTACTAATGAACTAATGGCCGAACCCCCACACAAATGTAATACTTAATAAATTTATATAAATATATTATTAGTGTTTCAATAAAATATAAAAAGTTAAATATATGAAAGAAACATATGTGAATTAAAAAAATATTTGAATATTTAAATTTTGTTATTTATTATTTTTGAATATATATGTGTATATTGATTTTTTATTTATACCATACACACATAAATTATATATATTTATAAATAGTTAGAGTAAAAGTGTGTGTATATTTATATACCTTAAGGGATAGCTCAGTTGGTCTAGTTCTCGTTGCTAAGTATCTTGTTGATTGGGAGGTCACAGGGTCAAATCTCCTTGATGCCCTTGGGGTTAGGCTCAATTAGATAAGTTGTTAGGTAAATCTCTTATGGTGGATCTGCCAGGATTATTACCCATGAATGTAGCAACCACTCAATAACCATGAACCACAATTGCAATATATATATATGTGTGTGTGTGTGTGTATTTATTTCAATAAAATATAAAAGTTAAAAGTATGAAAAAAACATAGGTGAATTAAAAAATATTTAAATCTTTAAATTTGTATATATATATATATATATATATATATATATATATATATATATATAATTTAAGTAAAAATTATAATATTTCAATAAAATATAAAAGTCCAATATATATAATAAATATACATATATTATAAAACTATTTAATCTTTAAATTTTATAATATATATATTAATTTTTTTATTTATATCATGTATTCTTGAATTATATAAACTTATATATATTTATAAACCATTATAATAAAAGTGTAATATTTAAATCAAATATAAAGGTCAAATATATAAAAGAAATATATGTAAATTTAAATATATTTTAAACTTTATACTTTCATGTTATTTATATATATATATATAGAAATATATGTAAATTTAAATATATTTTTAACTTTAAACTTTCTTGTTTTATATATATATATATAAATAAATGATTTAATTTTTTATTGTAATTTATATTTTTTGAATTTATATAATGTATATTAATTTTTTATTTGTACTATACACATTAAAATTATATAAATTTATATATTTATAAACAATTATAATAGAAATATAACATTTCAATAATATATAAAAATTAAATATAGAAAAAAAACATAAACATATATATATTAAAATAGATTTTAGTATTTAAACTTTTTATGTGTGTTACTACAATTTTTAGTATTATAATTATATATATTAACACAACTAAATTAATAAATGTTGTTGATAAACGCAGATAAGCCTATATCAAGCACATATATCAATTATCAATAATATTAAGAGTTAATGTTATTATCAATAATATTAATATAAATATAAGAACCATATTAATACTAATTAATATTATATTATTACTATTATATTAAATAATAATAATAATTGAAATTGATAATAATAATAATAAATAAATAAAAATAATAACAACAATTATATTAATAATCATTTAATAAATAATAATGATGTAATTATAAAATAAACATTTAATAAAAATCAAACAACAATTTAAATGTGGTTGATAGGAAATTCAACTTTAAATACTCCACTAGAACATAATTATTTAACGCTAGTCTCTTCCGAAACACATTGAGACCAATGACAAAAACTACACCAATTCAAATCAACAAGATAATGATCACAACCATTCACGCTTTCCAACCAATCCCTTCTCACATTGTTTTGCATTTTTTCATAATGTTGAAAAGAAAAAGGCAGTGAAATGTGCAAACCATCTATTGATTTCACTCTTGATATAGTTGTAAATGTGAGAGCCTACCTCTCTCTATTTCCAATATCTATAGTGGTCGTTGCAGGGGAATAATATTAAATCCAAAGGATAAATATTACAAACCCAAGGTATAAATACCCTACAATAAATATTATAAACCATAAAATAAACATGCTTGACTATGATTTACCATCGTTGATTTTCATACTGAGATGATGTTTGTCATAATGTGATGTTGGACCATGGTTGACCATGTTCTATTTTCATATTGAGGCAATATTTGGCACATTGTGACATTGAACCATCATTGACTATGGATGACCATGATTTAAAACGAAAGCAATTTATATTAAACCCTATGATTAATATTATAAACCCTATGAATAATAGTATGCCTTGGGAATATGAACCAAATAAACCAAATGGATTGATATTATAAACCAAAGGGAATAATAAACTCAAGGGATTGATTCTAAAATCCAAAGGTATTATAAACCGAAGGGAATAATATTAAAACAAGGTATATAAACCCTAAAGGGATTGATGTTATAAACCCAAGGGATTAATACTAAAAACCCAAAGGATTAAAAACTCAGCGAATTGATAATATTAAACCCAAGGGAACAATATTATAAACCCAAGGGAATAATATTAAACCTAAGGGATAAATATTATAAACCCAAGGAATATAAATCCTAAGATAAATATTATAAACCCTAAGTTAAATATTTGTCACAATGTGATGTTAGAACATGGTTGACCATCATTGATTTTCATATTGAGACAACGTTTATCACAATGTGACATTGGACAATGGCTGACCATTGTTGACCATGGTTGATCTCCATATTGAGACAATCTTTGTCACAATGCGACGTTAGACCATGGATGACCATTGATGGCCATCGTTGTGACAATGTGACGTTGGACCAAGAGATAGTCTTTGTCACAATGTGACCATGGTTGACCATGATTGAACCCAAAGGTATTATAAACCGAAAGGATTAATATCAAAGGCAAGGGATTAATATTATAAATTAAAGACATATAAACCATAAATGGATTGATATTATAAACCGAAGAGATTAATACTAAAAACCCAAAGGATTAAAAACCCAACAGATTGATAATATAAACACAAGGGAATAATATTAAACCCAAGGGATTAATATTATAAAAACAAGCTATATAAAACCTAAGATAGATATTATAAACCGAAGGGAATATTAAACCCAAGGGATTATAAACCCAAGGGAATAATATTAAACCCAAGGGATAAATATTATAAACCCAAGAAATATAAACACTAACATAAATATTTGTCACAATGCGATGTTGGAATATGGTTGACCTTGATTGATTTTCATATTGAGACAAATAAGCCATAAAATAAAGATTTACCATCATTGATTTTCATACTGAGACGATGTTTGTCACAAACTGACATTGGACCATGGTTGACCATGGTTGATCATGGTTGATTTCCATATTGAGACAATAATTAACACATTGTGGTATTGGACCATTGTTGACCATGGACGAACATGATTCTAAACCTAAGGGATTTATATTAAACCCTAGGATAAATATTATAAACCCTATGAATAATATTATACCCTAAGAATATGAACCAAATAAACCCAAGGGATTGATATTATAAACCAAAGGGAATAATAAACCCAAGGGATTAATTCTCAAACCCAAATGTATTATAAACCCAAGGGAATAATATTATAAATGAAAGGTATATAAACCCTAAGATAAATATTATAAACTCAAGGTAACAATAAACCCAATGGAATAATATTAAATCCAAGGGATAAATATTATAAACCCAAGGAATATAAACTCTAAGATAAATATTTGTGACAATGCATTGTTGGGATATGGTTGACCATGATTCACTTTGATATTGAGGCAGCATTTGTCACAATGCGGCGTATGACAATGGCTAACCACTATTGACCATCGTTGATCTCCATATTGAGACAATATTTGTCACAATGTGACATTGGACCATGGTTGACCATGGATGACTATGGTTGTGACAATGTGACGTTGGACCAAGAGATAGTCTTTGTCACAATGTGACCATGGTTATTGAACATGGTTGACCATGATTGAAGCCAAAGGTATTATAAACCCAAGCGAATAATATTAAACCCAAGGGATTAATATTATAAATACAAGGTATATAAACCCTATATGGATTGATATTATAAACCCAAGGGATTAAAAACTAACGAATTGATAATATATATTAAACCCAAGGGATTAATATTATAAACCCAATGTATATAAACCCTAAGATAAATAGTATAAACTTAAGGGAATAATGTTAAACCAAAGGGGTAAATATTATAAGCCCAAGGAATGTAAACCCTACGATAAATATTATAAATCCTAAGATAAATATTTGTCTCAATGCGACATTAGAATCTGGTTTACTATGATTGATTTTCATATTGAGACAACATTTGTCGTAATGCGACGTTGGATAATGGCTGACCATCGTTGACCATTGTTGGTCTCCATATTGAGACAATCTGTGTCACAATGTGTTGTTGGACCATGGATGACCATGGTTGTGACAATGTGACATTGGACAAAGAGACAGTTTTTGTCACAATGTGACCATGGTTGACCATGATTAACCATGTTTGACGATGGTTGAGATAACCTTTGTTACAATGCGGCGTTGGAACATGGTTGACTATGGTTTATTTTCATATTGGGACAATGTTTGTCACAATGCGAAATTGGTTGATTTGCATATTGAGAAAATGTTTATCAAAATGTGACATTGGACCATGGTTGACCATGATTACCAAAGGCTTCTTATTTCAACTTAAGGTGGATGGCGATCTATTGAATTTTTTTATTTTTTTAATTGATGGCCTAGATTGATTCTCAAGGGAATATGCTTAGTGTATGCTAGTCTTAATTGTTATCAATGGTTGTTAGGTTGCATTGACTTTTAATAAATTTAAAAAATTATATTCATGCCAAGTGGCTCCCTACCCACCAATTTCTTAGGCATTTGAGATTATTCCAATCCTAATAAGTTCATATTCTAATAAGATGGGGAAATTAATATATAAGCAAATTTTATTTAGCAAAATGTTCCATTTTACAATAAGATGTGTAATTCTTTTTTTTCTCAAATTAAATTAAATTCATGCCACATGGCTCCTCGCCCACAAATTTCCTAGGGATTTGAGATTATTCTAATTCTAATAAGTTCATATTCTAATTAGATTGGGAAATTAATATATAAGAAAAATTTATTTAGCAAAATGGTCCATTTTACAATAAGATGTGTAACTCACTTTTTTCCCAAGTTAAAATTGGCCCATAACCTTTTTATACAGAGTTAATCAGGGAAATATGTACATTGGTAAGTCATTCTTCGTGTTACAATAGTTCTTTTTTTGTAATAGTTTTTTTGTTATATTTATAAAGCCTTCCACTATATCAACCACATTAATATTTTTAATATGGTTATACTAGTTATAAACCCAATCGATTTATATTAAACCTAAAGACTAATATTATAAACCATATGAATAATATTATACCCTAGGAATATGAAGCCTTAGATTAATAAACCCTATAAATCATTGTTCGATAGGTTTTTTTAATGAAAAACAAATTCAAAATATAATGCAAAATATAAAAAAACAAATGAATAACAGATAATGAAATTTTCAAAAATAAATTCATATAAAATGAAATGAAAAGAAATAAAAATTTGTAAATTCATAAATTCATTTACTATAATCTCATAATATATTAAATTAAAAAAATATATATCATGTGAAACATTATTGATGGAATTTTAAATATATAAATTTACAAATTTTTATTGTATGACATTTTTCAAAAAATGATAATTAAAAAAAAAATGTCAGGCCAGGCAGTAACTCTCCAAAACAAACAACTAATTCGTCTATTATTCCATAGGTAACCCATTATTATATACAATAGGGAGTGATTGTTCAATTCATCTCCCGATGACTGTTCACCTTCCCAATTTATTTATTTACATAAAATTCTCAATCATGAAGATTAGGTGTCAACATTCCCCCCCTTAATCTGAAGGGATGTTGGTGAGTCCAAGCATCATTCTGAATCGTTCAAGCTTTTCCCTTCCAAGTGCTTTGGTGAAGATGTCTGCAATTTGCTCATTTGTGGAACAATGACGGAGATGGATTGTTTTGGCCTCAACATGATGTCGAATCAGATGATATTTAGTATTGATATGCTTTGTTCGATCATGGAACTTTGGGTTCTTGGCCAACTTTATTGCAAAGGTGTTATCAATCATGAGTGGAGTTGATTGTACTTGTTTTACCTGCAAATCTTCAAGAATTTTCCTGAGCCACACAATTTCTTTCGTTGCTTCAGCTGCTGCCACGTATTCTGCTTCTATTGTGGAATCTGCTGGAACTGATTGTTTGCATGATCTCCAGGAGATAGCTCTTGATCCAAGACTCATAGCATATCCTGAAGTAGATACCCCAGTTTCTTTGTCTCCATCGAAGTCTGAATCAGATTATCCAATCAAGCTGAAGTCGTCCACCTGTGTATACTTGATTCCAAGGTCTTGAGTTCCCTTCAAGTACCTTAGAACCCTTTTTGCAGCAGACCAATGTCCCTCACAAGGCTTTTGCATGAACCTGGAGAGGATTCCAACAGTAAATGAAATGTTTGGTCGAGTAGTAGTGAGGTAGATGAGACTTCCTACAAGCTGTCTATACTTTGTTGCATCCTCAAATTCCTTTCCTTCAATAGATGTGAGCTTTAAGTTTTGTTCCATTGGAGTAGAAAGAGGATTGCATTCTGTCATGCCAATTTTTTTTAACAAATCTCCAATGTATTTCTTTTGAGAAAGAAATATGGCTCTTGGATGTTGGGTTACTTCAATGCCAAGATAGTAATGAACATAGCCCAAATCAGTCATTTCAAAACTTTTCCACAATTCCTTCTTTATGGATGCAATGTAGCTTTCATTGTTCCCTGTCATTAAAAGATCATATACATATACTACAAGATACACAACTGTTTTGCCAACTTTCTTGACAAACAAAGTTGCATCATCAAGATCAAAATGATTGAAGTTGAGTTTCAGAAGATGCTCAGTTAGTTTTTCATACCAGGCTTGCGGTGCTTGTTTGAGGCCATACAAGGAATTCACAAGTTTTCATACTTTATGTTCATGTCCTTTCACAGCAAATCCTTCAGGCTGGGACATAAAAACATTCTCTTTTAGATCTCCATTCAAGAATGCAGTTTTTACATCCATTTGATGGACTTTCCAATCGTTCTGAGCTGCTAGTGCAAAGAGTGTCTGGATGGTGGCCCATTTTGCTGTGGGGGAAAAAGTTTCCTCATAATCGACCCCTTCCTTCTATGCAAAACCTTTTGCCACAAGCCTAGCTTTGTGCTTGTCAAGTGAGCCATCAGCTTTGTATTTGTTCTTGTAGACCCACTTGCAACCAATTGGTTTGGTTCCAAATGGAGGATCAACCAACTTCCAAGTGCCATTCTTTATGAGGGCATCATACTCCTTTTGCATCGCTTCTTTCCATTCATCATGAGAAGCAGCTTCTTTGAAGGAAGTTGGTTCAAAATCTGTAGACAAGTTCAATTCACAATCATAAGTAACATCCATATCAACAGGTGAATTAGAGTCATCTACATCACCTCCATCTTGTCGGTTTGAATTTCTGGTTCCTGTTTTTCCAATTTCATCAGGATGAACACTTTCAAGTGTCTTTGTCGGCCACTTTGGGGGACCTTTCTGAGATGGTCCAGGCTACTCTGTTGATTGAGTTGGGACTGAATCAAGATTGAGTCTCCCAATTTTATCAATTACATCACTTAAAGCATCATCCGTTGTTGGAGTTTCATGCAGGAGAGATTGTTCTTCAGAAGAAGATTCCACATGTTGATCTAGTATAGGAATCCCCCGTTCAAGATGTGGAATTTGATTATCAAATTCTTGAAATGATTTCGTTTTTGCGAATCTATCCAAGCGATCAAGTTGCCGCTCAACAACATTGTCAAATTTGGATGATTCAAGAAAAATGACATCTCTAGATACAACAAACTTTTTATTTACTTCATCATAGAGGCGGTATGCTTTAGAGGTGTTTGAATACCCCAGGAAGATACACTTACGACTTCTAGCACCAAGTTTTTTTCTATGTACCTTTGGTATCAAAGCATAACAGGTGGAACCAAAGATCCTGAGATGTTTTACCGAAGGAACATGTCCATACCACAATTCATAAGGAGTCTTGTTTCTTATAGCATTAGATGGACATCTATTCTTTATATATGCAACACATAGAACAACATCAGCCCAAAACATTATCTTTACATTTTTTAAGAAAAGCATGGATCGTACCATATTCAAGATTGTTCTATTCATTCTTTCCACTACACCATTCTGTTGGGGATTATAAGGCACAATTGTTTGATATTTGATCCCATGTTGGCAAAGATAGTTTTCAAATTCATTTGATGTATATTCTTTTCCATTATCAGTGCGAATAGACCCAATATGAGATCGTGCATCATTTTCAATCCATTTATGAAAATTCTTGAATGTTTGAAAAGCATCAGATTTGTTCTTCAATAAATAAACCCAACACATTCTGGTGTAATCATCAATAAATGTCATGATATATTTATTTCCATTTGCAGAAGGAACATGCATTGGACCACATAAATCTGAATGAATGATTTCAAGCTTCCTATGTGCTCTTGAATGTGAATCATGAAAAGACTGTTTGCTATGCTTTCCTAGAATGCAAGCATCACATTGCTTATGTTTCCTAGGAATTGTAGGCAAACCATCAACACCATTTTTCTTCAATAAGCGGAGACTATCATAGTTTAAATGTCCAAATCTAGCATGCCATAATAAACTTGATGGAAGTGTACCTTCTTCATGATGAGAAATATATGAGAAATGTTGTGCATGAGCAGAGGTTCCTTGCAGTTTGAGAAGCCTTTCTTCTTCTATTCCCCTCATGACAAGTGAGTGGTTAGATGCTTTCTTACCTCAAGATTGCCATCAAACATATGAATGGAGTGACCTTGCTGGTGGATGTGGACCAAGGACAGAAAGCTTCTCTTGAGCTGTGGGAGATATAGAACATGATCCAGAAGAAAGTCTGGAAGACCAGGCAGTTTAAGCCTGATTGTGCCAAGCCCTGATGGCTTGATTTTTTACTGATCTTTGGACTGATCTGCAAAGTATACTGCTCCATCAACATTGTCAGTGAAATCTTCAAAAAAATCTTTTCTATGAGTCATATGACAGGTTTCTCCTGAATCAAGCAACCAATCATTTTTCGAAGAAGCAAGTGAAGCATTAAACAAATATTCATTTACTCCAATGTTACATTGTGCCTCAATATAGTGAGCGGATTCAGGTGCTTTACCTTTGTCTGTATCATCAGTTTTACCTTTCTGCTGGTTTCTTTTCTGCTCAATTTTGTCCCATGGTATCTTGCATGTAGAAGCATCATGTGATCCATTTCGTTTGCAGCGAATGCAATGCAAATCTGCCTTTTCTCCTTGAGAATGTCTGCCCCCCTGCCTCTGAAGTATCTTCCTCTTCCTCTTCGTCCACCTCTTCCTCTTGTAGAATCTTGAGCAAGATGCTTTTCTTTATGAGCAAGGCACATAGTCTCTTCAGAAGATTCAGGAGTTGTCTTCTTTCCAAAGGCTTTCTCTCTTTCAACAAACTTTTTCACAAGAGAGTCAAAGATTATATCTTTAAGATTTCCATTTTCTTGTAAAGACTCAAGATAATTGGAGTAGGTAGGATAGAGTGCCTTGAGGAAAGCAATAAGAGGGATATCCAGCTCAACCTTAGTGGATTTAATATCATGCATTATAGACTTTACTTCAGATGCAAGAGCAAGAGGATCATTATTTTTCAGTTCAAGAGTGAAGAGTTTAATCATGAGCTGAACAACTTCAAGTGCAGAATGTGAGTCATAGAGTTCTTTCAGCTTTTGTAAAGCTTCAAAGGCAGTTGAATATGATGAAATATGGTGACTTACTTCTTCATTTATAGATACTGCGATTAATGCATAGGCTTTGTTGTTCTTGTTT
The DNA here is from genome assembly GCA_031772625.1 of Pinus tabuliformis. Taxonomy (NCBI): domain Eukaryota; kingdom Viridiplantae; phylum Streptophyta; class Pinopsida; order Pinales; family Pinaceae; genus Pinus; species Pinus tabuliformis. The sequence goes on from CM062820.1 coordinate 1,303,241,591, forward strand.
TCCCAAATGACGAGCTCTTTGTCTGATGTAGGCTGCACTGGGTCATTGTCTCCTTCTCTGACACACACTCCCTTCCACAACTCATTGAAGATGAGGGTGTGTTTTATCATCCGGGACCATTCAGGATAGTTCTCCTTGCCAATGAGAACTATTCCTACCATAGAGATGATTGAATGCATTTTGTAAAAAATAGTTCTGCTGATAAAAAACTTATGCTGATAAATAACTTCTACTGATAAAAAAAAAAAACTTCCTTATGTTATAGCCTTATGCACTATATTTTCTTCAAATCCCTCTAATGTTTGATAGAAGCATCAGCATTTCATTGAAATATTATGTACATATCACTTCAATATTACATATCACTTTAATGCTTCAACGCAGCATTACCATTCAAATGATAAAAAAAAAAACTGTGCAATACTACTATTCAGGCATTAATTGGTGAAAAATACAGGGCTGCCCAGAAAGAACAGAAAAAATTACATGGCAGATCCCGCACAAAGGTACCACAGCCTATGTACACAATAAACAGAATGACAAAAGTATGCGCAACGTTTTGATGATGATGATGTCGATGTGGAGGAGAAAGCAATGCAATATGAGCTTTCTTGATCTTTGTTTTTGCAGTGTGGCTCAGCGGCGGGGTAGGGCAGGCAGGGGACCGTGCCTCTCCCTATCTCTCTGTAGGTGCTCTGATACCTGAGCGAGGGAGACTTCTGTAAATCGACAGTGGATCTGTTCTCAATACCGTGGGGGACTACGCCGGCCGGCCAAGAAAATGTACAATTATTTCACCGACCTCTCCGTGTGATCCAGCCATCAAATATCGAACGTGGACTCCAAATAGACCATCAGATCTCTTGGAATGGATGGTGCTTTTGTTGGGATCAAAGAAATCTAGGACATTTCTTATGTATTATAAACATGTGCAGGTATGTAACTCTCCATTCATCAATACCTTTAAGTGGGGACGAGGATCTTATGGTGCGGATGCGACTAGCCGCACTTCCAACCTTCAGGAAGCTATATGGATGGATTGAGGAGGACCTCAAATAAGTCTCAGACCGTCCGAGTTCTTTGTTTTTTAGTGAGAGTGAGGAAGCGCAAACAGTAGATTTTAAGTTCGGCGTATACAGAAGTATAACACTAGGGCAGAGACTCGTAGAGTACAAAGATCCATTGCATCCGACACTGATATGTATTTGGTACCACAACGCTGGGCAAAGGAAAAAAAATTGGTAAGACAGAGGCGAGGTGAATCCGGCGACTCCTGCTCCACTTCTAGAAGACTGAGACGTTACAATCATGCAAAAATCATGTGAACTGTTAGAGGGCGGACTGGGCGGACTGGTCTATGTGTAGCATTTACACAGTGGCAGTCACTGTGGAGGGAACAGAGGGACAGAGAGCCCAGCAGTGGACATACTGCATGAAATTAGCAGAAGGGAGTTACAAGACTATGCCAAAAATGGAGCTGGCTCTGATACCATGTCAGGCCAGGCAGTAACTCTCCAAAACAAACAACTAATTCGTCTATTATTCCATAGGTAACACATTATTATATACAATAGGGAGTGATTGTTTAGTTCATATCCCGATGACTGTTCACCTTCCCAATTTATTTATTTACATAAAATTCCCAATCATGAAGATTAGGTGTCAACAAAAAAAAACCAATTTTATATTTTTACTTATAATCAATTTACAACATAATTCATTTCAAATTTAAAAAAAAAAAATACATTTCAAAACATCAACCATAAGTTCTAAATTTCATAATTTATTAATCATGGAAGAACTTATCATGGAATTTATTAATATAAATAATGTACTTCATAGGTAAAATATTTCAAGGCCATATTAAGTAAAATATTTGAATGTCAACTAATATTTAAAATGAAAAGAAATAAATTTTCATGGTTAAAACATTTTTAAGCATTTCAAGTAATGTTATTATTTTATATTTTTTCTTGTCAATTTTATCTTTGAGATACAAACATGTTTTTTCAAATTTTGCATTTAAAAAAAATTATATAACAAGAAATTATATCACTCTAAACACTTCTTAGGTTTGTGATTAAAATAGATCAACATTGATCTTTAAAGAAAAAACTAATAAGATCAACTTGCAATTTGAAAATTTGTTATTGAATGATTGCTAATTAATTTTAGAGCACAAATTCATTCATGCTACTTTACCTAATTCTACACTAATCCTACATTGAAAACCTAGGACACATCAAATTCATAGCTGAGATACTTTTATACATTTGTATTTGACGAGTAAAACAATCTTCCATACAACACTCCTTCAAATCATTAGCATCTAAAGCACACCGAGTTACTAAATTTATAGCGGACACATAATTGATCTTGTTGAGATTCGTGGCATAAGTTGGTCAAACATTATACTCCTCATTTGTGCGATGACATATATTCCTCTTGAGATTCAAGGTACTGTAATTTGGCCTCGTGATCCAATATCAAATGTGTTGATTTTTAATGTACCTTGGACAAGTGGTTTCCCATGGGTTAGTCTCTACCTACAGAAAAGTGTCCAAAATAATTATTTTCCTAAGTGTGAATTTATAAAGTGAAAGTGACTTTAGACATAAAGTACAATGTGGGTTCTTTATTTAATGGGTGAGTTAAAAAATAGAAAGTGAGAATTAAATGCACATCTATTCTCATCTCTTGATCTAAATGAATCTGAGCCATTAGATCTTAGGGTTACTCAATAGTCATTTAGGGAAACAAAAGGGCGAAAAGAAAAGAAAGACTACATTCATTCTTCATGAGCAGATTGGAGAAAGGAAGCTGAGAGCTAGAGAAAAGTTCTGAAGGAGAAATTTGTTGCAGCAAGTTGAAGGAGTGATTTCTGAGGAAAGTTGGGCATGGAAATCAAGGCATAGAATACAACAGAAGGTACAGTATGAAAAACATTGAATGTTGTGAGTTGCACGTTGTTTGAGAGAAGTTTTTGAAAAAAAAAAATTGAAAAACAAAATCGTACAATTTGTATAGCAGTACGAAAATCTGTACAATCTGTACGGAGTCTATCCAGTAGAATTCATACAGTTGTATCCGTACAATACATATTTTCAGCTACAAGTGGGCATGGAAATAGAGGTAAAGTGGGCATGGTTTTGAAGGAGTTTTGGGATGAAGAGATAAGTTGTATTTTGGTGTTTTGTTTTGTCTACAAATGTATTTTTCCTAAACTTGAAAGATAAATCAATTTGAATAGCTCTCTAACAGGTTTTTCCCAAAGACGATTGAAGGGGTTTTGCCTAGGTCTAAGTTGACCAAAAATTTGTTTGTATTTTTATGTGTGTTGTTGGTTTGGTTATTTCCATATTTATTTTTAGCATGTGTTGACAGTCCCATGTGTTTTAATCTGAAACTTTCATTTCCAGAATTATATATGTTGAATGTTTTTTTGATGGGAAAGCGCATTTTAAGTGAATGAGAGTGATAAGATGAAATTAAAACTGGGTTGGGATTGCAAGACACTTTTGTTTTAGTCATCAAATTTCAACATGGTATCAGAGCTACAGGTTGAAAATTGCAGTTTGAATAGCAGATAGTAGTTTGGGGCAACAAACAGTGGTTTGGAAAACAAACTAAATTTTTGGTCAGCAAACTCAGTTTTAGACAAAAAACTGATATTTTCGGACAACAAGGTGAAATTTCGCATAGACTGAACTTTTGGGACAACGAGGTGTGCTGGAAAGTTCATTTCTCCATTTTCTTGGTTTTGTAAATTTTGGATAGCAGTCATGGCCATGTTCTTAAGGATAGAGGACAGACTGGATGGGATATCCAACTATGCCATTTGGAAGGACATAATTCAAATAGTGTTTGAGGAGGCAGAAATTTGGGACATAGTGTGGCAAGTGGTTGTACCTCCTACAGCTGTAGATGAACTTACTGAATTCACAAAAAGTAATGCAAAGGAGAAAAGGATTATGATGGACAATTTGAAGGATCATGTGGTTCCTCAGGTGAGAGGAAACACATATGCATATCAGATGTGGACAACTCTAACCAATCTCTATGAGAGTACCAATGGGAGTAGGAACATGGTACTCAAAGAACAATTGAAGAAAATTAGGATGAAAAAGGCTGAAAGTGTGGTTCATTATCTTAGCAGGGTCAAACATGTAAGTGATGATTTGACTACTATTGGTGAGGAAGTTGCACCCACAGAGTTAGTCAGGATATATGTAGTGGGACTTCCTAAGTCTTGGGAGGTCTTTGGAGATGTTGTTACCTCTAGGGAGAATCTTCCCAATTGGGACAGATTCTGGGATGATTTTGTGCAACATGAGATACAAAAGACTGGCAGTGGTAGGGTGAAGATAGCAGATGAGGAGGATGTAGCCTTGATAGCCAAGGGGAAGATCAAAGGGAAGGCCAAGAAAGGGGCCTCGTGAGATGCGGCTAAGGGAAAGGAGAAGAAGAAGAAGAAAGTTACGGATATATCCAAAGTCAAATGTTGGGCATGTCAGAAGATGGGACACTATGTTACTATGTGTCCTAAGAGGAAGAACAAGGGGAAGAAGGGTATTGCAGCTTCAACAAAGGTGAAGCAGGTTTATTCATAGTTTGACTAGGACTTTGCATTTATTACTTCCACATTTAGTAGGAGTACATCATCCGATGTGTAGTACATATATAACGAGGTTTCCCGCGATATGACAAGTGCATGGTAGTTATTTTCAAAGCTTGCAGAGAGGTAACTTAATATTGATATTGTACTAGAATATGATCACACTGTGAGAGTTGTTGGTGTGGGGATTGTGACCTTTTAAAGGGATTCTTTGCCTCCTTTGAAGGCCATGGATGTTTTGTATGCTCTGAGGATGAAGAAGAACTTGATTTCAATATCTACTATGGAGGAGAATGGGTTTGATGTCACTTTCTCAGGAGGGCAGGTATTAATGCATCCTAGGGGAGTTTCCAACACTTCAGACAAAATGATTGGAGTCTGATCTCGGAAACTATACATGTTCAATTTTTAGTCGGCAGGAGCATTGATGGGTAGCACATCTGGTAGCACTCACACTAGTACCACCAGCAGCAGAGACTTGTGCAAGTTATGGTACCGAAGGGTGGTGCATATGCATCATGGAGCTTTGAGAGTACTGAGGGAGATCACTACTGGAGTTCCTGATTTTAGTGTCGAGCATTATGAGGTCTACAAAGGGTGTGCTTTGGGCAAGTACACCAAGTTCCAATTCCTAGCGAGCGACAACAAATCTACAGGTATACTAGACTTGATTCATACTAATGTTAGTGGTCGTATGTCTCATGTTTCTTTGGGTGGTTATGAGTATTATGTTATATTCATTGATAACTACTCTAGGAGGACTTGAATATATTTCCTGAAGACTAAGGGTGAGGTCTTTAGTTGTTTTAAAGATTTCAAAGCTCTTGTGGAAAAGCAGACAAGTAGGAATATTCAGGTCTTGAGATCAGACAATGGTGGTGAGTACACCAATGGTGGGTTTTTTGACTTCTGTGCACGGGAGGGCATTAGGAGAGAGTTCATGGTTCCTTACGACCCCCAACAGAATGGGGTGTCTAAAAAGAAGAACAAGCTATTGTTGGGGATGCTAGAGTGATGATTCATGATCATGGGTTGCCTTTGCTTTTGTGGGTTGAGGGCTGCAATACTTTTGTTTATCTTCAAAATAGGAGTCCTCACAGATTATTGGGGAATATGACTCCAAAGGAGGATTTCACTAGAGAGAAGTCTCATCTAGCACATCTTTGTATCTTTGTATGTCTCACATAATATTATATCCAAAGGAGCATAGGATGAAGTTGAAACCCATGGAAGAGAAGTGTATCTTTCTGGGTTACAATGAGACTTTGAAGGCTTATTGGATCTTCATCACTTCTAAACGGAGAGTGGTGATTAGGAGGGATTTGAATTTCAAGGAGGAGAGGACCTATCGGAGATCCCAAGAGTATGATGAGAGAGAGTCACATACTTCTCCTCAACAGGGAGGTTATGTACAAGGAGCAGGACCTCAAGGTTCTGGATTGACTGGTATAGGAGGTACTTCAGTGTTAGTGACATCTGGGGCACTAGTGGTGAGTTCATCAAGCACTTCTTTCGGGATTCCACTAATACAAAGTTCACATGGCACTTCAGTTGACACAGGCACAGGCACAGGTGCCAGCACAGTGTCTTCGAGGGCAGGTGTTGGTACAAGTATACCAAGGTCAATTGGTAGACCTTCAGGTTCACCAGACTGGGGGGAAGAGGATGAAGTTCCCTATGGGGAAGCTTCTTCAAGGAAGAGGATGCCCAAGTGGATTCAAGACACCTTGAAGGAAGCAGAGTCCATTGGTCCTCCGAAGAGGGTGAACAAGGAGAGTGTTCCACCTCAGCGATTTTGCAGTTATGTAGCCAAGGTTACCAACATTGTTGACTTTGAGCCTACTAATTGTGAGGAGGCTACCATCCAAGAGGTATGGAGAGAGGCTATGGTGGAGGAGCATACTTTTATCATTAAGAACAATATTTGGGATGTGGTGCCTAGGCCTAAGGGCAAGTCAGTTGTGACTTCCAAGTGACTCTACAAGATCAAGCATGCTACGGATGGCAACATTGAGAAGTTCAAGCCAAGGTTTGTGGCTAGAGGGTTCTCACAGATATAGGTGACTATGATTATACCTTCACTCACATATCTTGGTACACTTCTATCTAGTCCATTATTTATATTGCTGCAGAAATGAGTTAGCAGATCCATCAGATGGATGTGAAGGCCACATTTCTAAATGGAGTTATAGAGGAGGAGGTGTATGTTGAGAAGCCACAGGGCTTTGAGGTACTTGGGTAGGAGACCCATGTATGTCAGTTGAGGCCAACACTCTACGGGCTTAAGTAAGCTCCAAGAGCTTGATATTCGAGGATTCATACTTACTTGCAGCAGATGGGTTTCACAAAGAGTGATGCAGATCCGAACCTAGACTACATTGTTTTAGAGGATGATATGCTCATTCTTGTGTTGTATGTTGATGACTTGTTCATTACTGGGTTAGAGAGACTAATTAGTGGTTTCAAGGAGGATCTTACTAGGGCATATCTTTTTGGGGCAGGGCAGTATGTTGTGGATGTGTTGAGAAGATTTCACATGGCAAGCTGTAGACCCATGTCTACACCTATGATCACCAACTGGAAGAAGCTTCATGCTTCAAATTCTATTTTTGTGGATCCCACATTATATAGGAAGCTTATTGGGTTCTTGATGTATCTGGTCAACACTAGGCCAGATATATGCTTTGTAGTGAACACACTTAACCAATTCATGGTTGAGCTCAAGAAGGTGCATTAGGTAGCTGCAAAGCACATTCTTCGCTACATGCAGGGGACTATTGATTATGGTATGGACTATAGGTGGGGAGATGGAGTGAGGTTGGCAGGTTACACAGATTCAGATTGGGCAGGTTGTGCTTTTGACAAGAAAATTACTTCAAGGTGTTGCTTCCGATTGGGTTCGGCAGTTATGTGGTGGTTAGGTCGAAATAAGAAGTCAGTTTCTTTGAGATCTTCTGAGGTTGAGTACATGGCTTCTATTCAAGCTAGTTGTGAGCCCTTTTAGCTTCGCAAGTTTTTTGATTGCTGATCCGGATTAACCACAGTCTTCACTTCATTCTGCCAACGTTTCAAACCCCAAAGGGGGTCCATCATCAGGACAAATAAGAAAGAATAATAATGAGAGATTATTGAGAGAGAATAGAATTGCGACCTGGAAATAAATACAAGAACCCTAAATTCACAAAAAGGCCGACATATGATTCTTAATTATTATTTTATTTATTATTCATTGAAACAAGATTTTATTATTATTTACAATTTTTATATATTTTTTGAAATATATTAATTATTAAAATTATTAAATATTAAAACCTTTACTATGATTGAATTGTATTAATTAATATGACTAAATTATATTAATTATATTATTATAATTAATATATAAATACTAGGTATAATATAATATAAATTATAATTGATTTATATAATTATTCTAATTATTTTAATTAATTTATATTTTTTATTTTTAATTTACTATAATTTAATATAAATTAATTAATATAATTTATAAGATTTTAATTAATATAATTTATAAGATTTTATAAGATTATAAAATAATTAATATATTTAAAATAAATTAATTAATATGTTCTATTAATAAAAAAACAATATGAATAAAATTTTTACTATAGTTAAAATATATTAATTATCAAATTATAAACAATTATTAAAATCTATACTATAATTTATTTATATTAATTAATATAACTAACTTACTTATATTAATTATATTATTATAATGTAAATAATAAATCTGATTATATAAATTTTTTATTTAATTTATATAATCATCTTAATAATTTAATATAAATTAATTAATTTCATTAAAATAATTTGATATAAATTAATTAATATAATTTATAAGGTTTTTAATATAATAAATAATATAATTAATATTAAAATGATTTATATAATTAATATAATAAATTATATTAATTTAACTTAATACAATTAATATAATTTAATATAAATTAATTAATACAATTTATAAGGTTTTTCAAGATTTTAATATAATAAGTAATATAATTAATATAAATTAATTAATATAATTAATAAAATTTTATTTTATATAAAGTAATTTATATTAATTTTATATTTTATATATTAATATAATTAATATAATTATATACTTATATAAATTTGCTTTTAATTGCTTTAAGTAAACTCCCTGAATGCAAGACCCATTATTTCCGATCGTGAGCTTCCAAGGGTCTGGGGGGTTCATTTGTTTTATCAGAGGAAGCCAATTTCCACTGATTTCATTTCCATTGTCCCTGTTGAGGTTCTGAGGGTATTTCATAATTTCAATGGCCTCCCTGATTTTTCTTTTATGATAGTTGTCCTCCCTTGCAATAATCCTGGCGCTTTCCAAACACACATGATGTTTGGTTTTGGATGAGTGCTCAGCAAGGGCTGATGTGCGGGATCTTTCATTCTTTATGTCAGCGGTATGTTCTTTAAGCCTTATTTTCAGAGATCGACCTGTTTCCCCAATATAACTCTTGCCACAAGAACAATCGATCTTGTACACCCCCTTGAGCTGCTTTCGATCAATGTTATCCTTAACCGACCTCATTATTTGCCTTATTGTTCCACATGTTGTAAATTGAGTGTGAATGTTCTTCCTCCTTAGAATTTTTGCAATCTTATCTGTAATCCCTTCGATGAATGGAAGGTAAACTTTCCCTTGATTTTCTTCCTTGTCTCCAGGGGGACGCTCAGAGAGGGCCCTATCCTGAGCCCTTCTTATAGCTTTCTTGATACTCCATTCCTTGTATCCAATGTTTTTGAAGACAGAGGTCAAGTGCTCTAATTCCTCCTTTATGTGATCAGGGTCAGAGATCCTAAAAGCCCTCACAGCTAGGGTGTTTAAGACGCCGGATTTTTGGGAGGGATGATGATAAGAGTCAGCGTGAAGATAGCTATCAGTATGCGTTTTCTTTCTGTAGACCTGGTGACCCAAAGTACCATCCTCCTTCCTACTGATCAGAACGTCTAGAAAGGGGATCTTGCCATTCTCCTCAAGCTCCATCGTAAATTTAATTTCGGAAGATATAGAGTTAAGATGATTGAAGAACCTCTCAAGCTCAACCCTACCATGAGTCCAATTCAGGTTGGTGTCATCTACGAATCTTTTCCACCATGCTGGCTTCAAGTGGAAGGAGTCAAGGGCTTTCCTTTCAAAGTACTCCATGTATAGGTTAGCGACAATAGGTGAGAGTGGGGAACCCATGGCAACTCCAGAAATTTGCTCATAATAGTGATCTTGAAAACTAAAAAATGTGGACCGTAAACAGATTTCTGCAAGCTTTGCTGTTTCAGGATCGGTGGCCATCTTTATGACATGAACAGCTTCATCAAGAGGAATCTTAGTAAACAATGATACGACATCGAAGCTTACAAGAATATCATCCTTATGCACCCTTTTATTCTTAATGAGCTTTACAAAATCACTGGAGTCTTTTATGAAAGAGTCTGTGTTACCAACCAGAGGTTTTAGGATTTTAGCCACATATTTCGCTAATTCATAGGTAGGGGAACCAATGGTGTTAACAATTGGTCTAAGGGGAACCCCTTCCTTATGGATTTTTGGTAACCCATAAATTCTAGGAATAACCTCACAGGAGGGAATTAGCTTCTTCTTAATTTTATCTTCCAGGTTGGTTTCCATTATGGCTTTCTTGACCTGCTTTATCACATTGGGAATAGGGTTGGAGTTAACTCTTCTATAACTTCCACAGCTCAAATGCTCATTCATTTTTTGAATGTAATCTTCTTTGTTTAACACAACGGTGGCACCACCTTTATCAGCTTTAAGAACAACTATCTTATCATTATTTCGGATAGATCTGAGAGCCTCTCTTTCTTCCTTATTCAAGTTACTTCTTGGCTGCTTGGACTTCAGCATAGCTAGGGAACATTCTTGTCTTATTATTTCTCTGTCATTTGATGAAAGACTTTGAGTCCCATTCTCAATGTTGCAAATAATGCTTTCAAAGGGAATGTTCTTAGGTGACACAGCAAACCCCAATCCCTTGCTCAGGATTTTAATTTCTTCAGGGTTGAGAATTGAGGATGAGAGATTCACAACTCTATTATCATGTTTATTAGGAACAATGGGGTTCTCCATAACAACCTTATCATTGTTACCATTATCACTTGAAGCATTACCGTTCTTAATAGTTCCCAAGTTTGAATTCGTTTCAGCTTCCCTATCTTTTCCTTTTTCTTCAACGCTGCTTTTATTCTTATGAATATTATAATTGCTTCTGTTCTTATATATATTATAATCATTTATGATCCTATTAGCATCCTTAATGCCGATCTCTTTACCAATCTCCCCATCCTTACTAACAAGTTTAGAGGGATTTTCCACGCAATTATTCTCACAGTTGCTGTAATCACCAGAAGGGACAGATCAATACTGATTCCTTGCTGAGCAGTGATAGCCGGATAATTCTTGCGTATTTCAGCGTATTTTGTATGGCCTATTTGATCTGGAGTTGAGACCGGCAATTATTCACTGTGATAATCAGAGTTACATTAAACTCATAGAGAATCCAGTGTTTCACGATAGGTCAAAACATATTGACATCAGATATCATTTCATCAGGGACTATGTTTAGAAGGGGGAAGTAAAGTTGGATTATATATCAAGAGATGAGTAGTTGGCTGATGTTCTCACAAAGTCCTTGCCAAGAGGCAAGCATGTCCATTTCAGGGACAAAATGGGTGTGGTGAGAAACACTTTCCTCAGTAAGAGGCAGTGTTGATTTTTAATGTACCTTGGACAAGTGGTTTTCCATGGGTTAGTCTCTACCTAGGGAAAAGTGCCCAAAATAATTATTTTCCTAAGTGTGACTTTATAATTTGAAAGTGACTTTATAAGTGGTAAAGTCAATGTTAAATTATAAAGTGAAAAGTGACTTTAGACATAAAGTACAATGTGGTTACTTTTTATAATGGGTGAGTTAAAAAATAGAAAATGAGAATTAAATGCACATTTATTCTCATCCCTTGATCTAAATGAATCTGAGCCATTAGATCTTAGGGTTGTCCAAAATTCATTTAAGGAAACAAAAGGGGGGAAATAAAAGAGAGACTGCATTCATTCTTCATGAGCAGATTGGAGAAAGGAGGCTGAGAGCTAGAGAAAAGTTATGAAGGAGAAATTTATTGTAGCAAGCTTAAGGAGTGATTTCTAGGCAAAGATAGACATGGAAATAGAGGCATAGAAGACAACATAAGGTACATTATGAACAACATTGAATGTTGTGAGCTCCACGTCATTTAAGAGAAGTTTTTGAATTATTATTTTTTTGAAAAACAAATTGTACAATCTGTACAATGGTACGGAAATCCATATAGTCCATATGGAGTCCGTACATCTGTATCCATATAGTACATATTTTCAACTTCAGGTGGGCACATAAATCGAGGCAAAGTGGGCATGATTTTCAAGGATTTTTTGGCTGAAGAGATAAGTTGTATTTTGTTGTTTTATTTTTTCTGCAAATGTATTTTTCCTGAACTTGAAAGATAAATAAATTTGAATAGCTCTCTAATAGGTTTTCCTTGGAGAAGATTGAAGGGGTTTTGCTTGGGTCTAAGTGGACCAAAAATCTGTGTATTTTTATGTGTGTTGTTGGTTTGGTTACGTCCATATTTATTTTCAGCATGTGTTGACAGTACCATGTGTTTTAATCTAAAAATTTCATTTCCAAAATTCTATATGTTGAATGTATGTTTATGGGGAAGGGCATTTAACTGAATGGGAGTGATATGGTGAAATTAAAACCAAGTTGGGATTGCAGGAAACTTTTTTTTAGTCATCAAATTTCAACAAAATGCCCAAACACGTTAAATTTGTCACTTTCACACACTTGTGGAAGCATACAAATATATGTATGTTCAGATACTGGTAAAGCAGAAAAGGAAGTAAGTTGTTGCCACAATTATAGGAAAATACCTTGTTATATAGGGTATGGAAAACTTTGTTATTAATCGAAGAAGACGTAGCATTCACAACTTGCAGCCCACATTCTTCTAGCGTGAGTAGAAGATTGCAATAGACAATAGACAATCTGAGGTTCGATCATGTTGAGAGACATCTTAAATCCATAATGGATGGAATTTGTTTGCACCATAGTGAAGACATAGGAAAATACCTTGTTATATATTTTCTTATATATAAATGAATGTTATAAATAATAATGAGGAAATTATCATGGAGGAACTTATTAGAATTGGAATAATCTCAAATCCCTAGGAAATTGGTGGGTGGGGAATTAAAAGTAATGGACCATTTTGCTAAATAAAATTTTCTTATACATAAATTAATGTTATAAATAATAATGAGGAACTTATTAGAATTGGAATAATCTCAACATGGAGGAAGTTATTAGAATTAGAAGAATCTCAAATCCTTAGGAAATTGGTCGGTGGGGAGTCACGTTGCATTAATCTAATTTTTTAGATTTATTAAAACTAAAGGACCATTTTTCTAAATAAAATTTCCTTAATATAAATGAATGTTATAAATAATATTGTGAAACTTATTAGAATGGAATATTCTCAACAGGGAGGAAATTATTAGAATTTGAATAATCTCAAATCCCTAGGAAATAGGTGGATGGGAACCCACGTGACTGCGAATATAATTTTTTAAATTTATTAAAAGTAATGAATCATTTTGCTAAATAAAATTTGCTTATATATAAATGAATTTTACAAATAATATTGAGCAACTTATTAGAATTGGAATAATCTCAACATGGAGGAACTTATTAGAATTGGAATAATCTCAAATCCATAAGAAATTGGTTGGTGGGGAGCCACACAACAAGAATCTAATTTTTTTAAATTTATTATGAGTAATGGATCATTTTTCTAAATAAAATTTGCCTATATATAAATGAATGTTATAAATAATTATGAGGTACTTATTAGAATTTCAATAATCTCCACTTTGAAGAACTTATTAGAATTGAAATAATCTCAAATCCCTAGAAAATTGGTGGGTGGGGAGCCACGTGGCATGAATCTAATTTTTGTAAATTTATTAAAAGTAATGAACCATTTTGCTAAATAAAATTTGCTTATATGTAAATGAATGTTATAAATGATACTGAGGAACTCATTAGAATAGGAATAATCTCAACATGGAAGAACTTATTAGAATTGGAATAATCTCAAATCCCTAGGAAATTGGTGGGTGGGGAGCCATATGGCATGAATCTAATTTTTAAAATTTATTAAAAGCAATGGACCATTTTGCTAAATTGAATTTACTTATAAATAAGTGAATGTTATTAATAATAATGAGGGACTTATTATGATTTGAATAATCTCAACATGGAGGAACTTATTAGGATTGGAATAATCTACAGTCCCTAGGAAATTGGTGGGTGGGGAGCACGTGGAATCTAATTTTTTTAATTTATTAAAAGTCAATGCAACCTAACAAACTCTATAATACACTACAACCATTTATAAACATTAAAAAGAAGCATATGTTGAGCATATTCCCTTGAGAATCATATAAACCCTCAATTAAAAAAAAAAAAAGTCAACAAACCTCGTTCCATCTAAAATTCATATATATATTCTAATGAATGAATTATAATTTTGAACTATTTAGTTATGACAAACTTAATATCAAATCTTATTTTAAAAACATTAATTATCAATTTTTTGTCAAACTTTAGATTTGTCAAACCAGAACATTAACATGAACCAATTAACTTAAATTATAATGATATTATTATATGGTTGATTATTCCTTATTCCTAGTTTCCTTTTTACTATTAAATATAATGATATTATCATATGGTTGATTATTCCTTATTCCTAGTTTCCTTTTTATTATTAAATTATAATGATATTATTATATGGTTGATTATTCCTTATTCCTAGCTTCCTTTTTATTATTTAATTTTGTTATGGTTATACTATATCTTTGACTTTATTGATATTATTATGTTGATAAACAAATATCAATACATCGAAGAGGTTATTCATTCTATGTACCATACCAGGCACATGAGGGACTTGGAATGCAATATGGAGAGAATCAGAGGAATAACATCTCGACATACCCCTTACGCTTGGATAAAAAAGATGACCAAAAATAACCCATCTAGATTGGAATCTCAAAATCAAATCTTTCAATTTAGGTGTGATGTCCATGTTTTGTACCTCTTTTGCAAAAAAAATATTTGTTTTGTACCTCTTTTGCAAAAAAAAATATTTCCTACAAAGCATACCCTAGTAATATTTTGAATAATGTTATCATTATCCTATCCGCTAAAATTACATTATTGGATCTGATCTAGTCTCACTAGTAAAAAAAATTGACAACACTATTCATACTCATTATGTAAAGTTTAGTTTTAATTTGAATAAAATACATTTCAACTTGAAAAATAAATTATAATATTTATTATATTATTTTTTTATTAATTGAAAATTTAACTCTTTTAAATGGAAAACTCTATTCATACTCATGATACTCATGATGTAAAGTTTAGTTTTAATTTAAATAAAATACATTTCAATTTAAAAAAAAAATTATAATATTTATTAAACAAAATAAAAATTTTGACATTTTAAACGACCAACCTGACTCTAATCATAGGTCTTTACTTATCTAGTATAGACAATATAGAAGATCTATATCATAATTTTACTACAACCCTCTCATATTCTATTAACAAATTCTCAATTGAAGTTTCAAGTAATAAAAGAAATAGCAAAACCAACCCATGGTATAACAAAGATTGTAAAAGTGCGAGGAGAGCAATTAAGGAAGTTGTTGATGAATCTCTTAAAATTGGCAAGATAAAAATATACAAAGCCCTAACTAAAAGGAAAAAAAGGCAGTATATTCGTAAAAGACAAGAGAATCTCTTACACCTCTCTAAGGTAGCTCCTAAGAAATTATGGAGGCCGATTCTAACTAGGAAAACTAAAGATAATAATAAGATTGCTTTACACATCTAGAATTCCTATCTTAAAAAGCTTTATGAATCTCCAAATGTCATGGATAACTTTGAAACCCTACTCACAACGAAAGAAGTTTTCTCATTAGAAGACATTGATTTTGGGGTTAATTGCTTGACTAATGGGAAAGCTAAGGACATTGAAGGTTACCAGGTGGAAATCTTAAAAATTGGAGGTCTTGTCCTCATCCCCCACATTCACAAGCTTTTTAATCAAGCAGTCAAGCAAGGGTTCCCCAAACCATGGACTCAAAGCCTCATTATCCCTATTTTTAAAAGTGTGGATACAAATAACCCCTCTAATTATCGAAAAATTATGATCAGCCCTCTCCTAGCCAAGTTATATGGTATTATTTTGGAAAGGAAGTTGAGCATATGGCTTGAAAGTGAAGGTAAGCGGGCTAAAGGCCGAGCGGGTTTTAGAAAGCAGCACTCAACAACATACCACCTCATTACACTTAGGATCATTTTGGAGGAATGCCGCAATGATAAATCCAATCTCTTTTGTTGCTTTGTGGACTTTAGAAAGGCTTTTGATACGGTTCCTAGAAACAACCTTTGGAACAGATTAGAAGAGCTGAAGGTTCCTTTTGAGTTAAGAGCTGCTGCTATAAGGTTATATGAGAATGTAATTGACAAGTTAAAGAGAAATGAGGGGTGGTTGAAAGATATTAAGTGTAATATCGGAGTTAAACAAGGTTGCCCCCTCTCCCCTACCCTATTTGGCATTTACATCGACAAGATAGAAGGTTGTTTAGAGGAAGCAAGATGTGCTGGCACGATCTTAGTTGGGATAGTCATCATCCTTCTTCTCTATGATGAAGATATTGTTCTTCTCGCAAGGTGCCCATCTGATCTTGATAAGCAAATTATACTTCTTAAATATTTCTGCTCTACCATGGGTATGATTGTTAACACTGAAAAAACAAAAGTTATGATTATCAAATCCAAGAAGGATACTTACACTAATTTTATGTATGATAATAGTAACTTGGAGGAAGTGTCTTCCTACAAGTACCTAGGAATTGATATTCATCACAAGCTCAACTAGAACTATAGCATTGAGAAAATGATTAATGGGGGATGGAAAGCTTATTTTGGTCTTGAAAATAATTGTAAAATGACAAACCTCATAATGTGGGATAGAAATAAGTTCCTCTTTGAAACTTTAGTCACTCTAGTTATCTTATATGGATGTGAGGTTTGGAGTTGTAGCATCTCTAGAGAATCCTGGAGAAAGATTGAGAAAATCCAGAAACATTTTATAATTTATAACCTTAAAATTAAAAGCAACACACCCTATCCTATTCTCCTTATAGAAGTGGGTCTTTCCCCTATCGAGAACTTAGCTATGACTAGGCTTCTGTTGTACAAGCACAAACTCAATAATATAGGAGACCATAGACTTCCTAAGCTAACTTTAAATTCCAGCCAAAACCACCTAAGCCTCAAACGAGGTTAGTATAAAGACACTAGGGCCTGGTTAAACCATTGGGAGATCAACGATAATGTTGCATTGCAAAACATTAATAACATTAAAAATATTGTTACTTCTAAGTTAAAAGAAAAAATGTGGTGTGAGAAAGATTTAGTAGCTAAAAGAAAATTAAGATATTATAAGGAGGTCATCAACCCCACCCTAGAAGATCAAAAGTATTTCTTTGTTTTAACTAGCTCAAAGAAGAAAATTAATATAGCCAAGATTAGAATGAACTCTCATGAGCTCCATAGTGAAACGGGTTCTTGGGAAGTTCCTAAAACACCATGGATGGAAAGGTTCTGTGAGAATACGAACATCGAGGATGAAAATCACTTCCTCTTAGAGTGCCCCGTGTTCAACCACATTAGATCTCAGTTTCAAAATATTTGTTGCAATACTCACCTTCCTAGCCTTTTACATTGTCAAAATTATAGTGAGCTCGTGAGGCTTCTCTCCAAGCTTTTTGCGCATAGGAATAAAATCTTAAATAAAACTAAATAATTCGTTTCTTTAAGTCTGATAGACCAAAGTTTGATCTCAATGGACGTTAACCATCATCATCATCATCATCATAATTAAATAAGATCTAAATTTAAAAATAAAAAATAAGTTATTATATTTAATTATAATAATAATTTTTTATTTTTAATTATTTACTGTAGATTTTCTTAATATTACTTCACTAAAACTTAATTTTTTAAAAACTATTATTTTATTAATTTAAATTTTCATTTATTTAAATTACAACACTATTCATACTCATGATGTAAAGCTTAAGTTTTAACGTAAATAAAATACATTTCAACTTAAAAAAAAAAAAAAAAAAAAAAAAAAAATTACAATATTTACTATATTATTTTTTTAATAATTTAGAATTGTATTTATATAATTAAATAAGATCTAAATTTTTGTATTCAAGCTTTTGTGATCTATAATGAATTAAACAAAGTCTTTCGGTAGAAATCACATGAGATAATTTTTTGGCCTACGCGTTTCGAACCAACAAGTATGGTTCATCATCTGGTCCTGATGATGAACCACACTTGTTGGTTCGAAACGCATTGGCCAAAAAATTCTCTCATGTGATTTCTACCAAAAAACTTTATTTAAGATCTAAATTTAAAAATAAAAAATAACTTATTATATTTAATTATAATAATAATTTTTTATTTTTAATTATTTAATGTAGATTCTTAATATTACTTCACTAAAACTTAATTTTTTTAAAATTATTATTTTATTAATTTAAAATTTCATTTATTTAAATGGACAGCACTATTCATACTCATACTCATACTCATGATGTAAAGCTTAGTTTTAATTTAAATAAAATACATTTCCACTTTTAAAAAAATTATAATATTTTTTTATTAATTTAGAATTTCATTTTATATAATTAAATAAGTTCTAAATTTAAAAATAAAAAATAACTCATTATATTTAATTGTAATAATAATTTTTTATTTTTAATTATTTTATGTAGATTCTTGATATTATTTCACTAAAACTTATTTTTTAAAATTATTATGATATTGATGATGATGATGGTTAACGTCTACTGAGACCAAATTTTGGTCTATCGAACCTAAAAAAACGAATTATTTAGTTTGATTTAGGATTTTATTCCTATGCTCAAAAAGCTTGGAGAGAAGCCTCCCAAGCTCACTATAATTTTGACATTGTAAAAGGTGAGGAAGGTCAGTATTGCAACAAAGATTATGAAATTGAGCTCTAATGTGGTTGTACGTGGGGCACTATAAGAGGAAGTGATTTTCATCCTCGATGTTCATATTCTCACAGAGATGGTAGATCCTTTCCATCCATGGTGCTTTAGGAATTGCCCAACGACCCGTTTCACTATGGAGCTCAGGAGAGTTCATTCTAATCTTGGCTATATTAATTTTCTTCTTTGAGCCAGTTAAAACAGAGAGATACTTTCGATCTTCTAGGGTGGGGTTGATGACCTCCTTATAATATCTTAATTTTCATTTAGCTTCTAGATATTTCTCACACCACATTTTTTCTTTGAACTTAGAAGTAACAATATTTTTAATGTTATTAATGTTTTGAAATGCAACATTCTCGTCAATCTCCCAATGATTTAACCAGGCCCTGGTATCTTTATACCAACCTCATTTGAGCCTTAGGTGGTTTTGGTTGGAATTTAAAGCTAGCTTAGGAAGTCTATGGTCTCCTATGTTATTGAGTTTGTGCTTGTACAACAAAAGCCTAGTCATATCTAGGCTCTCGATAGGGGAAATACCCACTTCTATAAGGAGAATAGAATGGGGTGTATTGCTTTTAATTTTGGGGTTATACGTTATAAAATGCTTCTAGATTTGCTCAATATTTCTCAAGGATTCTCTAGAGATGCTGCAACCCCAAACCTCACATCCATATAAGATAGCAGGTGTGACTAAAGTTTCAAAGAGGAACTTCTTTCTATCCCACATTACAGGGTTTTTCGTTTTACAATTATTTTCAAGACCAAAATAGGCTTTCCACCCCCCATTAATACTTTTCTCAATGCTATAGTTCAAGTTGAGCTTGTGATGAATATCAATTCCTAGGTACTTGTAATAAGACACTTCCTCCAAGTTACTATTGGCATACATAAAATTAGCGTAAGTGTCCTTCTTAGATTTGATAATCATAACTTTTGTTTTGTCAGTGTTAACAGTCATACCCATGGTAGAGAATAAATCCTTAACAAGTCTAAGTTGCTTATCAAGATCAGATGGGCACCTTGTGAGAAGAAAAATATCGTCAGCATAGAGAAGAAGGATGATGACTATCCTAGCTAAAATCATGCAGGAGCATCTAGCTCACCATGACCGGGTGAAGTCTCTGCCAGGTTGGAAGGTTGTTTGAGTATTTGGATTATTTTTTATGACTAGTTTATCAGGTCATGAGATAGGATTTTATTTTATTTTACTTTTAGTTGCTATGTTAGTCAAAGTTAAATGGTCAGTTAGGGTTGTTATGGTCCAAACAGTAATAAACAATAGTTTAAAAATTGATCTGTCAACTTAAAGAGGAAAAGACAAAAATTGTCTAAAAAAAGATCTTGTAATGTCCACTAAACTGTAGTTACACAACCATATCATTTCTGTTCAACTGAAAGCAATGGCAATTTCAATTAACTGTAACCAAAAATGTATAAAAGCAGCAATGTAAGACAAGAGAAAGGTTCAGCAATTTCATGAAAAAGAAATAAAAACAAAGACAGACCTTATTTCCAAACTGTCCATTTGTATCATTGCCTATTTACAGTAATACTGTATTTTTTTCATTTAACGTATTGTAAGAACAGTGCTAGCAAACAGAGACCGACCACTGTAAGGTCGTGTTTCATTGTGTTCCCAACAACAAACAACATCGAATTCCTGCATACGTCCAAAAACGTAGTGAAGAACAAATATATTGAACCATAACTATAATAGCACAACACAGCAAGTCAACCGAGAGGATAAAGAACCGGAAATAGAGTGCCGAAGAAAACAACCTATAAGCAGAGGTATTGTCGAACAACACTTCATCTTTTTCATACGTAAACGGAGATGACAAAATTATGTTCCCATTGCTATTGACCGAGAAATATAAATGTATTAAATGCGATTATAAATAGAAACAAGTGCCGAGTCCACAGAGTGGACAAACCCTAGCCTAGGGTTTGGTAACAGTGAACATCCATAAACTGAACGAACAACCAAATAGCACCGAGACTAAAACCATATTGAAGTTCATTTTCAAAAGGGATTAAGACCACACACGAAGGCAGAACAATGAGCTACAAACCCTATAGAAAATTAAGGAACCTAACAGTGCATTGACGAACTTAAGAACTAGAGCCTACCAGCAGAAGGTTACCACATTTGGGAGACCGAACCCAGAAGGAACCCGTGTACCCAGGTCGATCCATTGACCTACACATACAAATGGAGCATAGTCAATACATCTGTATAGTGAGACCTGAAGTCGAAGCAAAAATAGAAACAGGAGGGTTTTATAAATTACCTGAGTAAGCCAGACCAAGGAGTTCGTGGAGCAAAGCCGTTGACAAATCGACAGAGCTGAGACAGAAGGAGCATTTCTGGTCAGTGTCAATGCCAGAAGAAGGCCAAATTGAATCAGGGAGAGGATCATTTACCTGTTTCGAGTCGTGGAAGTCCATTATTTTGTTACCTGAATTCAAAGGCGTCAGAAGTTAAACCATTTCACACAACGAACAGAGACCAAAGGAAACAATAATAATAACAAAGGCAACAATAACAATAGCAGAGGCAATAAAACAATAGCAAGGGGTGATTATTAGACGAGATACAAGATTCTAAAACCTAAACCATAGAAGAATGACAGGACGAGACCAAGGAGCTTACCATGTGAAAAGAGTTCAAGCGAGTGCACCTCCAGAGCCAGAACAGACTCGAGCCACAAGAGAAATCCACAGGCAATCACATAACCAAGTTTGGAAGGCCGAAATTCACTCATAGCTACACCTAGAGGAAAACCAGAGATTTGCATATTTGCCAGAGCAAGAACCATACAGTGTAACCAACAAACCCTCGCAGAAACCTCACAACAGAACAAAACAATTGCGAATGACCGGGAAGCCAAAGCGTTTTGGCCAAAGATCAAATGGAGTGAACCAGGCCCGAGGATCATAGGTAAACATTGAATGTAGCATTAACTCACTCCCAGTTTCCAAAAAAATATCTATTGACCATATTGCATACAACCGCCAAAAATAACAACCAAATCTACCACATCATAAAGTCCGACAACAGGTGTAAAGCCGAGAATACGTGGAACTGTGGGCCAGTGTGGGCTAGGTTACGTCAAAGTGGTATCAGAGCAGTTGTTTACGTTAGTAGGAGAAATGGAGAGAGGAAGGCGGGGTCGTGGTAGAGGTGTTCGAAGATTGGCAGAGGAAGGATTGAGAGAGGAGATTTGAGTTCTTGCTACCCGTTTGGAGGCAGTAGAGGCAGGTAGACGAAGAGATCTGGAAGTAGGCGATGACAGTAAAGAGGAAACTGAAGTAGTAGCAGATGGACCAGAAGGTGAGTCTGCAGAAGTGAGATTGCTTAGATCTATTTTGGTAGCAAGCAGTAAACCCAAGCCAGAACTCCCAACTTACGACGGCAGCCTGTTTATTGAAGTTTTATTGGATTGGATCAGTGAGATGGATAAGTATTTTGAGTGTGAGGAAGTCAGCGAAGACTGCAGAGTTAATTTTGTTGTGATGAAATTGAAGGGACACGTAGCCCTGGTGGGATAGTGTCCAGAATGAGAGGAAAAGATTGAACAAGGCACCGATTAAAACCTGGTCAAGGATGGTGGCCAAGTTAAATGGAAGATTTCTGCAGAGGGACTATTAGATTGCATTGCACAAGCAGGTGTAGAATCTAAAACAAAAAGGATTGACGGTAAGGGAGTACACAGAGGAGCTCTATCGAGTGAATTTGCGAGCGGATATATAGAGGATACAGCAGAAAGAATCCAGGTATGTTAATGGGCTAAGGTTAGATATTTTGGATGAAATCAGTATTTTGTCTCCGAAAAACACTGAGGAAGCATATCAGAGTGTGATGAAGACGGAGGAGAAAATTACCAAAAGGCAGAATGCCTAGAGAGGACGAGGAGCCAGTAGAGGAAAAGGTCAGTCATATGGTAGAGGTCAGACTGCTAATAGCAACGTGGAATGCACCAGTTCTAAAGCTTCTGAATCAGTAGACAGAGGTGATAGCGCGAGAGGCAGTAGGTCATCCCAGCGAGGCAGGGGAAATGGTCGAGGTAGAGGGGCTGATTATCAGTGTTATAGGTGTCATAAATGGGGACACTGATCGTTTGAATGTCCAGAAGCAGATCAAGCTGGATAGTGGGGTGCATATGTGGCACAACCAGAGGAAGCAGTGGCACCTCCCCAAGAAACAGAAAATGCTCCAGAGATAGGGGAAGCTCTGGTGCTGCATAAGGTGTTGTTGAAACCAGTCAAGGAGGTCACCGAACAGACGCAGTGGAAGGCTTTGTTTAGAAAAATTTGTAAGTCGCGAGGTAAGTGTTGTAAGTTAATTATTGACAGTGGTAGTACTGATAATTTAGTGCCCACAGATATGGTGGAAAAATTGGAGTTCAAACGCTTGAAGCATCCCAATCCTTACAGAGTTTCATGGCTGCAAAAAGGCCATTAGTTGCTGGTGGATGAACAGCGCGAGGTAGAGTTCCAAATAGGCAGATATAAGGACAAAGTCATTTGTGACATCATGCCGATGGATGTATGCCACATACTGCTCGGCAGGCCTTGGCAGTACGACGGGAAAGTGGTACACAATGGATTGCCGAACTGTTATAAATTTGTTAAGGATGGAATCAAGCATACGCTTGTGCCCATCAAGGAAGAAGGGACAACAGAGACTAGTGAACCAAGAACGTTGTTGGTCAACGGAAAACAGTTTCTAAAACAGGTTGAGGACAGTGAGATAGGTTATGCAGTTGTAAAGAAAGCAAGGACAATATTGTTGCATACAGAGGTATCAGATTTACCTACGGAAATCCAGAAAATGTTGCAGGAATTTATGGACATAGTTGTAGATGACTTACCAGACAAATTACCCCCCAAACGGAGCATAAGTCATCATATTGACTTCATACCCAAAGCCAGTTTTCCGAACAAAGCGGCATACCGAATGAGCCCCAAAGATAATGAAGAAATTAGGAAGCAGGTGCAAGAGCTGTTGGACAAGGGATTGATAAGGGAAAGCTTAAGCCCTTGTGTTGTTCCAACGATCCTCGCCCCCAAGAAGGGAGGAGAGTGGCGGATGTGCACCGAATCAAGTGCCATCAATAAAATCACCATCCGGTACAGGTTTCCACTGCCACGGATGGATGATATGATGGATTATTTAAGCGGGGTAGCTTATTTCTCTAAGATAGACTTGAAGAGCGGGTACCATCAAATTCGGATATGAGAGGGGACGAATGGAAGACAACCTTTAAGACGAATAAGGGGCTGTACGAATGGCTAGTCATGCCATTTGGGCTGAGCAATGCACCCAGTACATTCATGAGATTAATGAAAGAGATGCTAAAGGAGTACATTGGGAAGTTTGTGATAGTATATTTGGATGACATACTTATTTTTAGCAGGACAAGGGAAGAACATCTTCAACATGTGTGTAAGGTGCTGGAGAAATTACAGCAGAATAAACTGCTAATAAATTTGAAGAAATGTACTTTTCTGCAGAAGGAATTGATTTATTTGTGGTTTGTAATAGCAGAGAATGAACTGAAGATGGATCCACAGAAGGTGGCAGCGATAGTGAATTGGCCATCTCCGAAAAATTTGAGGTATGTAGCTTTCACGGATTAGCGAGTTTTTACAGGAAATTCATAAAGAATTTCAGCGAAATTTATGCGCCTATGCTGGACACCATCAAAAAGGCCAGCCAACCTTTTCGATGGACAGAGGCAGTGGAGAGAAGTTTCCAGTTGTTAAAGAGAAAGATCACTGAGAGGCCGATCTTGAGATTACTAGATTTCAAGAAGTTATTTCGGGTTCGCTGTGATGCCAGCGGGACAGCAATTGGAGTTGTACTCAGTTAGGAGGATAAGCCTATAGAGTTTTTCAGCGAGAAGCTGAATGAGAGTCGATAGAAATATTCATCCTATGATAAGGAGTTCTATGTTGTTTACGGGCATTAAAACACTGGAGGCATTATCTATTGGGTAATGAATTTGTGTTGTTTTCAGATGATTCTGCACTACAGTATGTAATGCAACAGCACAAGATAAACCACAAACAGGCCAAATGGGTGGAGTATTTACAGAGTTTCAATTTCATATTGAAACATATTAGCAGGAAATCAAATAAGGTAGCAGATGCGCTAAGTAGGAAAGCTTTACTTCTGCAGGAAAGCACTGTGCAGGTGCTGGGTTTTGAGAACTTATAGGACTTATACCAGACGGATTCAGATTTTAAGGAGGCCTATGAGGCATGTCAGAATCTCTTAGTGAGAGATAACAGTCCTTGGTTGGACTACAATCTACAGGAGAAGTTGTTGTTTAAGGGAGGACAGTTGTGCATACCTGACTGCTCGATGAGGGAGAATATCATTCAAGAGAAGCATAGTGGAGGTTTGGCTAGACATTTTGGCATGGACAAGACACTCGAGAAGCTTAGTCATTTCTACTTTTGGCCAAAGATACGAAGAGATGTACAGTGATTTGTGGCCAGATGCAAAGTGTGCCAGTTAGCAAAGGTTCACAGTCAAAACATAGGACTGTACACACCGTTACTTGTTCCAGGCAGACCGTGGGACTCAGTCAGCTTGGACTTCATCTTAGGTCTACCTAAGACACAGCGAGGATACGATTCGGTAATGGTAGTAGTGGACAGATTCTAAAAAAATGAGCATTTTATTCCTTGCAGAAAAACCCGTGATGCCACCCATGTGGCCCACTTGTTTTTCCATGAGATTGTCAGGTTACATGGATTGCCTAAATCTATCCTTTCGGACATGGATGTGAAGTTCACGGGACACTTTTGGCATACCTTATGGAAAAAAATGGATACACAGCTAAGCTACAGTTCTGCATATCACCTGCAAACCGATAGGCAAACAAAGGTTGTAAATAGGAGTCTGGAAAACCTGTTACGAAGCTTGGTTGGAGAGAATTCGCGGATGTGGGATCGAGCGCTTGCATAGGCAAAGTTCGCTTACAACAACTCGCCTAACCGCAGCACAAGTTTCAGCCCATTTCAAATCCCGTAAGGCATGCATCCTCACAGAGTGCATGAACTGCGGGACCTTGGACTGTAGGAAAGGCAAAGCACAGATGGAGAAGATTTCGCTAACGCGATGAGAGATTTTCATGAACAGGTAAAAATTAAATTGCAGGACAGCAGCTTAAAGTATAAACAGCAAGCAGATTTGAAGAGAAGAGAAGTACAGTTTGATGTGGGGGATGAAGTCCTCGTGCATTTGCACAAAGAATGCTTCCCTAAAGTTATGTACAATAAACTGAAGTATAAAAAGATAGGACCTTGCAAAGTCCTTCGGAAGTTTTTGGCGAATGCCTACAAGATATAGTTGCCACCCAGAATAGGCATTTCACCTATCTTTAATGTAGCAGACTTGTTTCCCTATACGACTGACCCAGAGGAGAAGGGAGAAGATGGAACCACACGACCTACACGGAATACCCAGGATGAAGGAGAAGCTTGGAAGAGACAGATGCCTTATTTTCAACTTCCCGAGATCGAAAGCATTCTCGACACTCAGGTGGTTAAACGAACTCAACGGAAGGAATATGTGCAATACCTGGTCAAGTGGAAGAACCATCCTATTGAGGACAGTTCGTGGCTTAATGCTAGGCAGATTGAATAGACAGGTTCTTTAGTCGAGAAGCTCATGGACCGGAGCCATGATTTCTTTTTCCCCAGGAGCCTGATGTAGGAGCATCCAGCTCACCATGACCGGGTGAAGTCCCTGCCAGGTTGGAAGGTTGTTTGAGTATTTGGATTGTTTTTTATGATTAGTTTATCGGGTCATGAGATAGGATTTTATTTTATTTTACTTTTAGTTGCTATCTTAGTCAAAGTTAAATGGTTAGTTAGGGTTGTTATGATCCAAACAATAATAAACAATAGTTTAAAAATTGATCTGTCAACTTAAAGAGGAAAAGACAAAAACTGTCTAAACAAAGATCTTGTAATATCAACCGAACTGTAGTTACACAACCATATCATTTCTGTTCAACTGAAAGCAATGGCAGTTTCAATTAACTGTAACCAAAAATGTATAAAAGCAGCAATGTAAGACAAGAGAAAGGTTTAGCAATTTCATGAAAAAGAAATAAAAACAAAGACAGATCTTATTTCCAAACTGTCCATCTGTATCATTGCCTATTTACTGTAATACTATATTTTTTTCATTTAATGTATTGTAAGAACAGTGCTAGAAAACAGAGACCAACCACTGTAAGGTCATGTTTCATTGTGTTCCCAACAACAAACAACATCGAATTCGTGCATACGTCCGAAAACAGAGCGAAGAACAAATGTATTGAACCATAGCCAGAACAGTGCAACACAGCAAGTCAACCGAGAGGATAAAGAACCGGAAACAGAGTGCCAAAGAAAACAACCTATAAGCAGAGGTACTGTCGAACAACCCTTCATATTTTTCATACGTAAACAGAGATGACAAAATTATGTTCCCATTGCTATTGACCGAGAAATATAAATGTATTACATGCATTTATAAATAGAAACAAGTGCCGAGTCCACAGAGTGGACAAACCCTAGCCTAGGGTTTGGTAACAGTGAACATGCATAAACTGAATGAATAACCAACCAACACAGAGACTAAAACCAGATTGAAGTTCATTTTCAAAAGGCCCGATTTAGACCACACACGAAGGCAAAATGGTGAGCTATAAACCCTACAGAAAATTAAGGACCCTAACAGTGCATTGATGGACTTAAGAACCAAAGCCTACCGGCAGAGGGTTGCCACATTTGGGAGACCGAACCCAGAAGGAACCCGCATACCCAGGTCGAGCCATTGACCTGCACATACAAACAAAGCACAGCCAAGACATCTGTATAGTGAGACCTGAAGTCAAAGCAAAAATAGAATTGGTCAGTGTCAACGCCAGAAGAAGGCCAAATTGAATCAGGGAGAGGATCATTTACCTATTTCGAGCCGTGGAAGTCCATTATCTTGTTACCTGAATTCAAAGGCGTCAGAAGTTAAACCATTTCACACACCGAACAGAGACCAGAGGCAACAATAATAATAGCAGAGGCAACAATAACAATAGTAGAGGCAATAAAAAAATAGCAAGGGGCGATTATCGGACGAGAGACCAGATTCTAAAACCAAACCACAGAAGAACGACAGGACGAGACCAAGGAGCTTACCATGTGAAAAGAGTTCGAGCGAGCGCACCTCCAAAGCCAGAACAGATGCGAGCCACTGGAGAAATCCACAGGAAATCACATAACCAAGTTTGGAAGGTCGGCATTCACTCACAGCCGCACCCAGAGGAAAACTAGAGATTTCCATATTCGCCAGAGCAAGAACCATACAGTGTAACCAACAAACCCTCGCAAAAACCTCACAGCAGAACAAAACAATTGTGAATGACCGGGAAGCCAAAGCATTTTGGCCAAAGATCAAATGGAGGGAACCAAACCCGAGGATCGCAGGTAAACATTGAATGCATCATAAACTCACTCCCAGTTGCCAAACAAATATCTACTGACCATATTGCATACAACCGCCGAAAATAGCAACCAAATCTACCACGTCATAAAGTCCGACAACAGGTGTAAAGCTGAGAATACGTGAAAGTGTGGGATAGTGTGGGCTGGGTTACATCATAAAATCATGTCAGCACAGCCTGCTTCCTATAAACATCTTTCTAGCTTGTCGATGTAAATGCCAGATAGGGTAGGGGAGAGGGGGCAACCTTGTTTAACTCCGATATTACACTTAATATCTTTCAACCAACCCTCATTGCTCTTTAACTTGGCAATTACATTATCGTATAACCTTATAGCGGAAACTCTCAACTCGAAAGGAACTTTTAGCTCTTCTAATCTATTCCATAGGTTGTTTATAGGAACCATATCGAAAGCATTTCTAAAGTCCACAAAGCAATAAAAGAGATTGTATTTATCATTCTGACATTCGTCCACAATGATCCTAAGTGTAACAGGGTGGTCTGTTGTCGATTGCTGCCTTCTAAAACCCGCTTGGCCTTTAAACAAAAACCTTTAATATGTCAAAATTTTAAATAACAAATCGCGTGCTGCCCCCCCTGCGCTCTGCAAGCTAGGGTTCTGGGAGCCATTCAGCGCCGCCCTGGCTGCTGCGCCCTGCGCACAACCTCGCCCTCCCCTCTCGCAGCTAGATGGAGATTCCTGAGGGCTCTGCCCCCCCTGCTAATCCACCTCCCGAAGTCTCTGCCTTTAGATCTTTGATTGCATCCGGGACAAAAAGCCCTCCTTCTGCATTCCAGCAGAAATTTATCAAAAGAATGGATACGATTCCTTCAGTTGCCCTGCTAGACGAGGATACCTGCAAAGCGGCATTGAACCTGGCAGAAAGAGGTCTCATAGGCCAGTTTACAGGCTTATGGCCTTCCCCCAAATCCGTGGAGGAATGGACACAAAGAAACTGGAAACCTCTGATAAAAGACGAATTTAAGAGCTACTTTGTGGGCAAAGGGTACTTTGTTTTTGTGTTTGAAAACACGAAAGAGAGAAGCTTAATATTCAGAAATGGCCCCTACTTCATGGGGCCGTAGGGCCTGTATTTAAACAAATGGACTCCAGATTTCGATCCCTCCCAAGACGTCCCATCTGCCGTGCCGGTGTGGGTGAGACTCCCTCATCTGCCTCTTCACTGCTGGAATAAAACATCGCTCCAGATCATCGGGAACACGCTAGGAAAATACATAGATCAGGCTATAAGAAAAGACCAATACTCATGCGCCCGACTTTGTGTTGAAGTGGACCTCGAGGAAGGATTGCCTGAAGCGATCAAGCTCACGGTGGCAGGTTGGACGCACGTCCAAGACCTCGACTATGAACAGCT
Source organism: Pinus tabuliformis (assembly GCA_031772625.1). Lineage (NCBI taxonomy): Eukaryota > Viridiplantae > Streptophyta > Pinopsida > Pinales > Pinaceae > Pinus > Pinus tabuliformis. Next base: position 1,303,271,291 of record CM062820.1, read on the forward strand.
CCCCTTTAAATGCAGACACTGCCACGGTCACGGACACTTCGCAAAGCACTGTAAGAAGAGAGCAAAGGAGCAATCTGAAAAACATATCGAGGACCAATGGACCCTAGTCCAAAGAACAGCCCATGCAAAAAAATATGCAGGAAAAAGCGCAGTAACAGGAGCTAGGAACATTCCCATTCCAACTCAGGAAACGGTAGAAATATCAAAAGGAACGGAGGGTGTATAGACTGATCCACCGAACAAAGCTCAGGAAAACGAGGATCATGTAGAAGTCCCTCCTCCAAGCAAAGAGGGAGGGGTCGCCATCCAGATTGAAGCCTCCCAAGGCAGCCCCCCTAACCCCACCTATGCAGAAGTCACACAGAAAAAGGCAGTCGAAAGCTCAGAGTCCTCAGAGGAAGAATTCTTTGAGCGCCCAGTAAAAAGAGCCGGAAGGAAATCCCACAAGGAAAAAAGAGAAGAAGAAGAAGAAAGGCTCAAAACACAAGGAAGCCAGTCCACAATAGAAATGACAATCGAAAGAAATAGCAGGCCCAGGTCATCCAAGGGTGGCTCCACCCCGCTCACAAGTAAATAATGAAGCTAGTCTCTTGGAATTGCAGAGGTCTGGGGAACCTCACAAAAATAGAAGCAGTAAAGGACCTATTAAAGTCGGAACCTACAGACATCCTCTTGATCCAAGAGACAAAGATAGCAGGACAAGCTGTGCTAGAAATCAGCAAGTCAAAATGGAAGAAAAGCTCAAGCATAGCGGTCAGTGCTCAAGGCTCTTCGGGAGGACTGGCAACTCTCTGGACCGAAGATAAATATCAGCTGATCAAAACTCACGAGACCCAACATTGGATATTCACATAAATAATCCACCTCGCAAGTAAGTTGGCTATCTCTCTTGTCAATCTTTACGTTCCTGTCAATTATTCTGAAAAAAGAGACTGCTGGAACTCTCTGGCAACGTTTCTAGAGCAGGAAACCCCCAACAATATCATTCTTGCTGGAGATCTCAACATAGTTTTGAAAGCCAAAGAGAAAAGAGGAGGCACCAATTCGAAGTATCCCATGGTTTCCGTAGTGGAAGATCTCACACAGTAATGGGATCTGCAAGATTTCAACCCAATTCAAGGACTTTTCACCTGGTCAAACAATCGAACTGGGACAGAACACATTTCTTGCCGTTTGGATCGCTTTCTAGTGCAAACTTCTCTCCTCATGAATAAGAAGATCATAACAACAAAAATTTTGCCCAAGCTGTCCTCTGACCACAAGCCAATACAGCTCTGTCTAGAAGATGAAGAGGACTTGGGTCCCATTCCATTTCGCTTTTCTCCTCAATGGATCGAAAGGGAGGGCTTCTTTGAGACGGTGAAAGTAGCCCGGACCACCTCCATTTCAGGTTCTCCAAGCTTCGTTTGGGAGAAAAAGCTGAAACTCACCAAAAAAGCTTTGAAGGTCTGGATCAAGAAACCAGCCCCCAACCCCACCTCCCAAAGAGTTGTTGCAGTCCTGGCACTGCACACCCTTCAAAACGACGTGGAAAGCAAGAACATTAATGAAGAACTACTGGACATGGAAACAAAAGCTTAGAGAGCAGCCTTCCAATCCTTCAGAAAAGAGGAAGAGTACTGGAGATTAAAGTCTAGAAGCTTGTGGCTAAAAGTTGGGGATCGCAATACCTCTTTCTTCCACCAGTAGTACTGAGCCAGATTGTCAAGGAACTATATAGCAGAAATAAAGACATCGGAGGGCCAAACCTGCAAGGGATTCCAACAAGTCAAAGAAGCAGCTGAAATACACTTCCAAAATCTTTTCAGCTTGGATGCCCAAGGTGAAGAAGCGGATGAAGCAGAATTTCTCACTCACATCCCTTCCCTCATCTCTCCGGAGGACAACGCTGATCTTTGCAAACTGGTTTCGGAGGAAGAGATAATAAAATTTATTTGGTCCATGGAATCCGACAAGGCCCCCGGACCTGATGGATTCACCATTCATTTCTAAAAAGCATGCTGGGACATCATTAAATATGATCTACAAAAGATGATACGGGGATTCTTGAAAAAAGCTAAAGTAGGTGGCAGCACCAACTCAACCTATTTAGCTTTGATTCCCAAAGACTCCAACCTGGAAACTTTCGCTAGATTTAGGCCAATATCATTATGTAATGCCTCCTATAAGATCTTGGCAAAAATATTGGCTAACAGATTAAAGCCCTTGCTCCCTCGGATTATTTTTAGTACCCAAGGAGGTTTCGTGGAAGGCAGGCACATTCTGGACAACGTCATTCAAGTGCAGGAGACCATACATTCAAGCAAGTAGAGAAAAGGGAAAGGTATGCTCATAAAGTTAGACATGGCGAATGCGTTTGACAGAGTCAACAGAACATTTCTCAGCAAAGTTTTGGTCTCCTTTGGCTTTTCTCCTCAGTTTGTTAATCTCATAAAATCCTGCACAGATAACCCATGGATAGCCCCCCTCATCAATGGCAGGCCAATCAACTTCTTCCAAGCTAAGAGAGGCATCAGGCAGGGATGCCCACTCTCCCCCTTTCTATACATCTTAATGGCTGAATCTTTAAGTCGAAAACTTGAAGCCGAAATAATGTCAGGATCCCTTCCGGGCCTCAAACCCACCAACAGAGTAAACCCTCTGAATCATGCACTCTTTGCAGATGACTCGATTCTTTTGGGAGGTGCCTCAACCAGAATAGCTAAGGCCTTCGACACGGTCATCAGAAACTACTGCAAAGTCTCAGGAGCTTTGGTAAATGAAAGAAAAAGCGAAGTCTTCAGCTGGAACACTGATCAACAGGAGCTCAACAATATAGCTAATATTCTTGGATTCAAAGGGCACTCCCAATGGGATAGGATCAGATATCTTGGGATTCCCATTATCTCAGGAGTGAACAAGAGGTCGCTTTGGAGCGACATAATAAGCAAATTCAAAACCAAAATATCGAAATGGGGAGGATTCTGGTTAACTAAAGGAGGCAAGGTCATTCTAATAAAATCTCAGTTGTCTGCCTTAATAATTTATCAAGCAGCATTCTTGCTCGCCCCCAGAAATGTTATGGATCAAATCTCCTCTCTCTTCAGAGACTTCCTCTGGCAAGGAGGAAGGGGCAATGATAAGAAACAACACCTAGTAAACTGGGATACTGTCAAAAAACCCATCGATGAAGGAGGATTGCAAATACGTGACCCCTCCCTGGTCAACCTTGCCCTTGGTAGCAAAATCTTATGGAAGATGACTAAAGAACCAAAGCACCCTGTTAGTGCCATTTTGAGATCAAAATACACTAACAAAACTGATTTCAGAAACCTCCAGCTGGGATATACTGCCAACAGCACGCTGTTGTGGAAACTCTGTTACAAGAGCAGCAATTTCTTCAACCGAAATGCATACAGGATACCAGGGAACGGTAAGCACACTCGCCTCTGGCATGATCGTATAATGGGGCGAAATCCACTAATTGACAACGAGGAGATCTCTGATTTAAGAGACTGGCTCGTATCAGTCGGCAAGCTAAGCGTTTTTTACATTTCGGCTTGGGATCAAAGAGATGAATGGGCCAGTTGGGCAATCCACGATCCCCCTGCCCACCTGCAAAGACAATTAAACAGTCTGCTCAATCTGATGGAAGATGCAACACTGATTCTCCACTCCATGCAAGATCGATGGGGCTGGGGTCATTCTGGGGAATATACAACAGCAGAAGGTTACAAAGTGTTCCAGACAACAGGAAGCAGCAAGCATAGTGCTGCGTTTTGGAAAAACGTATGGGAGCCTCTAGCACTCCCAAAAGTCAACTTTTTCTTCTGGATGTTGATTCATAACAAGATTCTTATTGGTGACAATCTGGCAAAAAGAAAGTTTGCTGGCCCTCACAGGTGCGCTCTTTGCAGGTGCAATGTTGAGACTGCTCAGCATCTATTCATTAATTGTCTGTTTGCCAAGGAAGTTTGGGATCTCATGCTCCAAGAATTCCACATGAACTCTCCCACTCAGATCTCTGTCTCAGATCTTTTTGCAGATTGGAATCACCTTTACCCATATCGAATTCCTCATAAATCTTTCTGGCGCAAAATCTGGAATGCCCTGCCCAAGTTCGTTTGCTGGCAGATTTGGTTGGTTCGCAACCAGAAGATTTTTAATGACCTGAATCACACTCCCTTGCAAGTAGCAGCAAAAGCCAAAACTTTCCTCCTAGAAGCGGCCCAACTGCAGTATCACAAAGAGGACACAACTCTTCAGCCGGTTGAGAAGAGGTGGCTCGGATCTCTTGAACCTCAAAGCAGAAAGAACCTCCTCTCTCCTCAAACAGAGCACCCAATCTAGAAAAAGAGAGACTCTGATGAAACATTTCAGCACTGGTGGAGAGCAAAAAAAACTCACACAATCTTCTTCGATGGGGCGTCCAAAGGAAACCCTGGTCCCTCTAGTGCCGGAGGGATCATCTATTCCCCATATGGTGTTTCCCGTGACTCTTTCTACTGGGGCCTTGGCCTGAAGACCAATAATCAAGCGGAGCTTCTCAGTCTCCTCAAAGCCTGTCAAATTTCTAGAGAGAAAGGGATCAAAGATATACAGGTATTTGGAGTCTCGGAGATTCTCATAAATAAGTTGAACACAGAAGAGCAATTCAGAAACGCAGGCCTCAACAGAACGTTGGAAAGACTGAAAAGGGTCCTCTTTGCCTTTGCTTCCTACAAATTTTATCATATCCTCAGAAGCTCAAATAGTGAAGCGGATTCGATGGCCAACAAAGGGAGCGCAATGGATAAAGGGCTGCTCTTCATAAACGAGGACAGATTTGTAGAAATCCCATGCTAATGTCAAGATTGAAAAGAAGTTTCTGCTAAACAAGTATGATGTAATTAGGGCTGCTCAGGCAAAGCCCCACTCTCTCTTTTCCACATTAAAAAAAAAAAAACATACCCGTTAAAGTTAAAAAACAAAAAAAAAAAAAATTTAAATAACAAACCAATGTCCCAACTCTTTGTCGATATTTTCTAACCCAAAACTCAATACAATTTTAATCAAGATAAAAAAATTCAAAATTTATGATTATTTTCTTCCACTAAATTGATATTTAATGCAATTAAAAAAAACAAAAAAAACAAAAACATACACATAAACATAAACTGGAAAAAAACAGACACAAACATAAACATAAACATTCTTGGTGGCTTTAAGAAAATTGGTTTCAAAGGTGCCCAATGAGAACATGTATTTTGTCTCGGTCCTATTTAAATATTTTAACATGGTGCACGTGAGTATGCATTTTGTTTTAATCGATATTATTTATTTGAATATAATATCTCTCCTCGAAGCCAAACATATCAAATCAGCTCTCAAAGATGGTTACCAGTATGTCCATCTAGGGATGGTAAGGATAGGACTGAATGCATTACATAGAAAAGGAAAAAAAGCTTATGTGTTCTCGGCCCTATTTGATAATCGATGGACCACATTCACACAGGCCATGATAGGTGGTATTGAAACAAGCCTTGCTGAAGGCCCAGTACAGTATGATGTTTTTCCAGATTTCTCTGTTGCACTTGACGACCCAAATGTCCTGCAATGCCTAACCTTAGGTATCCAGACTGCTGGGTATGAAAATTTCAAAAGAAAATCAAAAAATTTGGCCATTTTCTATATTACTTGTGTCCGATTCTATAATACAACAATCCCTGCTGTATTACATACCCCTGATAAAGATGAAGGTCGAGTCACTCTTATCCAGTATGATTCATCTTGTAATCCAGTAGCACCAGTCTATGTATCCAGAAATGATTTATGTCCGCCTGATGATTGGGTAACCAATTGGGGAAAACCCACAAAGAAACCTGTTGCTGCTGCACAATCAATAATAACAGAGATAGATGGGAAGGTTACCACACGATTTCCCAGAGTTAACACATTTCAGAATGAAGGACCCTCCATTTCTGTCTCTGCAATTCCTACTATAATCAGTCAGTTACATCCTAGTCAGTCTTCTGCACCTCCACAGTTTGTAATAGACCAAGCAGTGTATGATTCTATCAAAAGAATGTTTTCACAGCCAAGCACATCTCAACCCTTCAGCTCAGTCTGTGATCATCCACACTGCTCCAAAACCTTTTGTCAATTTTCTTCAGAACCACCAACTCCACATGGGGAGTCATCAGACCGTCATAGAATAAACATGATCAGATTTACACCTCCGTCTGATTCGTCTGAAGAAAGTTACAAAAAAGTTGTATTTTTTAATCCACAAGAAGAACTACTTGTACATACTGTATCCAGTTCTTCTACCTATGGTTTAGGTTATGTTGATTCTTCACCCATTCCTGAATACAGAAGAAATCTTATTGATAAAATTCCGAAGCATGTAGAAATTCCTTCTAATTCAGAGATAATTGCCTTTTTAAATATTTTTAAAGGAATCAGTCCATATGATCCTGATGATCAATGGAAAAAGAAAATGTTCAATTGGGATATGTTTACACATGAAAAAGAACATTTGTATTTTGAAGAAGTAATGCTTCTTCCAAGAAATGATCGTCCTACCTTCAACAGACAGAATGTTGAAAAATGGAAAGAATGGATGAAGGCAGAAAATCAATGGATATCATTCTATGAGTGGTATTATCCTTCTGCAAATATAATAGAACATTCCTTGATGAAACAATTCAGGAACCAGGCTAAACAGAAAAGAATCAAAGATCCAAAAAAATTTGTAGAAGAAAAGATGAAAGAAAATCCAGTAGTAATTCCTCCTCCTTTGAAAGCACATGTTTTTCAGCCAAAAATTCAGAGTATGCTAAATAAACTAAACATTCCAAGATCTTTGATTGCTGTTCAAATTGAAGGTGAAAAACTACTAAGAAAGATTTGTTCTCAGTTGCAAGTAAACATGATGAGGTATGGGACCCCAAATAAGCACAAGTTGGAACTCCTTGATGGAAGCCTTTTAGAAACAGACACAGAGTTTCCCCCTTGGAAAAAATTTGTGAGAAGAAGTCAAGATGGAAAACTTTACAAATTACTTCCATCTCATGCTGATGATCCTAGTTTAGTAGCAAAAGATGATGTTGCTGCTACTAATTGGAAAAATCTAGCTTTGTCAAGTCTTGAAAAATTTGTCAGATCTAAGTTTGAAACTGTTGATACTGCTAATTCTGAAATGAAGGCCATGCTTGAAAGCATTTTGAGAAAACAAGATTACAATACAGTTTGTTTGAATAGCAGTGTTACTACTCTGGCAGAAAATGATAAGGCTCTTGCTAAGAGTCTTGACAGGTTATCTTTACAAACAGGACAGATAGATAAAAAGACCCATGATGCTACCTCGGCTCATGGAAAAGAAATTGTAAAGATCAGTAATTCTCTTGATATTGTAAAAAAACAAGTTTGGGAAGTAACTCAAGGGATAGAATCCTTGAAAAAGAAGCCTAGGGTTGAGGCCTATAAATCTACAACTATATTTTTAGAACCCAAGACTTCTATCCCATATTCTATTACTCCTTCTGTGGAAAGCCTTATTAGAACACCCAGCTCTATAACCTTTCCACCGCCTACTTCCTCTCATCCATATTCTCTGTTTGCAAATCCCAGTTTCTTCAGCCCACATCCTGCCATAAAGCAATCTAAAGAAACTGAAGAATCTAGCAAACCAGAATCTTCTAATTTCATGTCTGAAGATTCTTACACTAGAGAAGAAGAAAGTTTTGATACAAGTTTCCATAAGACAGAAACATCCTTTGGTGATATGACTCTTCACAAGATAGAAGCAGAACCACAAATTGAAGAGCTTGAAACCTGTATCAATAACTTATCTTTGACAGATCAAGACCAGGAGCAACCTGATAATGAAGATCAAGTCAATGCTACATCATCCAGGTCAAGATGGGAGACTACTTGGAACCCTGCTCCTGATAGAAGAGATCTTATGAAATCTGAATACCATAAGGATTGGTCTTCAAATTCTACTTATTCATGGAATATTGATAATTGCACAGAGGCTGAAATTATGTCTGTATTACATTCCATGCTTGTATGTTATAGGACTTATCTTGCTGATGATATAGGTCCTATTAATGCTACAAGGAGAATAATAGGAGGATTTGAAGGAACATTGGATTCTTGGCTAAAAGCTGAGACATTAAAAGATCCCAGTCTCCTTGCAGGATGGGAACAAGCAGTTGTCCAAAATGAAGATGGATCTACTCACATAGATCCTGTCACTAGTTTACCTGTCAACAATATGATAGGAAAACTTCTTTATGCTATTACAGTCAATTTCATTGGTTTTCCTCAAATAACCAATGATATTACAACTATTACTTTGCTGGCCATGAAGTTGCATAATATGCAACATTTTGATGAGTACTTTAATGAATTCCTTCACAGATTGCATACATTGACTCCAGATCTCATTCTTGAGCCAAAATGGAAGGAAATTTTTGTTGCATCCCTTCCCCAATGGGTCTCTTCAGCTATTGTCAATAAACTACCAGGGAAGGTTGGAGACTATAAATTTGGCATAATCAGACAAGTTGTAAAAGCAATCATTGTAGAATTGTGCTCACAAATGAAGATTGCAAGAGCAGCTACCAATCCTAAAAAGCCACATGGATATCAACAGCTCTGCAAACAATGGCACCTTGGTAAAGCTGGAAATTCTGAGGGGCATAAGAGGAGAAAAAGACACTTCAAAAAGAATTCCCAGACCTCCCAAGAAAAGCCAAAAAGAAAACATTACAAAGCAAAACCTTACAAGCATACAAAGATGTTTTCTAAAGATAGAGAAATAATTTGTTACAACTGTAACAAAAAAGGCCACACAGCTCCAAACTGTCCAAATAAAAAGAAAGACTCCTCTAAAAAGAAAGTCCAGTACAGAAATAAGAAAGGAAAGATAAATTCATTTGATCTTCCTAGCAGCTGTGATGAGTTGGTATCTTCTGATTCAGGATCTGAAAATGACTTTAATTATGTTGATTCAGAAGAAACATCTGATGAAGAATTCTGTAATGATCCTCATTGTACAGAATGTAAATATTGTGATTGTGATGACCCTGATATTTGTACATGTAATGCAGTCAGGATGATGAAGACTGATTATGATGAAATCAGTAAAAATATTTTTGCACAAATGATGGCTGCTACAGATCCGCAAATGAAAGAAATGTACAGATCTCTGCTGACAGAACATCTGAAGAAATCACCCTCTAGTTCAAAGAACTCTCCAAATAAAGGGTATGTGCCTCCTGCTACTCTTTTCTCTGTCGAAGCTTTAACCAGACAATTCAGAAATGAAGATTTTGGAGAAGATTTGCCACAAACCTTGCCTGCAGTGCATCAGGCAATAAAAGAATTGAGAAAAGCAATCAAGGAGAACAGAAGATTGTGTGTTGAAAGGCACAATGAGTTAAGCCTAAAAATGTTAAATGCACAAGCCCCTTTTGCTTCTTCATCACAAGACCCTATTTCAGGGAAGACAGAAAACTGGACCTACCATTCAGGGCCAGTTCAACAGCAGTATAACAAAGAAGAAGGAGAAGAAGAAGAGATAGCAAGAACAGATTTTGGATGCAATAGCATGAATAGAGATGTCATGTATTGTGTCAAAATGAAGGTAAAAATCGGAAGCCAGTATGAATTCTGGAAAGTTCTTATGGATACTGGTTCCAGGTTAAACATAGTAAGTGATACAGTAGTTGGCATGCATCACAGAAGGCCAACAACATGTCCAAGGGTGATCACTGCAAGTGGTGATATCCCTACAAAGCATGAAGCAGAAATTGATGTTCTGCTTACAGATAAAATTGGAGTTCATTTGGTTTGTCCTGTTGTTCCAGGATTGGATTGTGAAATGTACCTCGGGACACCATTTTTCCAGAACTTTAATATGCATGGAGAAAAATTTGATACAAAAACTCAGAGGTATGGATACTTTGTCAATTTTGATAATAAGGAAGTCTTTTACCCATTTATTAATTCTAATTCTCCAATTAGAATTAAGAGAATAGAAAGAATGGAAAATCTGCTGGCAAAAATGGAAATAAAGAGAGAAGTACTAAAAACTGAAGAACATTTGGATAATGGAAAATTTGCTTCAGAGATAGCAAATCTCACCGCGCAGTTTAAAGAATGTTGCTCAGATGATCCAAATGCCTTTTGGCATATAAAAAAACAGGAAGTAGAACTTCCTCTCAAAAAAGATTTCAGTGGAAAATTAAGGAGATCCAAAGCAGTGGCAATGAATGAAGAACAGATGAAGCTTTGCAAGGAAGAAATAAAGGATCTCTTAAAGAAAGGGCTTATCATGAAAAGTAAAAGCCCGATAGCATGTTTTGCATTCTATGTTAATAAGCATGATGAAATTTCCAGAGGAAAGCCAAGGCTAGTTGTGAATTATAAACCTCTGAATAATATTCTGGATTATGATGCCTATCCTTTGCCAAAGCCGTCTTCCATACTTGCTCAGATATCAAAGTCCAAGATATTTTCCAAATTTGATCTCAAATCTGGTTTCTGGCAAGTAGGAATCAAAGAAGAAGATAAATGGAAGACAACATTCTCTGTACCAGAAGGACATTATGAGTGGAATATCATGCCATTTGGCCTGATCAATGCTCCTTCAGCCTTTCAGAGAATAATGGATGAAACTTTCGAAGGAATGGAAAGTTTCCTGAAGAAATATATTGATGATTTACTGATTCATTCTGATAATATTGCTGACCATGTCAAACATTTGAAAATTTTTCTTCACAGGGTCAAAGACATGGGTATAGTATTATCAGAATCCAAGATGAAATTATTTAGGCCAATAATAGATTTCTTGGGTTACAATATACAATATGGATCATATACTGTAATCCAAAGAAGTTTGAATTTCATTGATCACTTCCCTGATGAGATTAAAGATAAAATACAATTACAAAGGTTTTTGGGAAGTTTGAACTACATTTCTAAGTTTTTGAAGCATTGTGCACAAGAAAGAAAATTGTTAAACAAAAGGCTTCAAAAGGCTCCAATTCCATGGAATAATGACTGCACCCAGGCAGTCAGAACAATAAAAGAAAAAGTCAAAAAAATTCAACCTCTCTCTCCTATCAGGGAAGAATGGGAGAAAATAATCACGACAGATGCCAGTTATGAAGGATGGGGAGCAGTACTATGCCAGAAGAATCCTAACAGCAAAAATGAAACTGAAATATCTCAGTATGCATCAGGTTTGTGGGCCAAAAATCAATTAAATTGGTCAAGCTTAAAGAAAGAACTTAGAGCAGTCTGTTTGGGAATAGAAAAATTCAGAGATTTTGTTATCTACACCAAATTCACCATCAAAATAGATTGTCAAGCTTTAAAATATGCAATTCATAAATGTGCTTTTGAAGATGCTGCTATGGTAAGATGGATCATGCACCTCAGCCAGTATAGTTTTTACATTGAATTTGTCAAAGGAGATAAGAACAACTTTGCAGATATGTTAAGCAGAGAATTTTTATCTGAACATTCAATAATGAGTCTGCAATGTAATTTCATCAGAAGACATGAAAATACTGTGGAAATTGAGACCTCTTCTGGATGGATTTCATATAATCTAGACACACTCCTTCTAGATCATGATGAAGATTGGCGACCAATAAAAGAAGTCAGGTACAGAACATGGATTGATTTTCTTTGGACAGATCCTCATCAAGATGAAGCGAATGACGAAGCTCTTGAAGCTTTAGATTATTTAAGGCAAATTGGAAGCATTGCTTATGTGATTGAAAGAGATCATGAAGATGATAACAGAATCACCAGTTGTCATATAACATTCAGAAGATTTGACAATCATCTTCACAGAGACAATTATGATTCAGACAGACAGCAAGAATCTTTTTACACAGCAATGAATATGCAAAATTATTCCACTAATATGTTTTATTCTTTACAGTTTTCATTTTTGTTTGAAGACACTCCAGTAGAAGACATGGAAGAAGATGATCCTATACCAGAATGGTTCATGGATTGGTGGGAGAAATATGGCTTATCCCCATTACTCATGAAACCATACTCCATGGGCATGATGAAAATACCAAACTTCAGTCCTAATAGCACGATGATGGTTTTAGTGCTGGATAAATCAATAAGAGATTTGGTGAATATCAGTAGTACAGATTTCCTGAATGGTGTCAGAAGATGTGGCCATGTGAGATGGTTCGTAATGAATCACTACAAGTGCAGAATAATAAACCCAAGTACCGGTTATGAAGATTTTCATCGACAAGCTAATCCTGAACTAAATCCTTTCCTGAATCTAAATGAATTAGATCTTCCCGATCCTCATGATAATTCAACTTGGGAAACTAAAAAAGAAGTATGGGTACAATATAATTCCAATTACTTGATTGAAAGATGGAATTACCAGTACTATACTTACCCACAGATTGATTACTATACCTTTGATTGATGTCTTTTCAGCCGACTATGGTGTTGGACGAGCTTTCGTGGATTCCCTCGCTCTGGAATCTCCACTTTGTACATCTTTGAGATTTGCAAATCTCATCTTTTATGTCTTTCGAGGGTTCACTCATGAATTTCCTCTGTGTAAATAGTTTGTTGGTACTAAGATTCGGTCCCCACATGCCACGGGCTCTCTGATAAAGAGTAGGGACGAGATAACATAGGACGATATTGTCCTATGCCCGAATCTTGCTTTCGGCGGTCTATCCAGATCTGTCTGAGTACTTTTATTTTGAGTCATCAGTCTGTACAAGACCCACTCATGGATGTTTGTTCCCTTCCAGCTTATAAATAAGAGCTAGCTGCGAAGTAAGACTCATTCGAGTCGGGAGAGAGTCTGAGTTTAGAGTGATAAACTTTTCCTGCTCTGCATCTGCGGACATCTGTGTCTGATCTGCTTGCATCACGAAAGGTTTAATAAGTCCTAGAGTCTGGTTTGGAAGCCTGCGCATCAGTGTGCTCGGCACTGGTGAGAACCTAAAGTGGCTGAACCATTAGGGAAGTCTGAGAATGTGTCTGTCATCTCTGAGGCAAAGTCTGTTTATTGCCAGGTAGCCTCCGGTGATACTTGTTCCTTGAGAACGGTATAAAGTCTGGTGAATGCGTAGACATTCAATCTCTATAAGGAGTATTTGTCATATGTAATATCTGCATCCATATAATAAAATTCCAGTTCAAATTTCCGCAATCTTGCTGCTGTGTTCATTTTCTCTTACATGACCTTTAACAAGCAAATGAACACAACAGTAAGATTGCGGAAATTTGAACTGGAATTTTATTATATGGATGCAGATATTACATATGACAAATACTCCTTACAGAGATTGACTGTCTACGCATTCACCGGACTTTATACCGTTATCAAGGAACAAGTATCACCAGAGGCTACCTGGCAATAGACAGACTCTACCTCAGAGATGACAGACACATTCTCAGACTTCCCTAATGGTTCAGCCACTTTAGGTTCTCACCAGTGCCGAGCACACTGATGCACAGGCTTCCAAACCAGACTCTAGGACTTATTAAACCTTTCGTGATGCAAGCAGGTCAGACACAGATGTTCGCAGATGCAGAGCAGGAAAAGTTTATCACTCTAAACTCAGACTCTCTCCCGACTCGAATGAGTCTTACTTCGCAGCTAGCTCTTATTTATAAGCTGGAAGGGAACAAACATCCATGAGTGGGTCTTGTACAGACTGATGACTCAAAATAAAAGTACTCAGACAGATCTGGATAGACCGCCAAAAGCAAGATTCGGGCATAGGACAATATTGTCCTATGTTATCTCGTCCCTACTCTTTATCAGAGAGCCCGTGGCATGTGGGGACCGAATCTTAGTACCAACAAACTATTTACACAGAGGAAATTCATGAGTGAACCCTCGAAAGACATAAAATATGAGATTTTCAAATCTCAAAGATGTACAAAGTGGAGATTCCAGAGCGAGGTAATCCACGAAAGCTCGTCCAACACCATAGTCGGCTGAAAAGACATCAATCAAAGGTATAGTAATCAATCTGTGGGTAAGTATAGTATTGGTAATTCCATCTTTCAATCAAGTAATTGGAATAATATTGTACCCATACTTCTTTTTCAGTTTCCCAAGTTGAATTATCATGAGGATCGGGAAGATCTAATTCATTTAGATTCAGGAAAGGATTTAGTTCAGGATCAGCTTGTCGATGAAAATCTTCATAACCGGTACTTGGGTTTATTCTTCTGCACTTGTAGTGATTCATTACGAACCATCTCACATGGTCACATCTTCTGACACCATTCAGGAAATCTGTACTGCTGATATTCACCAAATCTCTTATTGATTTATCCAGCACTAAAACCATCATCGTGCTATTAGGACTGAAGTTTGGTATTTTCATCATGCCCATGGAGTATGGTTTCATGAGTAATGGGGATAAGCCATATTTCTCCCACAAATCCATGAACCATTCTGGTATAGGATCATCTTCTTCCATGTCTTCTACTGGAGTGTCTTCAAACAAAAATGAAAACTGTAAAGAATAAAACATATTAGTGGAATAATTTTGCATATTCATTGCTGTGTAAAAAGCTTCTTGCTGCCTGTCTGAATCATAATTGTCTCTGTGAAGATGATTGTCAAATCTTCTGAATGTTATATGACAACTGGTGATTCTGTTATCATCTTCATGATCTCTTTCAATCACATAAGCAATGCTTCCAATTTGCCTTAAATAATCTAAAGCTTCAAGAGCTTCGTCATTCACTTCATCTTGATGAGGATCTGTCCAAAGAAAATCAATCCATGTTTTGTACCTGACTTCTTTTATTGGCCGCCAATCTTCATCATGATCTAGAAGGAGTGTGTCTAGATTATATGAAATCCATCCAGAAGAGGTCTCAATTTCCACAGTATTTTCATGTCTTCTGATGAAATTACATTGCAGACTCATTATTGAATGTTCAGATAAAAATTCTCTGCTTAACATATCTGCAAAGTTGTTCTTATCTCCTTTGACAAATTCAATGTCAAAACTATACTGGCTGAGGTGCATGATCCATCTTACCATAGCAGCATCTTCAAAATCACATTTATGAATTGCATATTTTAAAGCTTGACAATCTGTTTTGATGGTGAATTTGGTGTAGATAACAAAATCTCTGAATTTTTCTATTCCCAAACAGACTGCTCTAAGTTCTTTCTTTAAGCTTGACCAATTTAATTGATTTTTGGCCCACAAACCTGATGCATACTGACATATTTCAATTTCATTTTTGCTGCTAGGATTCTTCTGGCATAGTACTGCTCCCCATCCTTCATAACTGGCATCTGTCATGATTATTTTCTCCCATTCTTCCCTGATAGGAGAGAGAGGCTGAATTTTTCTGACTTTTTCTTTTATTGTTCTGACTGCCTGGGTGCAGTCATTATTCCATGGAATTGGATCCTTCTGAAGCCTTTTGTTTAACAATTTTCTTTCTTGTGCACAATGCTTCAAAAACTTAGAAATGTAGTTCAAACTTCCCAAAAACCTTTGTAATTGTGTTTTATCTTTAATCTCATCAGGGAAGTGATCAATGAAATTCAAACTTCTTTGGATTACAGTATATGATCCATACTGTATATTGTAACCCAAGAAATCTATTATTGGCCGAAATAATTTCATCTTGGATTCTGATAATACTATACCCATGTCTTTGACCCTGTGAAGAAAAATTTTCAAATGTTTGACATGGTCAGCAATATTATCAGAATGAATCAGTAAATCATCAATATATTTCTTTAGGAAACTTTCCATTCCTTCGAAAGTTTCATCCATTATTCTCTGAAAGGTTGAAGGAGCATTGATCAGGCCAAATGGCATGATATTCCACTCATAATGTCCTTCTGGTACAGAGAATGTTGTCTTCCATTTATCTTCTTCTTTGATTCCTACTTGCCAGAAACCAGATTTGAGATCAAATTTGGAAAATATCTTGGACTTTGATATCTGAGCAAGTATGGAAGACGGCTTTGGCAAAGGATAGGCATCATAATCCAGAATATTATTCAGAGGTTTATAATTCACAACTAGCCTTGGCTTTCCTCTGGCAATTTCAGCATGCTTATTAACATAGAATGCAAAACATGCTATCGGGCTTTTACTTTTCCTGATAAGCCCTTTCTTTAAGAGATCCTTTATTTCTTCCTTGCAAAGCTTCATCTGCTCTTCATTCATTGCCACTGCTTTGGATCTCCTTAATTTTCCACTGAAATCTTTTTTGAGAGGAAGTTCTACTTCCTGTTTTTTTATATGCCAAAAGGCATTTGGATCATCTGAACAACATTCTTTAAACTGCGCAGTGAGATTTGCTATCTCTGAAGCAAATTTTCCATTATCCAAATGTTCTTCTGTTTTTAGTACTTCTCTCTTTATTTCCATTTTTGCCAGCAGATTTTCCATTCTTTCTATTCTCTTAATTCTAATTGGAGAATTAGAATTAATAAATGGGAAAAAGACTTCCTTATTATCAAAATTGACAAAGTATCCATACCTCTGAGTTTTTGTATCAAATTTTGCTCCATGCATATTAAAGTTCTGGAAAAATGGTGTCCCGAGGTACATTGCACAATCCAATCCTGGAACAACAGGACAAACCAAATGAACTCCAATTTTATCTGTAAGCAGAACATCAATTTCTGCTTCATGCTTTGTAGGGATATCACCACTTGCAGTGATCACCCTTGGACATGTTGTTGGCCTTCTGTGATGCATGCCAACTACTGTATCACTTACTATGTTTAACCTGGAACCAGTATCCATAAGAACTTTCCAGAATTCATACTGGCTTCCGATTTTTACCTTCATTTTGACACAATACATGACATCTCTATTCATGCTATTGCATCCAAAATCTGTTCTTTCTATTTCTTCTTCTTCTCCTTCTTCTTTGTTATACTGCTGTTGAACTGGCCCTGAATGGTAGGTCCAGTTTTTTGTCTTCCCTGAAATAGGGTCTTGTGATGAAGAAGCAGAAGGGGCTTGTGCATTTAACATTTTTAGGCTTAACTCATTGTGCCTTTCAACACACAATCTTATGTTCTCCTTGATTGCTTTTCTCAATTCTTTTATTGCCTGATGCACTGCAGGCAAGGTTTGTGGCAAATCTTCTCCAAAATCTTCATTTCTGAATTGTCTGGTTAAAGCTTCAACAGAGAAAAGAGTAGCAGGAGGCACATACCCTTTATTTGGAGAGTTCTTTGAACTAGAGGGTGATTTCTTCAGGTGTTCTGTCAGCAGAGATGTGTACATTTCTTTCATTTGCGGATCTGTAGCAGCCATCATTTCTGCAAAAATATTTTTACTGATTTCATCATAATCAGTCTTCATCATCCTGACTGCATTACATGTACAAATATCAGGGTCATCACAATCACAATATTTACATTCTGTACAATGAGGATCATTGCAGAATTCTTCATTTGAGGTTTCTTTCGAATCAACATAATTAAAGTCATTTTCAGATCCTGAATCAGAAGATACCAACTCATCACATCTGCTAGGAAGATCAAATGAATTTATCTTTCCTTTCTTATTTCTGTACTGGACTTTCTTTTTAGAGGAGTCTTTCTTTTTATTTGGACAGTTTGGAGCTGTGTGGCCTTTTTTGTTACAGTTGTAACAAATTACTTCTCTATCTTTAGAAAACATCTTTGTATGCTTGTAAGGTTTTGCTTTGTAATGTTTTCTTTTTGGCTTTTTGTGGGAGGTTTGGGAATTCTTTTTGAAGTGTCTTTTTCTCCTCTTATGCCCCTCAGAATTTCCAGCTTTACCAAGGTGCCATTGTTTGCAGAGTTGTTGATATCCATGTGGCTTTTTAGGATTGGTAGCTTCTCTTGCAATCTTCATTTGTGAGCACAATTCTACAATGATTGCTTTTACAGCTTGTCTGATTATGCCAAATTTATAGTCTCCAACCTTCCCTGGTAGTTTATTGACAATAGCTGAAGAGACCCATTGGGGAAGGGATGCAACAAAAATTTCCTTCCATTTTGGCTCAAGAATGAGATCTGGAGTCAATGTATGCAATCTGTGAAGGAATTCATTAAAGTACTCATCAAAATGTTGCATATTATGCAACTTCATGGCCAGCAAAGTAATAGTTGTAATATCATTGGTTATTTGAGGAAAAACAATGAAATTGACTGTAATAGCATAAAGAATTTTTCCTATCATATTGTTGACAGGTAAACTAGCGATAGGATCTATGTGAGTAGATCCATCTTCATTTTGGACAACTGCTTGTTCCCATCCTGCAAGGAGATTGGGATCTTTTAATGTCTCAGCTTTTAGCCAAGAATCCAATGTTCCTTCAAATCCTCCTATTATTCTCCTTGTAGCATTAATAGCACCTATATCATCAGCAAGATAAGTCCTATAACATAAAGCATGGAATGTAATACAGACATAATTTCAGCCTCTATGCAATTATCAATATTCCATGAATAAGTAGAATTTGAAGACCAATCCTTATGGTATTCTGATTTCATAAGATATCTTCTATCAGGAGCAGGGTTCCAAGTAGTCTCCCATCTTGACGTGGATGATGTAGCATTGACTTGATCTTCATTATCAGGTTGCTCCTGGTCTTGATCTGTCAAAGATAAGTTATTGATACAGGTTTCAAGCTCTTCAATTTGTGGTTCTGCTTCTATCTTGTGAAGAGTCATATCACCAAAGGATGTTTCTGTCTCATGGAAACTTGTATCGAAACTTTCTTCTTCTCTAGTGTAAGAATCTTCAGACATGAAATTAGAAGATTCTGGTTTGCTAGATTCTTCAGTTTCTTTAGATTGCTTTATGGCAGGATGTGGGCTAAAGAAACTGGGATTTGCAAACAGAGAATATGGATGAGAGGAAGTAGGCGGTGGAAAGGTTATAGAGCTGGGTGTTCTAATAAGGCTTTCCACAGAAGGAGTAATAGAATATGGGACAGAAGTCTTGGGTTCTGAAAATATAGTTGCAGATTTATAGGCCTCAACCCTAGGCTTCTTTTTCAAGGATTCTATCCCTTGAGTTACTTCCCAAACTTGTTTTTTTACAATATCAAGAGAATTACTGATCTTTACAATTTCTTTTCCATGAGCCGAGGTAGCATCATGGGTCTTTTTATCTATCTGTCCTGTTTGTAAAGATAACCTATCAAGACTCTTAGCAAGAGCCTTATCATTTTCTGCCAGAGTAGTAACACTGCTATTCAAACAAACTGTATTGTAATCTTGTTTTCTCAAAATGCTTTCAAGCATGGCCTTCATTTCAGAATTAGCAGTATCAACAGTTTCAAACTTAGATCTGACAAATTTTTCAAGACTTGACAAAGCTAGATTTGTCCAATTAGTAGCAGCAACAACATCTTTTGCTACTAAACTAGGATCATCAGCATGAGATGGAAGTAATTTGTAAAGTTTTCCATCTTGACTTCTTATCACAAAATTTTTCCAAGGGGGAAACTCTGTGTCTGTTTCTAAAAGGCTTCCATCAAGGAGTTCCCACTTGTGCTTATTTGGGGTCCCAGACCTCATCATGTTTACTTGCAACTGAGAACAAATCTTTCTTAGTAGTTTTTCTCCTTCAATTTGAACAGCAATCAGAGATCTTGGAATGTTTGGTTTATTTAGCATACTCTAAATTTTTGGCTGAAAAACATGTGCTTTCAAAGGAGGAGGAACTACTACTGGATTTTCTTTCATCTTTTCTTCTACAAATTTTTCTGGATCTTTGATTCTTTTCTATTTAGCCTGGTTCTTGAATTGTTTCATCAAGGAATGTTCTATTATATTTGCAGAAGGATAATACCACTCATAGAATGATATCCATTGATTTTCTGCCTTCATCCATTCTTTCCATTTTTCAACATTCTGTCTGTTGAAGGCAGGACGATCATTTCTTGGAAGAAGCATTACTTCTTCAAAATACAAATGTTCTTTTTCATGTGTAAACATATCCCAATTGAACATTTTCTTTTTCCATTGATCATCAGGATCATATGGACTGATTCCTTTAAAAATATTTAAAAAGGCAATTATCTCTGAATCAGAAGGAATTTCTACATGCTTTGGAATTTTATCAATAGGATTTCTTCTGTATTCAGGAATGGGTGAAGAATCAACATAACCTAAACCATAGGTAGAAGAACTGGATACAGTATGTACAAGTAGTTCTTCTTGTGGATTAAAAAATACAACTTTTTTGTAACTTTCTTCAGACGAATCAGACGGAGGTGTAAATCTGATCATGTTTATTCTATGACGGTCTGATGACTCCCCATGTGGAGTTGGTGGTTCTGAAGAAAATTGACAAAAGGTTTTGGAGCAGTGTGGATGATCACAGACTGAGCTGAAGGGCTGAGATGTGCTTGGCTGTGAAAACATTCTTCTGATAGAATCATACACTGCTTGGTCTATTACAAACTGTGGAGGTGCAGAAGACTGACCAGGATGTAACTGACTGATTGTAGTAGGAATTGCAGAGACAGAAATGGAGGGTCCTTCATTCTGAAATGTGTTAACTCTGGGAAATCGTGTGGTAACCTTCCCATCTATCTCTGTTATTATTGATTGTGCAACAGCAACAGGTTTCTTTGAGTGTTTTCCCCAATTGGTTACCCAATCATCAGGCGGACATAAATCATTTCTGGATACATAGACTGGTACTACTGGATTACAAGATGAATCATACTGGATAAGAGTGACTCGGCCTTCATCTTTATCAGGGGTATGTAATACAGCAGGGATTGTTGTATTATAGAATCGGACACAAGTAATATAGAAAATGGCCAAATTTTTTTATTTTCTTTTGAAATTTTCATACCCATGTTGTAGGGAAAAGTATCCGACTCGGATGACCCTATCCCACTCTAAGGGTGATAGTACCTCAGCAACAACTGTAAAGAAAACTACTTAAGGTTTACTTCTTTACGAAAGCAAGAGAGAATGAAGAAATGCACTAACCATTGCCTTGCGCTTAATGTCGAATCCAAACTCTTCTCTTTGGTGCTTGCTCCCAGCTCCTTGCTCTTTTGCTGGCCCAGATACAATGAGATCCTGTAAAATAACAAAGAAGGAAACTACAAGAAGCATGCAATCATAACTGATTCAAGGATTAGCATAAATCAAATATACAATTATCACAATACATCATTGAAACAAATGCATATAGAAGAACCTCAATAGCTTTTATTAATGGAAGAAGTAAAGTTCTGAGAGTGTTACAACCATTGAAGGCCCCAATCCAGCAACACCTCCCAACAAAAAGAATTTCTCCTCTTCACCTCCTTCAAGCAATCACCCAATAGTTCTATAGTGAAACCAACAGCATATCATTACTTTGCACAAAATTCCAGCCTCCTGAGCTCATAGGAGAGAGCTCAATATATAGATGAATTGAGAAAGGATGAGTCAGCTTGCAACTGATGTGTAGCTGCCTTGTGTCCTCTCTCTCTTCAGTTGATCTTCAGTTCTTGAGTCCACTTGGAGAACCTTGCTTCCACTTGGAGAAACAGAGCCTCTGACTCATCACAAGGTGAAATCCCTGATCCAAGTGTCATTTTTGGAAGATTCCAGAGCAATGACTCAGTGTGCCACTTGTCCCATCTCGCTCAGCGCAGGTGGTCTTTGTTCTACCTACTTTGCAACGTAGGTACACCATGGAGGAGTTGAGTTTCAGCGCAGAAGTCTAGTGGAGCACCTGCTTTGATTTCAGGATTGCTTGTTTTTGAGTGTTTTCAGGTGGAGAACCGATCTGAGAGCTGTTGGTTTGCTGATCTTGTTCCTCTAGGGGTAGGAACATCATGTTTAGGGACTTTGGATCCCTTGGATTATTGACAATTCATGCTTGATGCTGCAAGGCACAAAATTGTCTATAACAGATGCCCCCTAAAGTATGAGGTCGTTTATCGGGTGAAATGCTTTATTAGGAGGATCCGAAGTTCATTCAATCTGCCGAGAAGTGTCCTGTAATAAGATACAATACAATACATTATTTTTCATACTTTTTCATGATCTAGCTGAGGCGGGCATTCCCATGCTCAGCTTTATAAATTCATTTTGGTACATAGCACAGACGATCGTCTGATGATAGACTGATAATTCTCTGCTGAAATTATCATCCTTTGAGAAGGATGATCATCTGCTGCAATGATGTACATATCAAATGTCTTTATATCCTGAATATATATTGCAGCCCGGATGGATGAAACTAGATCCGGGGTCTTCAATCTCTTCCGATCTCCACTCGATGTACAAGTCGATCCATGTGAGAATTTCTTGAAGTCGAACATGGAAAGACATCGCTTGATTACCGGTCAATGATGTAAACCGTTAACAAGCGCGAGAGGAATCACCGATAAGGATGATGACCCTCAAGGTACAGCAGTACAATTCACATGGTGGGAATAAAGGACTTGGCGTCGACCACCATGCAAAATCTTCTGGTCGAAGGTCATTGATGTATACCTGTCGTCGGAAGTGAGAAACTTGCCATTGAGGCATGCAAGCTTCAAAGTACTGAAGGGGTTGTTCCTAGATCAACTCCTTGGATAATGAGCTGATGTCGACAAGGAGCGATCCGTCAAAGGAGGGCCTTAATGAATCCCACATCAGTGACACGGAACGGAGCTAGTGATTGTGATGAGGTGAAAACAAACTGTGATGTATGATTCAGGGTGGCGGTCATGAAATGGATGAAGGACAATGTATGGCAGTGGATGGGACACGGTTGACTCTTTGCAGAACAACATCTCTTGAACATATAACGACACTGATGTGATGGATTGGTAGCATTACCCCAAATGTGGATGGTGTGGCGAGGACCATGGTGATGAGACCAGTGAATGAAACAACCCAACCTGAGGTGATACGGAGGACAAAGTGTCATGTTCAAGAGCGACTTGCTACCATTAAAGCTGTGAGGTTCTCCCAATTTTTCCCCAGTCATTGCTGACCAGTACCTCTTTATTTTTATCAAGCTTGAGGAGGATAACATATGCTTGTTCTATAACCTGCCCTTCGAGCAAGCCCATCGCTATGTTTTAACGAGCCTAGCGATAGGGAAACTCGTTCTTGTCTAAAGACAAGTTTGTCGCTATTTAATGAATTTAACGAGTCTAACGACAAGGATAACTCGGTCCTTTTCATTTTTAGAGAGTCTGAAAAGGTGCATAAATTCAACTCCAGAATTCCTTTTTTGTCATCTAATCCCTTAAGTCCGAAAAAGTATAAAACAATACAGAAGGGAAGAATTTTCGATTGCTTTAACAAGCCGAACAAAACAAGCGCTCGATCTTTTTGTGCAATAATCCCTCAGGTCCAAAAAGATTAAAATCTAGAGGAGGGATAGCTCTTCCGGTCGTTTAACGAGCTGGAAGGCAAAAACTCGGCAAACTTTTCATATTTTACGAGTCAGGAGAAAAGAGCTCAAAGAAGACTCGTCTTTTGAGGAACGAGTGATAAACAGGGATAGCAGCAGATTCCAGGTACAGGTTGGAATTTTCCAATCACAGCAGTGTCACAAGGATGGCTAAGTGAAATCACTCTTCGCAGCTGTTCCTCAAAATGGGCAAACAAACATATGGAGATGAACAATTGGCCAAATGAACGGATGGAGGTGAGACTGCAAGAACACGACCAAGGGCTTTAATATGGCTGTCAAAGGTTACATTTACCAAGGTTATTTACCGGTTCATTTTTTCTGGGTGAGCTTGAACTCTAGGGGAAGATTGCTCACAACTTATGTTTATTTTTTAACGAGCATGAACTATGTGCTAAAACTGCTCGGATCTTGCGTTTATTTTTTAATGAGCATGAACTGTGTGCTAAAACTGCTCGAATCTTGCGTTTATTTTTTAACGAGCATGAACATTGCTAAAACTGCTCGATTATACCAGTCTTAATACAAGGAACGCCTCAGGTGAGGTAGTCATATTTAAGGAGCTACCTCACTAGTTACTCCAATTTGGCAAGTTTTAACTTTTGCCCCACATCCTTTCTTTATGCAAGCTGGAAACGGCTAATCCTACGAGTTTAACGGGTTAGACCTACAGGTTTAAAGGGAGGACCTAAAAATTTAAAAAATAAATAGTCGTCCCATGCTTGCACTCCAAAAGGTTCGCATGCCCCCAGGTATAAAGTATAATTTCAAGGCTACCCCTCCTCTGTCCCACCTCTGTTTTTCTACTTGTCGTCTTGCTATATTTTTAACGATACTTGTCTTCTCGTTATTTTTCGGTGCCGACGGTACTTGTCTTCCCATCAGTTCACTTTTTGATTTTTGCAAGATCGCAACAGATAAAACATTGGCGTTACGGAGGGAGGTTTGCCTCTTACTTATTATCCGAAAAATGGTTTTGTTCGCTGCCGCAAACTAAACTCTTTTTTCCGGCGATGTCTATTACTAGGTTACTAAAGATGGTGACCACTTGTTGCAGCAATTTCATCTCTTTCTTTGGAGGCTGCCCCTACTTATCCTTCAAAACATATGTTTTAATGGGTGAGGCTTGCCTTCAAAGATGGTGGCTACTTGCCGCCACAAATGGATCTCCTCCCTCGGCATCCTACTTACCTAGACAAGGGGAGCGAGAAGCTGATTATCTCACTCACATAACTTTGACAAAAGAACTTTATCCTAGAACAACCCTCTCTTCCATGCCGGACGGGGTACGGACTAGTCATATTCTTCTGCGGAAATTAACTTTATACCCAAGGTTTTCTCTGCCCAAGGCAGGCCAGGGTGCATGCCCCCTAGGTCCCAGTTCTTTCTTCCGAATCACTCGCATTCATCGGGAAGTAGAACCGGGGGTGGAGGCATTGCTTGAGTGAATAAACCGTTAAGGGATGGTATTTGACTATTTGCGATGCGTGATCCTGGAAATGAAAGTTGGTCTACGAGCTTGACCATTCTTCCTTCGTGCGGAAAACACATAACTCTGAAGAGTGAGGACACTATCGCCTCCATGCAATATATATAGTCTCGTCCAAGGAGTAAGTTATACACCAAGGGTCCCTGGACGACCATGACGTTCATATGAACTGTCTTCCCCTTCAATGTAACGGGAACATTGGGGAGAATCCCTAACGGGCGACTGGTTCCTTTATCAAAACTTGATAGATTTCTCATCTCAGGTAAAAGCGCCGGGGAACCCAGTGCTTTCCAAGCAATAGAGGAAAGGATACTCACAGATGCCCCTTCATCAATGATAGTTCCAGCCATCACCATTCTGTAGATTTGGACGATGATTCTGAATGGAATACTGGCTGGTAACCGGGGTCTGCCTAGTTGATTCCAATCAAAGGACACAACCAGGTTGCTTGGTGGTGGGACCGAATACACGGCCGGATACGACCCTGACGATGTTCCTTCCTGCGATAAAGGAATCGGTGCGTTGCCCTGATGCTCATCAGAGTCTGTGTTGATGAAAAGAATCTGGATGGTGTCATCCTTGTTCTCTTCAGTGAGGGTGTCATTTGAAGATGAATCTTCAACGACGGTGTCATTTGAGGATGAAACCTCTGAAGGAAGAACCGGGTCAACTGCCGTTTCGACCTTTAGACTTTTGTCTGGTCTGGATTCAGTAGGTTCATTCTCAATGACCGACACTTCAGCTGACCACTTGATCGGGCCAGCTGGATTTTCAACTATCGAGGGACTTGGCACGAGTTTTTGGTATCCAGGAGGAAGTCGTAACGGTGAAACCGGACGATATTCCAAAACTCTCTTCGCCTCATCTAAGAATGGACAATGGTGGATGGCGTGATCGCCTTCACACAGTCTGCAGGGTGATCTTGGTCTCCCTCTTTGTCCTTCACTCTCGCTAGTTGACGGAATGCAATCAACATGTCTATCAGAGGTTGATGCTACCGGATTGTGCAACCTGGGGGACCAGTCCCTTAGTATCCGGGGAATACAAGGACAGTCACGGTGGAAGTGGGTCCCTTTGCAAATGACACATGGCGATTTAGGCCCGGTCGGTGCAGTGTGTGGATTTTTGTCAAATGTCTTTTGCTTGCCCCCAGTCGCCTTCGCCTTAGGCTCCTTCTGCTTCTTTTCTTTCTTCTTCTTCTCCTTCTTCTCCATGGGAGGCTGACTTTTGCCGGCTCTACCTTGCGAAGATGAAGGATCAGAGGAAGAATTGTAAGAAGTGGAAGGCTGGTGGGTAGCTCTAGACTGGTCTGACTGTTGATTCGACTGCTCAGGATTAGTGGTGATCTGAACTACATTATTTGAAAAGAGCCATACAGGTAGGCCAATTGTCAATCCTGGAAGTGACAATGTGGCCATATGAGGCGCACCAACATCTCCCCAAGAGGAGAAGGGATTGGGACTTCCACCAAGGTGACTTCCTTGGTTGGTGGGCTCCATACTTTTCAACTGAAAGATCAACGTGGGAATAACAGGTGATTATGTTCCGATTAAAATAAATTTTATTAACGACGCTTTAGACACAACTTTGCTTTTTCATGTTTTAAGAGTCGAGAAAAAGCTAAAGATGACTCTAGTCTCCTTCGATGTTTTAACGAGCCCGAAGTGACAAATGCTCGGATGGACTTTTTCAGTTATAGAGTTTGAAAAAGGCCAAAAGAAACTTCTCTGGAGTTCTAGGCAGAGGGTGTGCCAAACTTTTCGCGAAACCACAGAATACGTTTTACGGTACGGGTGGTCGATCTTCGTGAATGCTGTGTTCATTGCATCGCGATCAGTAGGGCGGCCGACACGGCTTCCTATGGATAAAGGCTTTGTTCCTATAGGGGTCTCCCAATATATACGCGATGGTACGTGGGAGCACAAGTCCGTATTAGTGCCACCGACTCTCAGGAGGAATCACCCACCTTCGTAGAGATCGACAGTCACTATGTTTAACGACGCCGGAACACGTCTCTACCTAGACCTCTCTGTGTTTGCGTTATGTTACAAAGCGTTGTTATGTAAATTGAATTTATTTTAATGTTGATCTTGTTTAGCAGTTTGCCTTTAAGGATCACCATGAGATGTATGTAACAAATTCCTGAATGCAGTCTAAGATGAGAAGCAAACTTTTCAATCTTTCAACTTTGAAAATCTTAACTACTGAGGGAAAAGAAAGACAAATATTTTCACACAGATCATAGAGCACACACTAATGCAATTTTTCCTAAATCAGTATGCAAACAGTCAAATGCAAAATGCACAATGCATGTATTTTCTTTTCCCTTTCTTAATGTTGATGTATTACAAAAAGAAAGTTGTTATATAACTTTGATTTCGATTTCAAGCGAAAGTAAACAAGCTAGTCCAAAATCAAAAGACACCTTAAGATTTACTTGTTTAAACACTGGAAATGCATGAAATCAAACCATAATGACGAAAGTAAAAAGACTAATCAGCTATGGACAGCAAACAAGCTAACTCTTTAGACCAGCAAAATGCCTAACACAGGTTCAGATCTAAGAGGCCAAAGCAAGACTAGTTCACTTTCGTTATGGGAAATTGTAAATGATGTAAGAAATACAAAAGAACAAGTACAATTTCGTTATATAACAGAGGCGGAATGATGGCAAGTAAGGTTGGTTTCAGAACAGGTACAAGACTGGTAACTGGCTGCAAAATCTATAGTGAAAACAGGCAAGAAAAAGGGAGGAAACCCCAAATGCACAAGGCAAAATTGGGCCAACGCAGGTGCTGCACAGCCAGTCTGGCTCTCAGCGCAGGTAGCCCCTTTGGGACCTGCGTTGCAAAGCAGGTAGCCTATGTACTACCTGCTTTGGAAAACGAAAGTTGCGTTTTCTCAGTTTCCAGGTCACAATTTTCTCAAAAATTCACAGTTTTTGCTCAAATCAGAAGCTATCAGTCAAGCACACACTAAGGGATGACAAGGAAGATGAAAAGCTATCACTAAGAGCTTACAAGGATCCTTGTAGATCAGCTCTTCAAATCATGAACATGCTCAGAAATGAGCTAGAGTAGCTACCCTCTACTTCGCTTTTGATATAGTCAAAAGCTTTTCGATTTGGTACTCTTTTGTTCAGGAAATGAATAGCAAAATACTACAAACAATCAAACAGATACGTTCCCCAGCGGAGTCGCCAGTTTGTTGTAGGGAAAAGTATCCGACTCGGATGACCCTATCCCACTCTAAGGGTGATAGTACCTCAGCAACAACTGTAAAGAAAACTACTTAAGGTTTACTTCTTTACGAAAGCAAGAGAGAATGAAGAAATGCACTAACCGTTGCCTTGCGCTTAATGTCGAATCCAAACTCTTCTCTTTGCTGCTTGCTCCCAGCTCCTTGCTCTTTTGCTGGCCCAGCTACAATGAGATCCTGCAAAATAACAAAGAAGGAAACTACAAGAAGCATGCAATCATAACTGATTCAAGGATTAGCATAAATCAAATATACAATTATCACAATACATCATTGAAACAAATGCATATAGAAGAACCTCAATAGCTTTTATTAATGGAAGAAGTAAAGTTCTGAGAGTGTTACAACCATTGAAGGCCCCAATCCAGCAACACCTCCCAGCAGAAAGAATTTCTCCTCTTCACCTCCTTCAAGCAATCACCCAATAGTTCTATAGTGAAACCAACAGCATATCATTACTTTGCACAAAATTCCAGCCTCCTGAGCTCATAGGAGAGAGCTCAATATATAGATGAATTGAGAAAGGATGAGTCAGCTTGCAACTGATGTGTAGCTACCTTGTGTCCTCTCTCTCTTCAGTTGATCTTCAGTTCTTGAGTCCACTTGGAGAACCTTGCTTCCACTTGGAGAAACAGAGCCTCTGACTCATCACAAGGCGAAATCCCTGATCCAAGTGTCATTTTTGGAAGATTCCAGAGCAATGACTCAGTGTGCCACTTGTCCCATCTCGCTCAGCGCAGGTGGTCTTTGTTCTACCTACTTTGCAACGCAGGTACACCATGGAGGAGTTGAGTTTCAGCGCAGAAGTCTAGTGGAGCACCTGCTTTGATTTCAGGATTGCTTGTTTTTGAGTGTTTTCAGGTGGAGAACCGATCTGAGAGCTGTTGGTTTGTTGATCTTGTTCCTCTAGGGGTAGGAACATCATGTTTAGGGACTTTGGATCCCTTGGATTATTGACAATTCATGCCTGATGCTGCAAGGCACAAAATTGTCTATAACAACCCAGTTGTCTGGATACCTAAGGTTAGGCATTGCAGGACATTTGGGTCGTCAAGTGCAATAGAGAAATCTTGAAAAACATCATACTGTACTGGGCCTTCAGCAAGGCTTGTTTCAATACCACCTATCATGGCCTGTGTGAATGTGGTCCATCGATTATCAAATAGGGCTAAGAACACATAAGCTTTTTGTCCTTTTCTATGTAATGAATTCAGTCCTATCCTTACCATTCCCAGATGGACATACTGGTAACCAGCTTTGAGAGCTGATTTGATATGTTTGGCTTCGAGGAGAGATATAGTTAACATAGCATTCAAAGTTAAATCTGCTTTGATGGATTTTTCTTTGATTTTGATTTGACTAAGGGCTCGGAAATTAAAAGAGGATAAATTTCTGTATACATCATGCGGAGAAACTGGTGGAAGTTTCCAGTTAACAGAGGGATCTGTTTCTTCTTGTTCTATGATAGCAGAATTACCAGAAATAGATTCAGATCTACATAACCCTTCTAATGCAGATTTTGATTTTTCTTCATCTTTCATAGTTCTAAAGTGCTTAGATCCAAAAATAGACTCAGAAGATTCAGCTGAAGAATGTCTAGGAGCATCCATTTTAGAATAGATAAATACCCGTTCAAAAGTCTTGCAGAAAATGATGAGAAGAATTGCGGTCTTCTTCTGAGGGAGAAATTGCGGCAAATTCTCGTCCAACGTCTTCAACGCTCTCCAACGCCAACACCGACAACAACGAGCTCAAACGCTATTCAGGACTCAAGCGACTTTTTTCACTCAAACAATATCTCACAGCAAAATATCAACTCAAACAATACTTGGCTCTGATACCATCTCTTACAGGACCTTTAACAAGCAAATGAACACAGCAGCAAGATTGCGGAAATTTGAACTGGAATTTTATTATATGGATGCAGATATTACATATGACAAATACTCCTTACAGAGATTGACTGTCTACGCATTCACCGGACTTTATACCGTTCTCAAGGAACAAGTATCACCGGAGGCTACCTGGCAATAGACAGACTCTGCCTCAGAGATGACAGACACATTCTCAGACTTCCCTAATGGTTCAGCCACTTTAGGTTCTCACCAGTGCCGAGCACACTGATGCGCAGGCTTCCAAACCAGACTCTAGGACTTATTAAACCTTTCGTGATGCAAGCAGATCAGACACAGATGTCCGCAGATGCAGAGCAGGAAAAGTTTATCACTCTAAACTCAGACATACTTGTAAAAGGAATTTAAATCTATTAACGTGTTGTAAGAGAGTACGCATTTGGTTTTAATCTCATCTTGATATTATTTATTTGAATAAATATAATATTTTTAAAGAAATAATAATGTTAAATATTATTTATTTAAATTTATTAACATGGTGCATGATATATGCTAATTGTTTTAATTTAATTCAATTTTATTTATTTAAATATAATATAATATTTGTAAAGGAATAATTATATTGATAAGTGTGTTTGTTTTGGAGTAAAATTGTTATAATTTTAATTTAATTAATAATAATTATTAAATAGATGATAAAGATTTAATTTTTATTGAATATTTTAAAATATTTTTAACAGTGTTCACGAATTAAAAGTTGAAATTATATAATTTTTTTTTTTTAATTAAATGATATCTCATATGAACAAGTATGATAAGAAATTAGTTATGGTTTTTTGGGCATGAAGTTTTCATAAGCCTTGGTATCATAATAGAGTATATTTACAAATTAAGAATTTTTATGGTAAAATGGAGTAAATCTCTATAGTTAAGAATCTTACTACATGTTTTTTTAAATATACACATGTTTAACTTATAAATTAATTCATTTTATAATTAATAATAACAATTATAAATTAAAATAAAGTTGTAAATAAATGTGTTTCGGATTAATCACATCATTAAGATTTGGTCAATGTTTCCAACTAACTAATGTGGTTAATCCTAAGGACAAGGTGAAAAAAATCATATAGTATTCATGAATAAATCGCAGGGATGCATCATTGCCCAAGGTTAGCCATTGGAGATTAGTTAAACATGTAACTAAAAATTCTAAAAAAGTAGATAGTAATTATTCAATATTCTAAATTTAGTTATGAATTATTTAATATTCTAAAAATAGGTATGAATTATTTAATATTCTAAATTTAGTTATGAATTATTTAATATTCTAAAATTAGTTATAAATGATTTAATATTCTAAATTTAGTTATAAATTAGTTGTTAGTTGTGCCAATAATAGTAATATATTGTTAAGAATACTTCATAAATTAATAAAGGGGTTAAGAATAAGTTTATAAATATTAATAAAAATAGTTGTTATATAATATTAAATAATAATAAGGTTATAAGGTTTAATTCCAACATATTATAACATATAAGGTTAAGAGTAGGTTTCAAAATATTCTAAAAAGAGAGAGAATTATTTAATATTATAAATTTAGCTATAAACTAATTGATAGGAGTACGAACAATAGTAATGTATCATTAAGAATACTTCGAAAATTAATAAGGAGTTAAGAACAAGTTATAAATATTAATAAAATGGTTGTTAGTAGTTTATATATAATATTAAATACTAATAAGGTCATAAGGTTTAGTTCCAAATTATTATAAAATAATATAAGGTAAAAAAAGAAAGGTTAAGAGTATAGTAAAACCTTATGACCTTATTAGTATTTAATATTATATATAAACTCTTAATAATCATTTTATTAATATCATATCTTATTATTAACACCCTTATTAATTTTTGAAGTATTCTTAACGATACATTACTATTATTCATACTCATATCTGCTAGTTTATAACTAAATTTATAATATTAAATAATTCTCTTTCCCTTTTTAGAATATTTTGAAACCTACTCTTAACCTTATATGTTATAATATGTTGGAACTAAACCCTATAACCTTATTATTATTTAATATTATATAAAAAACTATTTTTATTAATATTTATAAACTTATTCTTAAACCCCTTATTTATTTATGAAGTATTTTTAACAATAGATTACTATTATTTGCACTCCTAACAACTAATTTATAACTAAATTTAGAATATTAAATAATTCCTATCTACCTTTTTATAATTTTTAGTTATATGTTTAACTAATCTCCAACAACTAGTTTTCAACTGCTAACCTTGGGCAATGATGCATCTCTGCTATTTATTCATGAAGATTGTATGATTTTTTGACCTTGTCCTAAGGATGAACCACATTAGTTGGTTCGAAATGTCACCCAAATTCTAATGACGTGATTAATTAGAAAGACATTTATCTACAATATGGATCACAAAAGTCTCAAATCTAACAATAAAATAAAGTTATAATATAGTTAATTTTTATTTTTAATTTTAAAAACATGAAATATATTATAGTATGTTTTGATGCTTGTCATGGAATTGATACTTATTGGTCTTCACCATCTAATGACGTGATTAATCAGAAAGACATTTATCTACAATATGGATCACAAAAGTCTCAAATCTAACAATAAAATAAAGTTATAATATAGTTAATTTTTATTTTTAATTTTAAAAACATGAAATATATTATAATATGTTTTGATGCTTGTCATGGAATTGATGCTTATTGGTCTTCACCATCATGAGGACACTAAATCTATTTTATCCCACACCTTAACTAGATGATTGAGGAGAAGAAATGCAACATTTTCTCAAAGGCCGATAGACCCTTGTAAGTTTAGAGTGAAACACTGAGTGAAAAATAACAACAAGGTATTGGTGATGATGCTAGTTGTAGTATACTTAGGGGGATAATTTGGGGTACAGAGGGAGGTACCTAAGGGAATAATGTAATGTAAGGATGATAAACAAATGGGCCATAATTAATAAATAACATGGTTAATACACATTATGGAAGGCACCACAAATAGTTAGGGAATAATGTGATAAGCCCATTTTAATGGATGTATAGTATTGAGAGACCCATGGTAATTACCCATGGTATTGTATGTATGAAGCCTATATAGAGACTAGAGACTCCACAAGCCATGTTCTTTTCAATACAACAATACTTTTCATCTCTCAATGGAGTCTCTAGCCTTTATGATGATGATTATGATGGTTAACATCCACTGAGACCAAAATTTGGTCTATCGGACCTAAAGAAACAAATTATTTAGTTTGATTTAAGATTTTATTCCTATGCTCAAAAAGCCTAGAGAGAAGCCTCCTGAGCTCACTATAATTTTGACATTGTAAAAGGCTAGGAAGGTTAGTATTGCAACAAATATTATGAAACTGAGATCTAATGTGGTTGTACGCGGGGCACTCGAAGAGGCTCCATACATACAATACCATGTATAGGCTTCATACATACAAAATATATAGCCTTCATACATACAATACCATGGGTAATTACCACGGGTCTCTCAATATCATACATCCATTACAATGGGCTTATCACATTATTCCCTAACTACTTGTGGTCCATTGCATAATGTGGGTTAACGATTTTATTTATTAATTATGGCAAATTTATTTATCATCCTTCCATTACATTATTCCCTTGGGTACCTCCCTCTGTACCCCATATTATCCCCCTTACGTATACTACACTACCCAATAATATTTTGTTCAAGAAGGACTCACATGCATCAATGCATAGGGGCATTGATAAATTCATAGATTTTGTGGAGGTGGTGACTAAGGTTCAATTAGGGGATAAGATGGACGATATCACCAATGATGAAAATTTTATTACCAAAAATGATTTGAAGGAACCGACCCTACTATAATATCTCATAGATTAAGGGGTATTTATTCTACCCCAGGGTTATTCTTGCAACCAAGCTAGGGCCATTTCCATAGTTCATGTGAATTTTATAGTTTTTGTGAGGAAAATCGCAGGGGGTTCCTTCTGTATGTAGTTCAAAGTCACAGATTGGGTCTCTTCACTCGCTGCCATAATTCAGGATTGGATGGGAATCCTCTCTCGCTCTATTCGACTCTTACATGGATGTAGGAAACATTAGGATCTAAAATACCTCATCAAGTATGGGATAGCCAAGGATTCCTCAATTTATCTACTCTCAAGATTAAGAGCTGAAGCCAAAGACTAAGGAGTGTCATCCTTCTCCCATTACAAATTCTTTAAGGATGCCCTAAATCCAGGTCTTTCACCTCTAAATCCCAAAGGCCTCTTAGGGCCAACATTCATTGTGGATCACGAAGTAGATGTTCCATCTCTTGAAGTCAATAATATTGTATCCAACTTCACTTATGTAGATTATGAATGACAGTCAATTATTTGTAATTTTTAATGTATTTTTGACATCAAGATTTGCTCTTCGAGGATGGGTGCATCAGAACTAGTCCCAAAATGTTGAAAATGCGGCAAGAAAATATCAGTTTGATTTGCCTTGGTCAAACTAGAGAAAATTTGAATTTCCATTTTAGTAGACAACTTAGATGAGTTAACTTGAGTGACATGGCTTGTGTCGCCCAATTAGCTTAGATAATTCGAGGTGGAAGATTTGAGTTCAATTAAGCATGAGTGATTGCTAATTTCTAGAAATCTAATTCAGTTAAATTAAGTTATTGTCATTTAAACTAGTTCTAACTGCTAGAAGAACTAGTGGAAGGTCAAATTGTGCAGTGTGACTTCAGTCACACTCAATGATAAACCAGTTAATTGATCGGTTAACCCATAATAACTATTTCATGTGAAGAAAATGAATTATCTAGTTGAGGTGGAGGTTCCAAGGCAATGTACTATCAATTATAGACTATTTTAAAGTGTACATGTGGTGCATGTAGTCAGAGGATCAACCTAGAAAGATTGTGCGATTCCAATTGAGGAATTTCCTAATGAATAGGGGCCTAATTCTTCAAGAAACAATGCAAGGAAATAAGAGCTTGGAGAAAATTTGCTAAGTGTTGGCTAGAGTCAGTCAGTCAAGCGGAGGAATAGACTATACACTTGCAAGTTGTGCTCAGGCTTGAGCAAACATATCTATTCATTCATATTATTTGATCATTGCAATACAAATAGGAAGGGGTTTTGAGTAGTTTCTTTCCCCTAGATAAATCTATGTGTATGTGTGTTTATTCTTGATGCATGTTTATGATTTGAGCTCTTGGTTGTGAACTGAGTTCCATAGATGAGTAGAGTATATTTGAGTCTTATTTTTACTAAATTACATGAGCAGTTTCATATCTACACATTAAATTTCTACATGGTATCAGAGCATGATTCATAGTAGAGAAGAAAATTTGAAGCTGTTATTGCTGGAGGATCGAATTTGCAGGATCAATTCTTAATAGCTAATAGGATGGCTTTCTATGCTCTAAGACTTGAGTATTCCCTTGAGGACAGCTCAAACTTTGTTTCCTGGAAGGAACACATGGAGGCAGTACTAGAGGATAATGAGTTGAAGGAATTTTTTGAGATTGACATTCCAAAACTAGGATCATCTGATGTCAAATATCTAGCATAATAGAGGAAGTGTGTAACCAAGGCGAGGAGAATCATATTGGAGGGAGTAAAGGACCACATTTTTTCCAAAATACATGCTTCCTAAAACTGGCTTGGCCTTTAAATAGAAGCTTTTAATATATCAAAATTTTAAATAGCAAACCAACATCCCAATTCTTTATCAATATTTTCTAACCCAAAACTCAATACAATTTTAATCTAGATTAAAAAATTCAAAATTTATAATTATTTTCTTCCACTAAATTGATATTTAATACAAGTAAAAAAAACAAACAAACACAAACACAAACGGAAAAAAAAACAAACAAAAGCATAAACATTCATGGTGTCCTTAAGCAAATTGGCTTCCAAGGTGACCAATGAGAACATGTATTTTGTCTTGGTCCTATTTAAATCTATTAACGTGGTGCATGTGAGTGTGCATTTTGTTTTAATCGCATTCCGATATTATTTATTTGAATATAATATAATATTTGTAAAGGAATAATAATGTTAAATATTATTTATTTAAATTTATTAACATGATGCATGATATATGCTAGTTGTTTTAATTTAATTCAATTTTATTTATTTGAATATAATATAATATTTGACAAGTGTGTTTGTTTTGGAATAAAATTGTTATAATTTTAATTTAATTAATAATAATTTTTTTTTTTTTTTTTAAATTTGACTAATTCTATTAATGTAACAAAAGTATTGCAAGGAGGCACCAGCCTCTGTAGAGTAAGTCACAAATTATGCCATGTTTAACAATAAAAGACTGGAAAGATACTACCTGCATCTGGGAAACCAGTCCAAAACTATAAGAGTTTGCTGTCCACATAGGGGTAACAGCCTGTAGTGCCAGAGTGGAAGAGTTTTTGGAAGAATCATCAAAATTAACAATATTGCATAAAAAAAAAACATCAGAATAGACCCATAGTATTGAGAGTTGGGAACCCAGAACCTGAAAAACTTTGACTAGCTAGGTGTCGTTAGGAGGAGGAGGTTCTTCCACTATCAAACACCAGTACGCCTCCATGTCATCTTCTACATCTTGTTTATCTCTCAAATTTTCTTCCATGTTCTTGAAGCGGCCTGGATTGGTGTGTCCCTGAGCTGCTTCTAGGGGCTTTTCTCTTGTTAGTGGTGGTCCGCACCTGAGTAGTGCGGGCTGGGTCTTCAGAGTTTTGTGGCTCCTCTCTAAATTCCACCGAGATAGTCGCTATTATGCAGGGACATTCCAACATGCAGTGAAATTGAAATTGTGCAAAATGACTGGGTTGCAGAGATGATACAGAGGCATCAGGAGGGAAGGGAGCAGCGTTAACAGGCTGAGGACCTGCAATCTGAGCCCGCCCCCGACCGCTGCGAGTGGTTGGGTAGCGTCCAAAGAAATGAGCCGTCGAAGGGGAGGATGAGTCAGAGGAGGACGAGTCAGAGAGGGATAAGGAGGGGGGGGAATTGTTCTTCCTCTGCTACTGCCCCTCCTGCAGCGCATTCGATGACGCAAATGAGACATGCTCACCTGAGCAAAATTGAGTGGACGAGAACGAGAAAGAGCAGTGCCAAAGAAAGAGTGGTCAATGGGAACAGAAGGACCTGTAATCAACGGTTCAGAGCCAAGATTCAAGATCGAAGAACCAGTCCATAAGCAGCATAGAAGACTCTACGAGAAATGTGCATCATCCGCCATCTCCAGCACAAAACTTGGTAGCGTCTCCTCGTTGTTGTGTGCGAGCTCGACTCTACAGCAGCAGGGAGACAATTGCAGTTCAGAGGAAACAGAGCGGGGAGAAGACAGTCTGAAGAGGCCATCTTAAAAACCGGATTGATGAAGCCTCGACCTACGCAGTGCATTAATATGTCGTTAATTTCAGTGGTGACCTTCTAGGTGGAAGTGTGGGTGGCCAAGTGGCCTCGCCACTTGGCAACCCAAGGTCGCTGCATAGTACCAGCGTGCCTAAACACTTGCACCCGGGAAATTAGTGATAATTATTAAATGGATGATAAAGATTTAATTTTTATTGAATATTTTAAAATATTTTTAACACTGTTCACAAATTGAAAGTTGAAATTATACATTATTTTTTTTTTAATTAAATGATATGTCATATGAACAAATGTGATAAGAAATTAGTTATGGTTTTTTGGGCATGAAGTTTTCATAAGCCATGGTATTGTAATAGAGTATATTTACAAATTAAGAATTTTATGGTAAAATGGGGTGAATCTCTATAGTTAAGAATCTTGTTACATGTTTTTTTAAATATACACATGTTTAACTTATATATTAATTCCTTTTATAGTTAATAATAACAATAATAAATTAAAATAAAGTTGTAAATAAATGTCTTTCAGATTAATCACATCATTAGGATTTGGTCAACATTTCCAACCAACTAATGTTGTTAATCCTCAGGACAATGTGAAAAAAATCATACAATATTCATGAATAAATGGCAGGGATGCATCATTGCCCAAGGTTAGCTATTGAAAACTAGTCGTTGGAGATTAATTAAACATGTAACTAAAAATTCTAAAAAAGTAGATAGGAATTATTTAATATTCTAAAATTAGTTATAAATTATTTAATATTCTAAATTTAGTTATAAATTAGTTGTTAGTTGTGCGAAAAATAGTAATATATTGTTAAGAATACTTCATAAATTAATAAAGGGGTTAAGAATAAGTTTATAAATATTAATAAAAATAGTTGTTAAATAATATTAAATAATAATAAGGTTATAAGGCTTACTTCCAACATATTATAACATATAAGGTTAAGAGTAGGTTTCAAAATATTCTAAAAAGGGAAAGGGAATTATTTAATATTATAAATTTAGTTATAAACTAACATATAGGAGTACGAATAATAATAATGTATCATTAAGAATACTTCAAAAATTAATAAGGGGTTAAGAATAAGTTATAAATATAAATAAAATGATTGTTAGTAGTTTATATATAATATTAAATACTAATAAGGTCATAAGGTTTAGTTCCAAATTATTATAATTATTATACTCTTAACCTATAATAATTATAATAATTTGGAACTAAACCTTATGACCTTATTAGTATTTAATATTATATATAAACTCCTAATAAACCATTTTATTAATATTATATCATATTCTTAACCCCCTTATTCATTTTTGAAGTATTCTTAACGACACATTACTATTATTCATACTCATATCTGCTAGTTTATAACTAAATTTATAATATTAAATAATTCTCTTTCTTTTTTTAGAATATTTTGAAACTTACTCTTAACCTTATATGCTATAATATGTTGGAACTAAACCTTATAACCTTATTATTATTTAATATTATATAACAACTATTTTTATTAATATTTATAACCCCTTAGAACTTTATTATTATTTAATATTATATACAATCTCCTAACAACTATTTTTATTAATATTTATAGTCTTATTCTTAAACCCCTTATTAATTTATGAAGTATTTTTAACAATATATTATTATTATTCGCACTCCTAACAACTAATTTATAAGTAAATTTAGAATATTAAATAATTCTTATCTACCTTTAGAATTTTTAGTTATATGTTTAACTAATCTCCAACGACTAGTTTTCAACTGCTAACCTTGGGCAATGTTGCATCTCTGCTATTTTTTCACCTTGTCCTGAGGATGAACCATATTAGTTGGTTCGAAACGTGACCAAATCCTAATGATGTGATTATTCCGAAAGACATTTATCTACAATATGGATCACAAAAGTCTCAGAATTGATTTCCAAATTTTTAGAAATTGTTTCTAAAATTTATTAAAGTTTTGGTAAAATTAAATATTAAACTTATTTATTTAGAAATTGAAAAATATTTTTTGAAATTCTAAAATTTGAATTTCTAATTTTTGATTTGTGGATGACTAATTTTATGTGGGTTGAAATCAATTTTTTTGAATTAAAAATTGTTTTAAAAAAAGTAAAAAAAATAAAAACCTGATCCCGTCATAAATTGATTATCAATTTTTTATTTTTTATTTTAATTTATGAATTTTTCCATAATTAATATTTTATTA
Organism: Pinus tabuliformis; assembly: GCA_031772625.1. Lineage (NCBI taxonomy): Eukaryota > Viridiplantae > Streptophyta > Pinopsida > Pinales > Pinaceae > Pinus > Pinus tabuliformis. The sequence goes on from CM062820.1 coordinate 1,303,310,927, forward strand.
TCGAAAAAATAGTTGCCATTATGTTTTGGGCTTTTACTAAGCATGGACACTGATCTAAAAATCAAAAGAAATAATGTTGCATATTACATTATTTTTCCCTTACTTATTTTCTTCATATTTTTCTCTTTGTCGCTTTTTATTATTGAATGGACTTAGTTTCACATTTCAATTTTTAAATCATGATACAATATAAAAATTAAAATTTAAGTCAACACTACAATAAAGAAAAGTTATAGTAGCTAGTACCTGCCTAACTATATCTTAATTAAACTATAAAATAAAAAAGCTAAAAAATTCATCACAAAAATAAAAACAACAAATACAATATTGTAATGTTGAATGTCATCACCAAAAATATATTTTTAATATAATAACAGTAGCTAGTACTTTTCGCTTAGCTTAAATATAGCTCAATTAAACTAAAAAACAATAGACACAAAATTTTCATCACAAAAACAAAAACTACTAATAAACATTGTATTGTTGAATGCCATCACTAAAAATTAAGAAATATGATTAGCTAATATTATTTATATTAATATACATACAGTTTAATACATATGTTTATTTGTTTTATATATATTTATGTATTATTTTTTATTAATATATATAATTTTCATAATTAAATTTATTAAAATATGTTTTTTCATATAATAATAAGTCATCTTAAATTGAAAATATAGAGAAAAAGACTATAATTTATGAAAATGGAAATAATAAGAAAAGAGAAATAAAACAAAAAATTAGTAACTCATAAATATGGAATACTAAACAACTCATAATAAGAACTCATCCAATCACCTTACAAATAAATAAATTTAAATAATAATAAAAAATAAAAAAATATTGAATTCTCAATGTTAAACTATGGATAAGCAAAAAGTTTTGGTCAAACACAAACTAATTTAAACTTAATGTAATACGAGACATGCGGGTATGATAAGATTTTCTCCTTTGTCTACAATTTCAATCATAACTTAAAAATATAAAATAAAAATAAAAATAATATTTAGGAATCTTTTGCACTCACACTTAACTAATTTTTTATTTTAATATACTAGATATTGTAAATTTTTATATTAACTATTTTATTACATATGAATTATTTACCACATCATTAGGATTAGTATAAATTTAAAGTTAAATAAATAGTTTGTTACAATAACTAGTTTTTTAAATATATATATATATATATATATATATATATATATATATATATATATATATATATATATATAAGCATTGTAATTTCTTATCCTTATTTGGTTTATAAGCTAAAGATGGAATAAAATATGCATAAACACATTTCAATAAACTCATAACTTTTGTAACAAACGATAATGTTGGGACTAATGTTTCATTCAAAATTATGTATGTATCTATCTATATTTGCTTCAAAATTATCTAGCCTATTAATTACTTTTGTGAAGATTCAAATGTATTTTATTATTGTGTTTATATGTTGGAAAATGCAGTTCCTACTTGTCTCAGTTGTGAATTTCTATGTAAAGGAGTATGTTCCTATTTTATATGAGTGGCTATATCTATATGTCCCTAGTTTGGTGTGTGGTTGAGATTCTCTCAACCAACTGATTGTGTGTCCAAGATAGTTTCCCTATCTTGAGACACAACTTATTATATATATGTAATATCATAATTGATCAATGTGAATAGTTTTTCACTATCAAATTTTATCTTGGTATTAGAGCCCATATAGGCCTAGGCATTGGCCCCTTTCAGGTTGAGAGAAATAAAGAGTTTGGTTTTTTATTTTGATTTTTCCATCTATTCAGGTCGTGTGGACGATTGTTTCCACTGTTTAGAATTATTCAATTAACTATGATGTTGCAGAGCAGTGGAGTTCTTGCTTGTGCCTAGGTGAAGGTGTATTGGAGCAGTGATGCTCCTGCTTATGCCCATTTGACCGGGTGTATTGCATTTGGCCCTAGAGTGGCTGCTGGGATGCGATCTTGTCGAGGTGAGAAACATGTAAAGAGTCAACTGTGCGAATGCGATCATGTCAAGGTAAGTAACGTGTAAAGCGCCAACTGTGTGAAAAACTATGGACTTCTCCAGTTTATGTCAAGGGGTTGGAACTAGATATAATATGTTGGTTGAGCTTTCGAGAAGAGAAAAACAAGTTGGCATCATACATGATCCATATGTTCCTATTCTAAGTCCCATTTCCATGTAGATTCGTGTATGGGTTTCGCTGCATATGCAGAGGTGGTTCTGAAGACCATCTTCCTTCATTTGGCTCAAGTCGCCTTGGCAAGGGCACAACTGAGCATCTACGATCCACAGGTAACAGAGGATCAGATCGGGAGGTAACAAAGGATCAAATCCGGAGGGATATTACCATGAGCATATTGTTCAGGCCAACATTCGGTCTCACACAATGAATTCCTCTAGTGTTGGGCTTGATCTGTGTTACATAGCTAAGCCTGTTGCTCCCTGACTGCCCAAAAATTCTTTTCACTTTTTGAGGAGGTTCCAAATTTGTTCTGCCTGACCAGAATAACTTCATGTTAGTGGAAAGAGGTAGAGATGGTTTTGTTTGCTTGGAGAGAAAAGCTATAGAATCCAAGCGTGGAGTGAATTGAAAGCCCCGATTTATTTATATTTTTTAATTTTTTTTTTCAATTTTGGGCAGTGGTTGTTGTCCTCCCAGTGCTAGAGTTTACCTTTTCCATTTCTTACGTTCATTATAGCTGTGAATTCTATATTAGTAGGGTCTATTTGGAGGGTCAGAAGAAGTCAGAGGATGTGTGCCAGACCCAGATCGACCGCCTTCTCCAACTGTCCTCCCGCAGCTGGGTTTTTTTTCATTGTTGTTGTTTGCATTGATCGTCAGCTGAGAATTGTTGGCTATTGTAGGCTTTGTCTAGAGGACTAGACCAAGTCAGATCATCGTACTAGTCACTTTTTGCAATGGCCAAGAATTTAGGACTACCCTCGTGGTGATATACTGAAGGAAAATGTCAAGCCATGCAAGTAGATTAGGCTCACCATTAATCAAGAAAGCATGCCCCTCGTGTGTATTATCGGCATTGCTCATCTTCTGTATTGAGTCTGGGAAGTCCTTTTTTAGAAGAGTTTGATAATTCTCAATCATGCTGTTATTTATGGGCGATCTTCCAACTGTGAAAAAGATTTTTGTTGAAATATAATTTCAACTACAGCGATAGTTGAGCAGGGATAGCGTACTATTTCACAAAACTTCCAGTCTCCCATCGCACCGCTTTTCACCGAGCGATGGTTTTCCTCTGGAGGGCAACGATTACAATCAGCTACGGACACGTGGATCAACAGTTTTGGAAAACAATTTTTTTCTCGAGCATAACATTTGGCATGAAGTGGCTATGCAATATTGCCGTCAGTCATCTGATTGAAATCAAAGCTAACCACCGTCGATTGAAGCCAAAGGGTGTGTATACGCCTACAACATAAATTGCGTGACGTGAAGTGAAACTCTGTTTGACCGCCAGTTTTCAGTAAAAGTAATTTAATGAAATTGTACTATGGTTGGTAAATATAGGTGAAAGATTTAATTTTATTAATTACGGGAGTATGGCATAGGAAAATGTGTGGTTATGTTTTTTGGTTGAACATATGCAATGCACAGCAGCGCGAGCACATATGAATGCACAACAGTGCAGAGATTGAATACAATGTTTGTTGTTATCTGTTGAGAAATGTGAGTGAGGCGCAGTAGTGCGATAGCAAGAAAGAGAAGAAATTTTTTACGCACAACAGTGCAAGAGTAAAAAGAAGAAGAAGTGAAATGTTTTTCACATAGCAGTGAATGTAAGAAATATTTACACACAACAGTGTAAATTTGTAAGCTAGGGCAGAGTAATTGTTCCTGAAGAGTCAGAGAAATGTTGTTCAGTTGAAAAAGAGGGCAATGCGCAGCAGCGCTCAAATGAATGAAATTTTTTTACACATAGCAGTGTGAAATCTTCAAGAGAAACAGAGTTTTGTAATGCACAGCAGTGCAAGGATAGTTTTGTATCCGCTTTGGAGGACAAATACTATGGCCTGGGCTCCATTGTGAAGAGTAGAAACCTCATTAAAAGAAAAAGGATCACGGCCTTGGCGTTGTTTATATGTTTTTCTTAATGTTTTTATTGCAATGCAATATGTAGACACAACAGTGTAAATTTGCTAAGTGAAACAGAGTAAATTTTTTTGTGTGGAACTGAAGCGTTCCTTGGAGAATCCCTCTGAGAGAGGAAGACCCATTTTGTAACAACAGTTGTTTTTTTTATGAATATAAGTTTCTCTTTGTGCATGTGGAAAAATTATGTTTCTCTGTGTCAAAAACATCTTTCCTGTGTTAAGATCCTGTGTTAAAACAGAGCATCATTCTCTGTTCATTATTTGTTCTGGAATTAGCAGAAATTCCAACATGGTATCAGAGCTTGTCTAGGCTCTTTGAAGGTGTCAAAGAAGCTGAAGGAAGGATTTCTTGCTACAGTAGCTTCTCTAGCAGAGTGAAGACTCAGTCAAAAGAAATCCAAGGTATTTCTCAAGCTACTTTTTTGTGTTACTGTTGAGGACAATCAGCTATTTTAAATACACAGTCAAGTATTTTGAAGCACAGTTAAGAGTGCAAGAATGGCTGGAGCCCAGTTCCTTCATTCAAAGCTTAACAGCTTGAAGGTCAACATTTAGAACACAAATGGCGAGGTCAAGGAAGAAAGTCTCCAATCCTCCTAAGGATGTGTCTCTCTCTACTACTAAAATAGAAGACAATCAATTTGATGAGGCTCCAAGGTTCAATGGGAACTTTAGTATATGGAAAGCAAGAACGAGGACTTCCTTACAGTCTCAAGGGATTGAAATTTGGGAATCAGTGATTGATGATAGCAGGAGGGATAGAGAATCCAGAGAGTACAATGTAAAAGCAGCAAAGACAATCTTGAATGGGCTACCTGATTCTGTAAAGAAGAATCTAGGAAAATATTCATCAGCAAAGGATATATGGGACAAACTTCATGACCTTCACTCAAAAGGAGCACTGACCATGACCATCAATCAAAAAGGAGATCTTGAACCCATCATAGAAGCTAAAAATGAGAATGATGACATCAAGGCTGAAGCAGACCTAGAAGATGAAAAGAATGAAAAGGACTTTGTAGAAGAACTCCTCGCTCAACTTATGACTGCCATGGAAGAGATTAACAATTTGAAAAAGCAAATGAGGCACTTAAGAAGATAGCTCCAGTTGGTAACCAAGATCAAACAAGGAAGAAAGTTGACCTCATCAAGCTTCAAGTACAAGAAAGGGATGAAGAGCTTGCCAAACTTAAGAAGGAATTTCATCAAAGCAAAAGGAAGCATCATGAAAGGGTCATATCCATGAAAAATCAATTGAATAAAGCAAAGAAGTAGGAAAATACCTTGTCAAGTCAACTTGAACAAAGACACAAGAGTGTGAACAAACTTGAAGAAGAGATTGGTCAGTACAAAGTAGAGGTCTCCTCCCTTAAGTCTCAATTACAAGAAGCCAAGAAACAGGCACAAGGAGCTGAGAAGAAAATGGAGAGCAGTCAAGCAAAGAATGAATAAATCTTCAAAATGAAGTCAGATATCATCTCCCTTAAAATAGTAGCAGCTGAAGCTACTCGTAGCAAGGAAGAAACTGAGGAACAACTTGCAAAGAAGAATAATGAGTGTGAAAGATTGGAAGAAGAGATTGTCCTCCTCAAAAAAAAGGTTGAAGGGATGAACAAAATCATGAAGAGCTCTCAAGCCTTGGATGATATGCTTAGCTATCACAGATGTCCATCTGATAAATCAAGACTCGGGTATGCAGGGGAACCCTCAAACAAGAATGAAAATGCTTTAATCAAAAGAGATGTGAAAAATCCAGAAAGAAATTGTGATGCTCCTAGTTCCAGCAAAGGCAAGGAGAAAAATCAAGGCTACAATAGAAGAAATCCTATTCCAAGAAGAAATCTTGCTCCAAGTAGAAAACCAGCTCCAAAAAGAAATGTAGATGATATCAAAGAGGCAAGAGGCAATGGTTATCATCAAAGGATCTCAAGGCAGAAAGGCTTCATAAGTACATCAAGGAAACCTCAATCTCCCAGGTACCAAAGTTCATTTTTTTGTTATTGTTATTCTTGTTCAAACTTTGGTCATATGGCAAAAGACTGTAAAGCATCTCATAGAGATAGATGTTATAGTCTCCGACAACCTCCAAGAAACAATTTTACAAGAAGAAATAATGAAATCTTATTCATGAACAATGTAGAATGCTTCAAGTGTCATAACATTGGTCATATGGCACATGATTGTAACTTAACATGGGCTCTTACACAAGCTAGAACCATGCAAAGGAAGAAAGTTACACAAGTATGGAGAAGGAAGGAAATACAGTCCGAAAGTCCCTTGAGCTCTCGAAGTGGGAGATAATGAATGGGTTGACAATGAGGACACTATACAACCTGTCTTTACCATTTCTGAAATCATTGAAGATAGTCAAATTCTGAACACATTAGAAAACTTTGAAACATCTTCAGAATATGACCACACACAATTTCAGTTAGATTCTGACATTGAGTATCTATCATCTAGACAAATGTCTCTTTACTCTATGGAAGAGTTTGGTAGTTCCGCCATTGAGATCTTTCTAGGTAAAACATTGAATATCAACAAAAACTTGGAAAAATCACAACAGGGAGAGCTAACCAAAATCTTGCAAAAACATTCTACTACATTTGCATGGGAGTATACTGATATGAAAGGTATTGACCCTAAGACTTGCATTCATCACATCTATATTGAGGAAAACAGTAGACCAATCAGACAACCTCAGAGAAGGATGAATCCAAACCTTAGGGAGATAGTGAAAGAAGAGCTCCAAAAACTACTCAATTTAAACTTCATTTATCCAATTTCAGATAGCCGATGGGTTTCTCCTTTGGTTATAGTGCCTAAAAAGAATGGTAAATGGAGGGTATGCATTGATTACAAGGAATTGAACAAAGCAACTTTGAAGGATCACTTTCCTTTACCCTTTATCGATCAGGTATTAGATACTCTAGCAAGCAAAAAGTACTTTTCATTCTTGGATGGTTTTAGTGGCTATAATCAGATTCAGGTAGCACCTGAAGATCAAGATAAGACCACATTTACCTATCCATGGGGAAATTTTGCCTACTGAGTGCTTCCTTTTGGATTATGTAATGCACTCGCAACATTTCAAAGGGCAGTACTAGGAATCTTTTCTGATCTAATCCATGATTGTGTAGAGGTTTATATGGATGATTTTACAGTTTATGGTAATTCATTTGAAGAGGCATTAGAGAATTTGGAAAAAAAGTCCTTATAATATGTAAAGAAACAAACCTTTCATTGAGTCATGAAAAATGCTTTATGATGTTTACTGAGGGTATTGTTTTGGGACATCATATTTCAGGGGATGGGATTAAAGTTGATAGATCAAAAGTTGAAGTCATCTCCAAGTTGCCTATTCCAAATTGTCAAAAAGATGTTAGAAGTTTTCTAGGATTTACTGGGTACTATAGAATATTTATAGAAAACTTCACCAAAATAGCATCTCCACTCTTCAAATTACTTACAAAAGACTGTGAATTCAAATGGGATCCTGATTGTCAATCAGCATTTGAAACCTTGAAAACAAGAATATCTGAAGCACCCATTTTGAGAGGACCAAATTGGGAACTTCCTTTCCATATTTCTATAGATGCTTCAGATACAGCTCTAGGAGCTGTGTTGGGTCAAAAGGATTTAGTTCCTTATGCCATTTAACATACCAGTAGAAATTTTACTCCCACTGAGTTGAACTATATTGTGACTGAAAAAGAGTTCTTAGTTGTTGTTCATGCAATCAATAAGTTTAGACATTATATAACAGGCTATGAAACGTTTGTCCATACTGATCATTCTGCAATTATATATCTAATGAAAAAACCTGTTACTAATGGCAGAGTTACAAGATGGCTCTTACTTTTACAAGAATTCAATATTACTGTATTGGATAGACCAGGGAAACAAAATACAGTAGCTGATTTCTTGTCAAGGATCCAAAATACTAATGAAAATTCTCCTGTAGAGGATAAGTTTCTATATGAATATTTATTTGCAGTAACTACTAAGACTCCTTAGTATGCAGATATTGCTAACTATTTGGTTACATGGAAGCTACCTTCACATTTATTTCCTAGTGAAAAAAGAAGAATTATTCAGGAGAGTTCAAATTATTCATGGATTTCTAACGAATTGTTTATAACAGGGCTAGATTGTGTGATCAGAAGATGTGTTCAGGAAGATGAAATGCCTGACATTCTCAAAGCATGTCATGATGAACCATGCGGTGGACACTTTGTTGACAAAAGGACGGCCTATAAAATCCTTTCCTTAGGATATTATTGGCCTTCCCTCTTCAAAGATACAAAACAATATGTCATAAGGTGTGACAGCTGCCAAAGAGTAGGGAAACCAACTCTTTCAAATGAAATGCCATTACAACCACAGGTACTCATCGAACCCTTTGAAAAATGGGCTTTAGATTTCATTGGACCCATTAATCCACCATCTAAACAGAAGAAGTATATATTGGTATGCACTGATTATGTCACTAAATGGGTAGAAGCCAAAGCATTACTTTCTGCTACTGAAAATTCAGTTGTTAATTTTCTTTATGAGGATATTTTTACTCATTTTGGTGTCCCAAGAGAAACTGTGACAGATCAGGAAGTCAATTTACATCTAACTTGATGGAGAAGTTGATGTAAGAATACAAAATCAAGCACAGAAAATCTACTCCTTACCATCCGCAAGCAAATGGCCAAGTGGAGTCTACAAACAAATTTATTGAGAACATCATCACCAAAACTATTCATCTACACAGAAGAGATTGGGCAGAAAGGCTTCCTGAAGCCTTGTGGGCCTATAGAACTACATGGAGGAATACAACATGACATTCTTCCTATGAACTCGTTTATGGGAAAGAAGTCCTGCTCCCCATTGAGTTTCAAGTCAAGACTTTCAAGATGGCAGTTCAGTTGGGGATGAACCTATCAGAAGCCCAAAAGCATAGAATGGAGCAGCAGAATGAGTTAGATGAGATCAAACAAGAAGCAATCTTAAGAATTGATCTAGTTCAACATCAAAGAGGTAAGTGGCATGACAGATACATCAAAGAGAAAAAGTTTCAAGAGGGATATTGGGAACTACTGTTTCATTCCAAGTTTAAAGACTTCAAAGGTAAATTTCAGACCCATTGGTTTGGGCCATATGAGATTGACAAAGTCTTTAGCAATGGACTGGTAAGAATCAAGACCATTGATGAATTTCAAAATCCTCTTATTCTGAATGGCCACAGATTGAAAATTTATCATAAGCCACTCTCAAAAGAGGAATTTGTCAAAATGTTCCAAGAGAATTCTGCAATAAGGCTGCTGAAGGAGAACCCTTCTTCCCCACCAGCCTAATCTTTGTTTCTTTCAATTCAAAAAATAAAAATAAAAATAAAAAAATAAAAAAAAATTGTATAAGCCTGAAAAACAATCACTGATTGGCAGTCTTATACAGAAAATGTAGAGTGAAAATCAGGGACACCTGACACTCTATGTTTTCCAAAAAAAAATCTCCCATTCTTTTTCATTTTCACTCCACTTCATTTGCCATTCCACTCCATCTCCATCTCATTTTCATTTCACTTCACTCTGCTTCACCTCACTCCATTTCATTCATTTCATTCCATTTCGTCAATAAATGTCTCTTTCAGGACTATTTCCACTCAGTTAGTTATTATCTAACTATATTTGCTCACCCAAGTGGGTGCTGTGTCAGTTTCCGCAGCTGGAAGCAGTTTCCGCAGCCAGAAGTAGTTTCCGTAGCCACCACTCTGTTTTTCAAATGCACAGTCAAAATGTTAGTGCAATAATCATAAAAATGCAGGTGTGACTGAGCATATGCTATGAAGACATGGAGCATCTCTAGACATCAATAAAGAGCAGTTGATTAAAGGCTAATGGACAACAAATATGACAAAGATTCCAAAGGTATGAGCAAAAAATTCTTTCAAATAGCAATTAAAGGCACAATTTTGCATAGATGTCAAACCATAAAAGCTCTACTATGTGCAATGATTATCACAATAGCTCCATTACCCATTACCATCCCACGACATTATTCCACAAACCATGCATTTATTCCTTAACGGTGTCATGATTTATTTTCGGGTTTAACTCATAGTCGACTGCACTTTCATACACCACTTGTAATCATGAGATGTGACCTATTTCATTACGGCTCCTCTCCATCGCATTTTCCGCAGCCATTCATTAAATGTGTAACATTTCGTATGCAGCTGTTCAATTCAAAATCCCGACTCCACTCCATTTCCTTACCATTCTATTAAAACCATCTTCTTCACATACGTCTGCACTTCATTTTGTGAACTCACCTCAGCTGCTCATCCTCTGTTTCCACTTGCAGTTCCGGAACATTCCCATTACCTGTTATCCTCCAATTGCAGCCACTGTATTTTTGCCATAAACCCTGCAACCGAGCCACCTTACCTCTACTAAACCCTCACACGTAATTGAAATTTCAGTTGAATTTCAAAACAGAGGAAAGAATGGGACGATTACTAAGGGCAGAACTAGAAGGACCTAAATATCTAGAAGGTTACCCCCAAGTAAAATATTTGTTGAAGAAAGCGAAATGGCTACGCTTCATTCAAAAATTTAAGGGCCATAACAAGGAGGTAATGAAAGCCTTTGCACGGTCTTTCGATGGCCAGATGATGGAAATTGGAGACCTGAAGTTCACAGTCACTGAAGCAACAGTAGTAGCTGCCACAGACTTGCCCCAAGAAGGTGAGCGTTGGTTTAAAAACAAAAGTGTGGATGAGCAGGCATGAAGAATTATGCTACGTAACCCAGGTATGGATGTTACTGTGTTTACAAAAGGAATTCCTGTTCATGCATTGAAAGAAGAATGTGCTAGCTTACTCTTAATCATCCAAAAGTTTATCACTTGCGAAGGATGCTTTGGAGCAATGTACATGTATCATGCTAGGTTATTGATGAACTTCTTAGAGAGTCAAACTCTTAATTTGCCTTATTTCTTACTGCTAAGTTTGAAAAAGATGAGTACCACAGTCCAAAAGAACATAGGAAATATAGAACCTCATTTATACCATCATGGACTTGTAAGGATTCTTATTGAAGACCAACTGAAGAAAAACAAAGATACCTGGGAACTGTTCTTAGTAAGAATTTACTTTCAAGAGCCATCTGAGGCACCTGAAAGTAGTACACCAAAGACACCGAGAAGGAGTAGGAGAAAATAAAAGAGTGCCATAGTCCAAGACTCTCCTATTACCAAAACTCAAGAAGTTGGTCAAAAAGAAAAGGAAAAAAGAACTAAGGAAAAGAAACAGAGAAAATTGAAAGGCAAAAGAAACATAGAAGAAGTCTACCAATCACCTGAGCCATCTATAGAGGAAGACTATCAAACATTGTCTGAGAGTACTAGTCCACCGTATTTAAGAAGAAGCAACAGGCTTAGAGGAAGGGGGAGTAAAACACAAGTAAAATGACCCCACTTCATTGACTTGGGTGGGGAAACACCCGAGAAACCTCCAGCTGGCCATAGTCCATCTCATCCTCAGCCAACTATTGAAACTAGTCCTCCACATGTTGATGAAAGCCCTTCTCGGCCAGAGCTAGAAAGCAATCCTCCTCCTCAACAAGACTTTGAAGTCAGTCCAAGAAAAACACCCGAAATAGATCCAAGTCAACAGGAGGTGTATGATTACCTTGAATCTTTAGAAAAGACAGCTGCAGGCCCGAGTACCACTCTGCCCCACATGACACAAGATGCACAAGTCCAATCCTTAAAGCAAGAAGTGTTTGAATTAGAGGTTCTAAACAGGCATATTAAGCAAGAAAATGAAGCACTTAAGGAGCAAAGCAAAGTGGACAAAATTATTCATGATAATACTATGCTTCATTTGGGACTATGGCAAAAGAAGAACAAGAAACTAAAGAAAAAGTGCAGAAAGTTGAGCAGAGAATTAATCAATCTCAAATTCAGATGTCTGATAAGGAAACCCAGGATGGTGGTAGCACCAAGAAAGAAGAGAAGAGGACTGGATGTACTAGCAGAGGCTTCAGAACATATGGATTAAAGGGGAATGACTAAAATTTTGGTTGCATGAGGACATGCAACACCTTCACAGTGGGGGTATGTTGAGTCCCAAACTTGCATCTTCCCTATACACCTTTTCAGCCTTCTTTTCCATTTACTTGACCCACCAAGCTGTCAAATCATTGCATATTAGTTTTAAAAGAGCTTATAAAATGATTTCCTAACTATGTCTTGTGACTGCTGTTTGATTTAGATTTTTGTTCAATCAGCTGCGGAAACTTGTCACTTTCCGCAGCCAACTCAAGTTTCCGCATCCATTTTGTTGAAGACTATGTTATAGGTGTCCACTGGAGAATCCGGCCACATGGGCAAGCTGCAAATGATGTGTACATGGAGCGAGTCCCCTTGATTTAGCCGAATCACTCACAAACAGCCATGGTCAAGGGCAGCCAAAGCAGTGGTCAAACCAAGAGTTTTGCGGTGGCACGACTCTGTTTTTACCACGTGAAGATTTGCGTGGCAAGTTCCTCAATCTCTGGAGGTGTGCTAGCACCTGTGGATTGATTTGTGAACCAAATCGAACAGCCACCACTCCTTAGATTTAATTGTCACGGCTACCATACGCTAGATCTCAGGATGTGGTCATTCACATGTCTGTTTGGCAGCGCAAAATTTAGGAATTAGTTATAGCATCCTCAGTTATAAATAACACGTTATCATACGCTTGATAGTTAGCTTTTTATATGTAATCTTGACTGTTTTTACGAGCCCACTGTGCCATGCTCTATCTTTATCTTATGACTACACTTTAATATATGAGAAGACAGTGTTCTTAAGTTCAACTAGTGACTGAGTATTGATTGGCCGAGGTTGCAGAGGGCCCCTGTACACCAAGGCTCTGTAACTACTGTATAGTTTCTCGCTTTCTTTCATTATGTTACTTCTTTCATAATCGTTTGCTTGTATATATTACACTGTTCTGATATTCATGTTAACTGTTGTCCATATTTTCTTTTATGCTTTCTCATGATTGTTAACTGATCAGTGTTTTTCTTTCAGGTTCTTGTAGACATCTCGGGAAATTTCACATAGTTTTTAATGACTAATGACATGAAATCATCTTGTCCTTCTGCTGATTTATGTTCTGAGTTTTAATTCCAGCATTGTCATTCCTTTCAGTTCTGTTTTTCTTATTTACTTTCATGCAATTTAGATCTCATATTACTCCATTTGTTTATGATTACCTCCTATAGCTAGAGCGACTCAAATAGTGGGGAATCAGAATATTAGTTGATGTGGTATGATTTAGTTTACTTTTCTACAAGTTAGTGATTAGATTACTCATGTCATTTTCAGGGATTGAAATATGAATGTGTAGTTTAATCTTAGTTTCATTTTATGCAATTTCATTTCATGCAATTTAGATATCAGATTACTCAATTTGTTTATGATTACCTCCTATATCCAGAGCGAGTCGAATGGTGAGGGGTCAGAATATGAGTTGAAGTAGTGTGATTTAGTTTGCTTTGCTTACAGTCTTTGAATTGCTTTGAGTTTAGTTTTTATTTTCTTTTTATACAACAGTAAGGATACTGGGCTTCATTGTCACTAGCTCACTATTTTGGTACATTTTTATTTTCTTTTAGGAATTGATTTCATCACAGCAAGTTTTGAAACCTTTTTGAGAACTTTAAAGTTTGGAAAATCATTGTAGAAGTCACCATTGCCATCCATACTTGAATTTCAATTCTGCCATCTCACATTAGGGAATCAACAGAAGATAAACCCAAAAACAAACCAAAAACTCAAAAACGACAAAGAAATAAGAAATCGGTTATCTTGCATATACAGTGCACTTCACTTCAGCAGTTTATGACTCTCGGGTTGACATTTTAAATAGCAATTTAAGACACACTAAATTGACCAAACAACCGCCAGTTTTCAGTAAAAGTAATTTAATGAAATTGTACTATGGTTGGTAAATATAGGTGAAAGATTTAATTTTATTAATTATGGGAGTATGGCATAGGAAAATGTATTGTTATTTTTTTTGGTTGAAAAAATGCAATGCACAGCAGCGCGAGCACATATGAATGCACAACAGTGCAGATATTGAATACAATGTTTTTTGTTGTCTGTTGAGAAATGTGAGTGAGGCGCAGCAGCGCGATAGCAAGAAAGAGAAGAAATTTTTTATGCACAGCAGTGCAAGAGTAAAAAGAAGAAGAAGTGAAATGTTTTTTGCATAGCAGTGAATGTAAGAAATATTTACACACAGCAGTGTAAATTTGTAAGCTAGGACAGATTAATTGTTCCTGAAGAGTCAGAGAAATGTTGTTTAGTTGAAAAAGAGGGCAATGCCCAGCAGCGCTCAAATGAATGAAACGTTTTTACACACAGCAGTTTGAAATCTTCAAGAGAAACAGAGTTTTGTAATGCACAGCAGTGCATGGATAGTGTTGTATCCGCTTTGGAGGACAAATATTATGGCCTGGGCGCCATCTTGAACAACAGAAACCTCATTAAAATAAAAAAGATCACAGCCTTGGCACTATTTATATGTTTTTCTTAATGTTTTATTGCAATGTAATATGCAGACACAGCAATGTAAATTTGCTAAGTGAAACAGAGTAAATTTTTTTTGTGTGGAACTGAAGCGTTCCTTGGAGAATCCCTCTGAGAGAGGAAGACCCATTTTGTAATAGCAGTTGTTTTTTTTATGAATACAAGTTTCTCTTTGTGCATGTGGAAAAACTCTGTTTCTCTGTGTCAAAAACATCTTTCCTGTGTTAATATCCTGTGTTAAAAAAGAGCATCATTCTCTGTTCATTATTTGTTCTCGAATTAGCAGAAATTCCCAACAATTTTCACTGGCTACACTATAACCTGTGCGTTGTTGCGGTATATATTGCTAACTATTATGGCATGAAAAACGAGCAACTTCCAGCAAATGAGATTCAACTGTGGCATGGCTAGCAAATTGTAGCCAGTTTCTAGCAAACTTTGCAAGATCAACTAGCAAGGAGCGCGATAGTACTTAACTGATGAGATGCATACGAGTGATGGCCTGGAGATCCCCCTGTGACCTAGTTGCACATACCTCCTACTCTCACAGTGAGAGGAGATTTTGTCATGGAGTACTACTAGTTGGTCAACCCAATTGTGTTGACCACCTAGTGGTGAGGTCGCGAACCTGGAGTGCCTGTCTGGATCTATTGTGACTGTGGTGTGATTTTCATCTCTGGGTAAAGATAGATAAATTATATATTTTGTCAATCTGAAATTTTATCTTTGGAATCATGGATAGAATTAGCGAGCCTTATTGAGCCTAGCTAACTCAATTTAGGTAAAGTTATTTTGTTAGAATTCAACTCTAACAAATGATAGGTTAAGCATGGAATTCCAAGATTTAATTGACAAAGACAAAGATGCCCAAGATATGAACAATTTCAAAAGATGATGGAAAAGAGCAACAATAGCCATTAAAGGATGATGGACAACCAAGTGAAACTTTGTGTGAATTAGTATGAGTTTGTGGAATAGACTCATGATCATGGTGTATTATGAGTCGCATATTATAATTAGAGAAAATCTACATGTCATATATCATTTTGTAATCGTTAGTTGTGGTGCTTGAAATGTTTTATGTACCTGTTGTAAGACCCAAAAAGGCATGCATATCCTTTGTTATGTGTTCCCTCTGTTAGAAATTTTTAACACCCTAGACGAGTGTGTCATGCGGGATGGATACAATTGGGTGGGTTGTATTGGTTTTAGACTCCATGAGGTGAAATTTTATATTTAGGGGAGTTCATCGAGAGGTTGGATGAACCATGTACGTGAAGGACTTCCTATTAGACTGGAGGCTGTAGAAATTGGGAACCCGTGCATTTCGGTAGATGGTTGTTCCTTTATATAGACATCGACAATTGCATGAACAAGGTACAAGGTGTAATTACCAGACTGGACCAAATGTAGATCTTGTAGATTGATATTGAGACAAGTAGTCATTAAGGGGGAGTGTTGGAAAATGTAATTCCTACTTGTCCTGATTGTGATTTTCTATGTAAAAGAGTTTAATCCTATTCTATAAGAGTGGTTATATCTATACATCTCTAGTTTCGTGTGTGGTTGAGATATTCTCTCAACCAACTAATTATGTGTCCAAGATAGTTTCCCTATCTTAAGACACCACTTCTTGTATATATATAATATCATAATTGATCAATATAAATAATTTTTCATTATTAATTACTTCCATTAATATTCAAATGCATTTTGTTATTACGTTTATAGTAAGCAACTGGGATGTTAGATATTCTCATAGTATTTAATTCAATATATCTTACATGTCGAGCATGGTCCATTGTATATTTAAAATTTAAGGATTTTTAAACTTGGGTATACATGTGTGCATGTTAAATATTCACTTATCCCGCCTTGGAAGTATGCTAATAATAATAATTTTTTAAAGTCGGCAACTGGCATGTAATATATTTTTATATGCGATATCTTATGGCATATAATATTTCATTCGTATATCTTACATGCGGAGAATGGTCCTTTGTACATTCGAAATTTGAGGATTTTTAAATTTGGATATGCATGTTTGCATGTTTCTTTTTTTTTCAAAATGAAAAAAGCATAATATTATATCATATGTTCAAATATATAGGAATTTTTCTTCATCATCCAATCCATTACAACATTCAGGGCATCTGGGTGAGCATATCATGCATCCCCACCAAAAAATAACAGGTCTAATAAACTACACAAAACATACAAGCCATCAGCCCAATACTGTCCATTAAAATAATTAGTAGGCAAGGATATAATCAGGTCCAATAATGGATCCATATCTTCTATCTAGGCAAGTGAGTTTTCAGCATGTATATTCATCTATACTAGTTGGAACGCTGATGTGGATAAACAAATTCATCATACAAAATTTTACAAAAAAAAGATTGGAGAAGAAAAGAAGTTACCCTGGAAATGGGAATTCTCCAACTTCAAAAACATTTTGTTCCCATGTTACCTCCATATGCATATTACCGATCTTACCTTGTAGTCCCTTTTTCGATATTCCATTAGCTTCCTTGTTCTGTTCTCTTCCTATATGGTATAATTTGGAGTCACTGTGTTGTTTCCATAGAAGATTGATTCTCCCCAGCCAGCCGAGTAGCAAGGGATTTTTTATGGTTTCTTTGCCTTTGACATGTTAAATGATGATCTTGGAGTCACCATATATATGAATATGAGGAATGCCAAGGAAATTATGGAACCAAAGGAGGCCCAATAGTGCCATGGCTTCAACCCTGGTGTTGGTGCCCCTACCCCGATTCCAGTAAGTCCTGTAGGACATATCAGTTGAAATTTCTATCCAAAAGCCATAGCCACAGGTGATCATTTGTGCAGCCCCATCAAATAAGCCCATTGGATATTCCATCTGTAGGTCGATTTTCTTGTGGTGTCTGATTCTGGAGAATGTGGGTTGTCTGGAATGTATGGAAATATTGATGACAGTTCTTTCAAAAACCATGGAAAATTATTCTAAGGAATTCTGGAAAATGTACTTATTTCTCCAATTCCAAACCTCCCAGAAAAGGAAAAGTTGGATGATTCTCCATATAGATTTCTGAGTGCTCCACCATTTCAAAGATTCCACAATGTAGTCATGTTGAATATAAGGAAAACCAATGTGTGATTAAAGTTTTTTCCATACCTGTACTGTATACGGACATTGGATAAATATGTGGTTATTGTTCTCTACGTCCCTTTTGCATATGGAGCATATGCCAGGTCCATGCCATTGCCTCTTCTGCAAATTTTCCCATATAAGATTTTTGTTTGGTAGACCAGCCATGTGAAGATGATGATTTTGTTTGGGATTTTGGTTTTCCAGAAGGCATATAAGACTTGATTCTCTCCATGTCTATCATCCATGTTGCATAGAGTTAAGGATGTATCAACAACGATAATATTTTCAGATGTCGTCTTCCTAGTCCATATGAATTTATCATGTGATCCCATACGAAAAATACCGAGTTGCTTCATGCCAACAGTGATCCGGTTCCACTCTAGGTCCATTTTCCCAAACTGACCTATCTCTTGTGCACTTTTCCATATGGGGCACGGGCCCTACCAATGAGCAATGAATTGGCACCAGAAGTATATGCCACTGCCATTTAAGAAATGTATAAGCCCCTCAAAAATATTATAGTCAATGCCAACACCCAGAATCTGATCAACACTGATGAGGATTATGTTGCCAAATTCCATCTTCCATGCAAGATGTTGGATAAAAAATTTAGCAATCTTAAGAAAACTAAGCCAGATAGTTTATCCATGACTGGTTCCAATGGTGTCTTTACGATACCATAACAAGAAGTCTTGATCCTTAAGGTATTTATGTCGGATAACCCTACTCCAAGTGCTAGACCCAAATATACCCCTCCAAAGAGATTTGATCAATAGTGACCCCCCAAAACAACGCCGGTCCATGACTGCCCATCCACACATCCCCTTTGGAAAAGAGATGTTGGATAGCTTGACCAAATGATATTTTTTTTTTACCATGGCTCCCCCCAGATGAAATTAGCCATGATACAGTTTACACTGTTGATAATAGAGACATCGATATGAAAAATATGTGCCTAGTAAACCCCCCATTGAGTAAGGACAACTTGGGTAAGTATGACCCGACCCCCCAAAGACAGAAACCTAAATTCCCACCCAGAAATCCTTTTGAAAAAATTATCTACTGATCTGATATTCACCCTATGAGTGATATCAGTTAAAGATTTATCAAACTAAAGGTATTACAGACTCATGTGCTGGTGTGTGTTCTGTTTTATTGAAACAACATATCGATCAGATTGCTAATACATAGACAAATAAAACGAAAAGACAGCACAGAAATACAGTAAGCAACACAAAGACACAAACAATTTTAACAAGGAGTTCACCCTATTCTCCAAGGGTACATCTCCGGTCCAGATTTCAGTGGTGGCCTTGTTTTATTGTGTCTTTAAGCAGAGATATTACAATACAGGGACTCAATGTGAGTTCTCCTGAAGCAGATTTTTGCTTGGCAGGGTGGTTCTTAGATTCCCCAAGCCACTTGGAGTACACAAACTCTTCTTCTTCCTACCAGCTCTATGACCTTTTGGTCTACAGTGGAAAGAGCCAAATGTGATGCTCAGTCTGGACAGATTTCTCTATGGGAAGGCTTCATTCCTCAAGCTCTCTGGTGCTCGACGCTGCCTATGGTCAGCTTGGCCCTCTATCTCTTCTGCTTGGCTTTACTGTTCTCTGTGTTCAGTCCTCCTCTCAGGGTTCATTGTTCACTGTCTCTCTTGGTTGCTTGGACTCTTCTCAATTTTGACCCCAACTCCAACTGATTTGACTGTCTCAGTTCATGGCTTTTAGCCATTTGATCCCTATGCCTGTTCGGTTCCTCTTCCACCTTTCGACTCACCTTCTACAGTTGCACTTGGAGTTCCCTGTGTTCAGAGTCATCATGAATGCTCAGGGAGTGGCCACTTGTCCTCCTCTAAAAGGTGCCAACATGCTTCATCGGTTCATTTCTTCAGTTACGTCGTGGATGCATTCTTCCTCCACCGTGGTGGTCAAACGGATTCCAAATCTCTTTAGAATGAGGCTTAATTCCCTGTCGATTATGCTTCTTTCCATCGGCTGTAATCTCAATGGTCCAATCTGGGCCCTCCAGATCCGACGCCATACGCACGTTTCACACGGTTGACTTGCTTGACCGATAACGCGTGATCAACGACAATTTTCTCTCACCTCCACCTACCACGCATCGATCGGTGTATGGAATCACTCTGCTCCTGTCCAAAACCTCTTACCATTCAAGGGCACCCAGATCAATATCGTTGATTTTCCTGTGTGCGGGTCCTGCCTTCATACGTTAGTGTTTTTTCACTTTTTCTACCCATGGTTTCCTAGCTCCCGATGTGACTGAGTGCTCGGGCTTCCCCTTCAGGCCCTGTTCACCTAGCGAGTGCTAATCGCGCATCAAAAACCTCTTCCCTTTCCCATTTCGGGGCTCCCAGGGGCTACTTTGGCTTCCTACGCGGTCTCCATGGGCCTTGGTCAATGCGCTTTGATCGAGGTCCTCATCGTTCCATGTCGGCTGCCATTGCCACTGGTTCAAGGTGTTTTTGATACTGTTTTGGATTTCTTTAGATATTTGTTCGACCTAATTCAGTCATGGTTCTCGACAGTCTTTCTTTGGATCCAATTTGAATCATGGCCTCCCCACTGAAAAAGATTTTGGACCACAAAAAGTTGGTTTTCAAGCATCAACTAAGTGAGGATACTGTTTCTTCACTTGTCCAATCTCAATCCACTTTGTACTACTCAGCTTTAGACCTTTGAGCCCAATCCTGAGGTACTCAACTTCTCCCCTAAACATTGTCCTCACCTTCCTATCCAGCACTGTGTCTTCCTGCAGCTCATTAAGTTATTCAGGTAGTAGGTCATCAATAGAAGGCAATTGACTTTGCTCTTCAGGGTCCTCAATCATTGAAGGTTCAAACAATCTCAAGCAATCTGCATTTACGACTGAGTAGATGTGCATGTAAGCTGGTAGATCAAGGCAAAAAGAATTTTCACCAATCTTCTTAAGTATTCTAAAAGGTCTATACCTAATAGGCTTTAGCTTTTTACCTTCACCTTGCATCCTGTCCTTGCTGATATACAGCTTGGTCTCCAACTTGAAAACTATGCTCCATCAAATGCTTATCATGCTTAGCCTTGTACTTGGCCTAGCTCTTTTCTAGATGTTCCTATACTGCCTAGTGGATCTCCTGGATCTGTTCAATGAACCTAGTTTCTTTGTCCACATCACTGTGTCCATCAACCATGGTATCTTTACCAAAGACAAAATCCAAAGGACACCTTGGTGTGAAACCAAAGCAGGTCTTAAAAGGAGATCTCTATGTAGAAGAGTGTTTGGCTCTGTTGTAAGCATGCTGCACGTAACACAAGTGTTCATCCCAAAGATTAGGATGTTTACTGCAATAACCTCTCAGTAACTGGATCACAGTCTTGTTTACTACTTCTGTCTGGCTGCCTGTTTTTGGATGAAAAGTTGTGATTTTCTTTAACTTGGTGTCTATTAGTTCCCACAGACTAGACCAAAACTTCCCCACAAATTAGGTGTCTTGATTAGATACACTGGAAGTGGGTAATCCAAAATGAACCCATACATGTTCAAAGAAAAATTTTGCAGTTTGTTCAGTTGTGATCTGTTTACTACAAGGTATCAAAATACACATTTTGCTGAACCTATCCACAACAACATATAGATAATCATGACCTTTCCTGGATTTGGGCAGTCCTCCAACAAAATCCATGGAAACACTTTCCCAAGGGTGATAAGGAACTGGCAACGGAGTGTACAAGCCTAGTTTTTTATTGTTGGGCTTGCTTTTAGCACACATGGCACACCCTCTTAAATATCTAGAAACTGTCTCATTCATTTTCGGCTAATAGCAGAATCTTTGCAGCTGTGCAACTATTTTTCGTACCCTAAAGTGACCTGATATCAAGGAAGTATGTGCTTCCTAATTATCTTTATCCTCTCAGTTTGTGGAATGCAGAGTTTCCCACAATGGTATAAGAGTTGGTCCTTTATATGATAGTCCAATTCTTCTACTCTTTTTCCTTGACTCAAAGTTGCATATACATATTTAAAGTCCACATCCTCAGCATATTTTTCTATGTAGCTTTCATGTAGCACAGAATTATGCTTAAGTATGGTAGATGCATTTATAATGGGTCTAGATAACATGTTTACAACCTTGTTATGTATGACCTTTTTATATTTGATGACTAAGTGAAAGTGTTGTAGAAAACCCATCCATCTGTAGTGTCTTGATTGCTGCAACTTAGTTTGGGAGTGTAGATATTGAAGTGGCTGATGATCAGTATGTATTACTGTCTCTTTGCCCATTAAGTAATGTTTCCACTTTTTTACACTCTGAACTAATGCATACAATTCTTTATCATAAGTAGGATAGTTAACTACTGTAGGATTAAAAGTCTCAAAACGATAACATATGGGTTTGTCGTGTTGTGTCAACACTGCTCCCATGGCATAGTCACTGGCATCAGTTTGGATCTCAAATGGTATTTGTAAATCTAGCAGTGCTAGTATAGGTGCTATACTTATTTTCTCTTTCAAGGTATCGAAGGCTTTCTGATGTTTGCCTCCCCACTGAAACACCTTATTCAATCCTGTTAAAGCATGTAAGGGAGCTGCAATCGAGGAGAAGTTAGAGATGAACTTCCTCCAATATTGTGCTGCTCCTAGGAAGCTTCTCACTTCTATAGCAGATCTAGGTTTAGGCCAGTTCACAATGACTGCCACTTTAGAGGGATCTATTTTCAATTCACCTCCCCATACTATATGACCCAAAAGTTTAGAGATGTTTTGCAAAATTCACATTTTGAGAGTTTAACATAAACTTTTTCTCTTTTCAAAACATCTAATGTCTGCTTAACATGCTTTAAATCTTCTTCCCACGTTTTACTAAAAATCAGAATGTCATCCAAATACACAATAACAAAATCATCAAGAAAAGATTTGAGTACATCATTCATTAATCTCATGAAAGTAGCAGGAGCATTAGTTAAGCCAAAAGGCATAACCAGCCATTCATACAATCCCTGCTTTGTTTTGAAAGAAGTCTTCCATGAATCTTGCTCTACAACTCTGACCTGATGGTATCCACTACACAAATCCAGCTTGGTGAAGTAAAAAGCTTTTTTTAATTGATCTAAAATATCATCTATGTGAGGAAGGGGATAACAATTTTTTATTTTTATCTTATTCAGTGTTCGGTAATCAATGCACATTCTCCACGAGCCATCTTTATTTCTCACCAAAACGATTGGTGACCCACATGGTGATGTGCTAGGCCTGATGAAGCCCTTCTCGAGCAACTCCTGCACTTGCTTCTTGATATCAACATTCTCTAAAGCAGACAACTTGTACATCCAAATGTTAGGCAATGGAACATCTTGCTGCAAAATAATATCATGTACTATTCCCTTTTCGGGAGGCAAACCTTTAGGTTCTTGAAACAAGACATTATACTCTGAAATAACCGTTTCTATATCAGCTTGTTGTTCAGCATTACAACCCTCAAATACATTGGTTTTATCAGGTTTCTTTTCCTTTACAACCATCAATAAGAATTGTTTGCATGAATTAATCATTCTTTTCATCTGTCCAGAGTTTATGAGAGTATAATTATTCTTAAGCTTATGAGCTCTTACAAAGTATTTGATTCCATCTTTAACCAGTAGATACTTTTTCTCAGCTCTATACAAAATAGCCTTTCTATCATACAAGTAAGGACTTCCTAAAACAATTCCACTTATATCCAAAGGAATTATGTCTAACTCAAGCTCATATACAAATGTTGACCCAAAAGAAAACTTGAGTTTGCACTGTCTAGTCACTTGTATTTGTGCTTTATCATTCAACCATCCTAATGGGTATGGTTTCTTGTGAGGTTTAGTTGTTAATCCCAGTTTCTTTACAATTGCTTCAGAAATCAAATTTACTTGTGAGCCACTATCAAACAAAGTATCAATCTTTTGATTTTTGGAAATAACTCGAATATGGAAAAGCTCATGTCTTTTTCTCTCATTTTCTTCATCAATAACAGATTGAGAAGAATTACTAGTAGATACTTCAGAATTCTTACCTTTTATACCTATGGCTACTATAGTTGTTGCATCTCCCGATTCTGACCCCAAATCTCTCTAAATAGCTGCAACTATCTTCTTCTTCTTTCCCTCAGACTTCTTAGGTCTTAGCTCTGGATGAATAATCCAACAATGCTCATCATCATGCCCCTCCTTTTTACAGTGAGTGCATGAAGCTTTGGATTTCTGTGCAGTGTTAGCCTTCCTTGCCTTCCATTTCTATTTTCTTTTCTCCTTGCTCTTGCTTACAATGGGTTGGGATGATCCCCCAACTTCTGGATTGCCATTCTTTCCTCTAGCTCTAGATGAGTAGCTTGTACAGATACCTCATCTATACTAGTTGGATTAAACATGAGGATGGTATGCCTCATATAGCTGTGTAGACCACCAATGTACTTCAAAAGAGTCTCTGGTGAGTCTAATGAGATATCCAACATCAACGCTTTCTTTCTGAACTCTTGAGTATACCCTTGCACACTTTTCCCTTTTAACTGCAACTCACCATGGCCTACTGCATGTAGGTCAATGGATAGAACTTCTTTTTTATTGCAGCAACGAGCTCACTCCAAACAGATATGATATTTCCATGTGTTTTCAAGTCAGCTTGGGTTCTACCTTCCCACCAAACCAAGGCGGTGCCTCCTAGGCATATGCTTGCCAGCTGAATCTTACTCTTGTCTGATTTTATGTTCTATACCCTGCAATACACATCAATTTGTCTAATCCAATTGTCCAATTTTTCAACATCTAGCTCTCCGTCATATATAGGCAAATCAAATTTAACGTCTAACTTAATCAGAGATGCTTTCTTATTATGTACAAGGCTGTTAGGAGGTGTGAGAAAGTGTTCCTCTTTCCCCTTTCCTTTGGAGTTGTCATGGAAGTGAGAGTCATCTTCTTCTTTCTCTTGCTTAGAGCCTGATGCATCTTCCACCTTTTGCTTTCTAAATTCTCTATACATTTCTTCAACCATATACTTTATAGCTAGGAAACTCTCTATGAATTGAGGGTCTGGCCTCATAGAACCTTCTTCTAACATGGTCTTTTGAGGATAGACTCTCCCAATTTCAGGATTAGTTTCCACCAACTCTCCTTCTCCTAATTTGAGCTTTGATCTTGTGAGCATTCACAGCTATACCAACACAAGCTTGTCTAACCTTACAGCCTATAGCTTTGATACCACTTGATCTGATATTCACCCTTTGAGTGACATCAGTTAAAGATTTATTAAACTAAAGGTATTACAAACTCATGTGCTGGTGTGTGTTCTGTGTTATTGAAACAACGGATCGATCAGATTGCCAATACACAGATAAATATAATGGAAAGACAGCACAGAAATATAGTAAGCAACACAAAGACACAAACAATTTTAATAAGGAGTTCACCCTATTTTCCAGGGCTACGTCTCTGATCCATCTCTCAGTGGTGGTCTTGTTTTATTATGTCTTTAAGCAGAGATATTACAATACAGGGACTCAATGTGGGTTCTCCTTAAGCAGATTTTTTCTTGGCGGGGTTGTTCTTGGATTCCCCAAGCCACTTGGAGTACACAGACTCTTCTTCTTCCTACCAGCTCTATGACGTTTTGGTCTACAGTGGAAAGAGCCAAATTTGATGCTCAGTCCAGACAGATTCCTCTATGGGAAGGCTTGATTCCTCAAGCTCTCTGGTGCTTGATGCTACCTATGGTCATCTCGGCCCTCTATCTCTTCTACTTGGCTTTACTGTTCTCTGTGTTCAGTCCTCCTCTCAGGGTTCACTGTTCATTGTCTCTCTTGGTCACTTGGACTCTTCTTAATTCTGACTCCAACTCTAACTGATTCGACTGTCTCTATTCATGGCTTTTTTCCATCTGATCCCTATGCCTATTCGGTTCCTCTTCCATTTGTCGAATCGCCTTCTGCAGCTGTGCTTGGAGTTCCTTGTGTTCGGCGTCATCATGAACGCTCAGGGAGTGGCCACTTATCCTCCTCTAAATGGCGCCAGCATGCTTCATCGGTTCATTTCTTCAGTTACGCCATGGATGTGTTCTTCCTCCATCGTGGCGGTCAAACAGATTCCAAATCTATTTAGAACACGGCTTTATTCCCTGTCGATTCCACTTCTTTCCATTGGTTGCAATCTCAGTCGTCCGATCTGGACCCTCCAAATCCGACGCCATACGCACGTTTCGTGCAGTTGACTTGCTCGACCGATAGCGTGCAATCAACGGTGGTTTTCTCTCACCTCCGCTGGCACGCATCGATCGGTGTATGGAATCGCTCTGCTCCTATCCAAAACTTCTTACTGTTCAAAGGCACCCCGATCAATACTCCCGGTTTTCCAGTGCACGGGTCCCGCCTTCGTACGTTAGCGTTTTTTCACTTTTCCAGCCCGCGGTTTCCTGGCTCCTGATGTGACCGAGTGCTTAGGCTTCCCCTTTAGTGCCCTGTTCACCTAGCGATGCGCGATCACACATCAAAAACCTCTTCCCTTTCCCATTCCGGGGCTCCCAAGGCCTACTTTGGCCTCCTACACAGTCTCCATGGCCTCCTACATGGTCTCCATGGGCCTCGGTCAGCGCGCTTTGACCAAGGTCCTCGTCATTCCACGTCGACTGCCATTGCCACTGGTTCAGGGTGTTTTTGATACTGTTTTGGATTTCTTTAGATTTTGACCTGATTGAGTCATGGTTCTCGACAGTCTTTCTATGGATCCAATTCGGATCATCTACAAGCCATTTCCAATCAGCAACTCTATAACTACAAGATTTAATATGATATCCAACGTATTTCATACCATTTTGGATCATCACCGCCTCAATTCCAAAACGATTTTTGATATATGCAATAGAATCCATGTCACATTGTCCATGCTACAAAATATATTTATGAACATTCATATGCATTCCAGTGGCATTTGCAAATCTTCAGAAAATATGAAAAATACATAACCATGCAAGTCGAAATAACATACACATGATGAGTACATCATCGACGAAGAAACCATACGATATGTTGATGTTGTTTCCCATCTACACAACTTGGAATTGATCTTGTGTGATTGCCTTTTTTATGTGCAAGCTCAGCCCATCTATCGCCAAAATGAAAAGTAGAGATGAGAGGGAGCATCCCTAGCGGAGTCCC
Organism: Pinus tabuliformis; assembly: GCA_031772625.1. Classification (NCBI taxonomy): domain Eukaryota; kingdom Viridiplantae; phylum Streptophyta; class Pinopsida; order Pinales; family Pinaceae; genus Pinus; species Pinus tabuliformis. The sequence goes on from CM062820.1 coordinate 1,303,337,932, forward strand.
TGGCCAGCCCAAAAGAAATTAGATGGATATCCATTTATGATAGCAATATATTTGACATTAACAACACACGCCATGATCCAATCGATACATCTAGGTTGTAGGCCAATTTTGATGAGAACCAGTCTGAGGAAACCCTAATCGAGACAGTCATAGGCCTTATGTAAGTTAACCTACATAATTGCAACATTAATTGTTTGGAATGTATCATATGCATGCATTCTTGAGAATTTGCAACAATTTCATGTATAAGCTTGTCCTAGAGGAAGTTGTGTTGTTTAGGTGAAATATGGCGTGATAGAGTGCATCGCATACGACCAACAATGGTTTTTGAAATGATTTTGTAAATGAGGTTGTAGAGTGATATAGGTCTGAAGTCTACAAATCTTGTTGATGGAAAATGATTCGGAATGAGTGCAATATAAGTGGAGGTGACATGGTTATGAATATTACCAGTGATCCTCGAATCCTCCACCATGCCCAGTAAGTCGTTTTTGAACAAATCAAAGAATTGGGTGAAGAGTTCTATTGTCCATCCGTCTAGTCCTAGACTTTTATCACCCTTGAAGGATTTTATAAGTCCAAGTAATTCCCCTTCTGTGACCTCCTTAAAAAGTTCTTAATTTGAATCCTCATCATACATAGTCGGGTATGGTTCAATCCCCTATATGAGGTCCTCCGCAACAATATCTTCATTACAGCCATATGCACTTTGGAAATGGGCGATGACGACATTACTAATCTCCTCTTATGTCTCGATGTGTTTTCCATCAATGCTTTTTATCCCCCATATAGTGTTGATGTTGTGTCGGTGATTTGCATAGTGGTGGAAAAAATTAGTGTTGTGATCACCTTCCTTGATCCATAAAGCCCAACTTTTCAACTGCCATGTGGGTTCCTATATAGAAAGGAATTGTTTCTTTTTTAGCTCAAGGGCATGAATGTAGGACCAGGTAGTTTCAGATACACAGTTGGAGGACATCATAGAGAGTAAAGAATCCAATTCTCGCTAAATGTCAAGGAGATCATTTTGTAGGTCCTTATATTTCTGTTTCTGCCAAGATTTGACCTCCCCGTGAAGGATGTCCAATTTTTCAAGTATTTTAGCTATAGGGGAAGGACCATTTGCACAAACATGACCCCATGTATCCATCACCACTTTATTAAAGTCCAGATCCTCAAGCCAGGTCCTATTAAGTTTGAAGGGTATGCCCATGTGGATGTCCATTCGCCTCCATTGCAATGTGATGGGTTTGTGGTCGGATATGAAATTGATGATGATTTCCATGTGGAGATCACCAAGATGGCCCAGCAGTTGTTCATGAACCAAAAAATGATCCAGTCGCTTGTAAACATATGCCTCGCCAGTGCGACCATTGTCCCATGTGAGAGCCATTTTCGCGGGGCATATATCCACAAAGTTGTGCATCAAAATGGCATCATGAATCATCCCAATGAAGGGATCAATATTCCTAGTGTGACCCCAAAATTTTTCTAGTCTGATAGTGCAACTGAGGTCCCCAGCGATGATGAGTGAGGCTAACTCCATCATACTAGAAGTTATCAACCTGTCCCAAAATATAGACCTATCCTTATATGGAGCATAAATGTTCAGGATATGAACATGACCACCCAGGTTGCAGATGTTTCCCTCAAGAAAAATTCCCGCAAAGCACTTGTAAGCATTAATCTTGACCCACCGAGGGTCCCATATGGCCACTAGACCGCCAGAGAGGCCCGCAATAGTAGTAGCAGTAATATACTAGTTCTGAAACATTTTACGAAAATATTGTACAGCTTGTGGAACAGAATACATGGTTTCTTGTATAAGGATGATGTAAGGATGTAGAGTGGAAAGGAGACACTTGAGAGCCAGGTATTTCGGGGAAATCCCCAGAACCCTAATGTTATGGGAAATAATAAAAGTGATGATAGTTCATTTTCAGGCATCCGTGCTTAAAGGGCCCGTGAGGGAAAGATGTCAGCAATAGGTACATCTACCAGAAAGCGATCCATGGGAGAGGAATGCAGTTTAGGCCTGGGTCGTCCCTGAAAATGACAGCTACCATGATTTTGCTTCCGTCAGACTGTAATGTTCCGAACCGAGGATGGGCTAATGTGAGGTGATGTTGAGCCTGAAGGTTTATGAATAGTGAGAGTGCATAAATCCAACATTTTCCTTTGTAAAAGGAAGTCCAGGTCACTTCCAACAGAGTTAGAGGGAGAGGCCAGTGGTGAATTAGGTGGTGTGACACTTTTCCTAGGACCCTTAGCCCTGTTAGGGAAGCGGGAGGGTGACGGTGAAGAAACGTACAAAATATGTGAGGTGGATGGAATGTTGTGGTATGGATGGGGTGCCAAAAATGGAGCAGGTATTTCCTGGTAGGGGTAAGGTCCCAGAGAAGGTTGACGGATGCATGGGATAGGACTTACAGGAACTGAAAAATCAAATTTGGCAGAGGATATTGGGGAAGACGAAACCGTAATGGGCGAAGAGCCATATATGGAAGAACCAAAAGCATGAGGTCGATTTGAATTAGAGTCACATAACATACCTATCTGTTGCCAATGTGGAGTACCATGTTGCCCATTTGAACCAGGATGACCCCTGCTAGATTGTGACATAGATGATCTGCTGAAACATTTTCGACCATGCAATTGACCTCCCGACTGACATGGGAAATGAACCATCAAATTCCCAGTATGGTGGAAGAGCGAGAACCTGAAGGGTACCCCCCATTAATCCAGCCTCTAAGATAATTGTGTCTCACCTCAGTGTAGTTCAATATGGTTCGGAAATCCCCACCCCCGATACTCCTTCTCAATAAGTATCCAGGCGACTCATTTGTCTAGAGCCCCCAGACAGTGCAAGTCAACATAAACAAACTTGTCAGTTGCATTACCAATATCCATTAGAGCTTTCTTAGTCCATAACTCAATTGGAAAGCCAGGAAATTTCACCCAAATCAACTTGTTCTGTGGTGCATTGTGAACTGGATTATACCCGATATACCATGAGTGAAGAGCCAGGAAGCTCTTACCATTTATCCACAGGATAACTTTGATTTTCTCCAAGTACTCTTTACTGAGAAAATGAAAGCTATAACAGCCTTTAAACATGTGTGAAACATGTCGGAAAGTACTCAAGAATATATTTTCATTTCCTTTCAACCCAATTTCGCATCTCAGAGTCACTCATTTCAGAAAAGTACAACTTGTCGACAAGAGCCCATTTCTGGAGGCTGGTTATATGATCAAATAGAACAACATTATCCAAATCCAAAGCTGGAGGTGGGGTGATGGTTTTGATATATCGATGCCTCTTCTTGGAATGTCAACCATGAATTTCATGCGTGCCACCCTGTGGAATAGGTACTGCATAAGAATCATCTAGAACCCGGTCATCCCCTAGGATAGTGTGCCATGCATCAACGAAGTGTGGCCACTATGAAAATCGTAGCCAGAAGTGTTTTTCAAAGAGACTCATCATCTAAGGTGGCTTGGATGAGAGTCTTGTTGGCAAACACATCAGATGCCAGACCCTCCATAATCCAAGTATGGAAAGAGAAACACACAAGGAATACCCGTAGGCCCGTCTAACAGAGTAAATGAGAAGTATAGGGAAGTAGTTTGGAAAATAAGGAAGGAATGTCCCAAATTAATCACTCTATACCTTGGGATCAGGTAGGCAGCATTCACGAGGGAGAGAGAGCATGCAGGGAATAAAGCCTACAACCCACGAAGGATTAGGACGCTGCCAGAAGGTCATCCAAAATGGGAAAATACCAAGGGTACTGACACAAGGAATAATCTTCTAGATTTGGAGTGATGAGCAAGGCCTGAGATCACATGGAAAAGCATCCAGACGACATGTGGCCATAAATGTGATGTGTTGTAAGGTGGTACATGCCACCTACCCACTGTGGATTATGAAAATCGCCAGAAAAGGCAATATTCCGGCAATCAAAAAATAACCAGAGGGAGCCCAACACCAATGGCCCATCGAAACCAGTATCAAACCAAACAGAAGGCAAGGTAATAACAGTAAAATGGAAGGCCTATAGTCCCTCACAACATCAACAACAATAACACCCAACGCAGGTCATCCAATAGTTACAAATGCATAAACCAAAATGCTTACAGGGCCTATAAATAATGATGGAGTTGGTCCACTGGTGCCAATCCAAAATGAAAAAGTTTGAATTCAAACAAGAGCACATCATAGAATAAAATGTAGATAAAAATCCCCAAATAGGGTCAAAACTGGATGGCACATGGGTGAAAAAAGAGAGGATGAAAGTGGGTAGTGAAGATGTAGTATATAATGTAAATAACAAGTGAAAATATCAGTATAATGTGACATAGTTCCTACAACAACATATTGAGAATTAACATGCTAATACCTCTATAAGCCCATAGAATTATAGACCTAAACAGAGTAAAGAAGGCAAACAAAAGGACAAAAAACCCAAACAATACATCTAGATGCCAATAAACCCACCTATAATGGCCGCTAGAAGAGCATATTAATACTAGATAGAGCAACTCGACCCATGAACCAGTGTTGCATACCTGGCCTTAATTGCATACTTGACCTTCATTTGTTTATATTGCACGACCATGCCTTCGAAATGTGAAATTTGGGAGGTTTTCTATGTGTATATACATCTATGAACATTAAATGTTTATTAACTCAAATAAAGATATATATATATATATATATATATATATATATATATAATAAAATGTTCTTGTCTAGTGAAATTGTTTATTCGTAAGGTGCAGACCTCGTGTTTAGTATACTAATAGATTTATTTGTGGATGTAGTCTACGGTCATATTGCACGACCATGCCTTCGAAATGTGAAATTTGGGAGGTTTTCTATGTGTATATACATCTATGAACATTAAATGTTTATTAACTCAAATAAAGTATATATATATATATATATATATAATGTTCTTGTCTAGTGAAATTGTTTATTCGTAAGGTGCAGACCTCGTGTTTAGTATACTAATTAGATTTATTTGTGGATGTGGGACAAGAAAGGAGTCTACGGTCAATCCCCCCTCTACGAGCTCAAAAAGAAGAGGACAACTGATCCACGATACAACTCCAGCACTCTAAAAAAATGGAGGAACACTCTCTCTAAAGTTGTAGACATAAAAGGTTTTGATTGAGCGACGTATCACGGGTGAGAACACCACACCTCCCTGTAAATCTTAGGATTTAATTTGTTGGATTGATAGATAGATGGTACTTTGATGATTGCAAATAAATAAATTCTCTTGAGAAGTAGATACAAAAATAGAGAAAAATCAAGTGAAATTCATAAAATCGTCACAATTATAATATATATTGATACACTAACGAAAGTAAAGTTAGATATGAACAACCCCGAAAAGCCAAAAATGCATGGTTTCTTGCTCAATTAGTCACAGTTATAATGAATACTGATACACTAACAAAAGTAAAGTTAGATATGAACAACCCAAAAAGCCAAAAATGCATGGTTTCTTGTTCAATTAGTTCCTAGTCTTCTATGACATTGACAACAAATCTTAATAATTGGTGATTCCTTATCTATGATTAATTGGGTGAAAGGCATTTGGTCTCTTTTTTTAAGAAGAAAAAAATGCTATCTTTTTATTATTGAAACAAAAAGATAAGACATACTTCAAATAGAGGATTGTTTGTTCTATACCCAGTCTAGTCTGTTGATGTCCCTAGCCTCTGCAACGAGATGCTGCAGATTAGGAATCTCCTACCTCTTATCCAAGAAATCTCTTTCAGGCATGTCTACTTGGAACAAAATTTAGAATCAGATTTTATTTTCACTGTCGGCCTTTCTCTCTGCCTTGGGTTCATGTTATTTGAACTCTTTTCTGGTGGCCTTATCAGTGACAGGGTTTTTTCGAGATCTACTTCCTTTTCCCTGTCTCTAGTTTTTTTCCATTTTTTTCATTGAACTGAATGCCTTTTTGCTAGTTTCCCCATTTATGATTTCCTTTTTTGTAACTATCGGTAATATATCTTTGCTCTCTTTGAATTGATTATTTGACAACGCAATAAATTCTGTCATGAGATAGATGCTGATGGAACAAACTTACTCTAGTAAAAATTATGAATATGTAAAACTTTCTCTTTATTGAATGGAAGTTATGTTGTTTTCATCTGAAAATAAAAAATAGTTCCTAGTATTCTATGGCATATTGTGCAACAAAAGTTCTCTAAAAAGGGATACAATTGGAATAGTTAAATCTGATAAAATCTTCAAACAGATGCATATCGATCATGGACATGCTCAACCTTATTTGTTTGTAATTAGGGTTAATGATAAATATCAAGCAATACTAAGATTATATGTCACTCAATTGTTCAAAAGTCTTTCTTCCTGTTTAGTACTCCCTCGGTTGAATAAGGGATTGTTATTTTTTAGAGTCTCGAGTCCTGCACTTGGTCAACTACTAGGAATTGGTCAACTACTAATGTTGTTTTGTTTCTTTCACCATTTTAGTGTGAAGACGTGTGTCTTACAATTCCTTTGAGGTGGTCTTCGAATCCTGTGACTTCTTCTAGCTATTCGGAGTAAAGAAGCTCCTCGAGGACATCGTGGAAGGAGTGTTGAAAAATGTTAGGCCATTGCTAGTGTCCGAATATCCAAAAGGTTTGGAAGAAAAATTAAAATATTTTGAAACCATAGTGTCATTGCATCAGGAAAGTGGGAAGGCTTGGTGGGGTTTTCAGAACCACCCTTGCAAAACATTTCTTTAACAGTCGGAGATCAAACTACAAAAGGTCTTGTTTTTTATTTAAACTCACAGGAAAATGCTTAACTACCTTTCGGAGTGACCTTCTGAAGTGCCTTATTCAATTGAATAAGGAAATATGCAGCACTAATAAAGGAAAAGGTGAGCTCACAAGGTATCTCCCATCATCTCATGCTCTCATTATTTTAGATGATGTGGATCATATTCAGCAGCTAGATGCATTACTTTTGAATTCTTAAAACATTACAAAAATGAATTTGGTTTCTAACAGCTCCGTGTGACTTAATTCAGGTGCGTGGTGTTGTCGCATAGAATGTCTAAACACCATGACAACAGTTCAAATCGGGGGTTGTCACCCTAATCCCCAATCTCTCCGTTTAAGTTGTCTCCCTGCAGCAGGCTAAGGGGGGCAGACCCTATGGAAAAATGGAATGAAGAAGAACTAGTTGGAAACCAACCAATTTGGGGAGACACAATGAAGCGACCAAGTACTTGATTAAGATTTAGCAAGATTTATAGGGTTTGATTAGATTTTAGACGATTGATACCAGTGCCTTATGGATTCAACGATCTTGCTAGGGAAATTTAAGACCAAATAATCAATTAGCGACTATTGCTTAGATGAATTACTATCTTATATGAAATGCAGATCCTAAAACTAATGTGAGATGCAAGAATCTTGGTTAATTTTAGTTAAATGCCTACTTAAATGTGAATCATTCGATCCTTTTTGTGTTGAGCCTGATTTCGTAGTAGTTGGCAGAGAGAAGATAAAGTGAAGAACACTAAGGTGTGATTAATGATACTTCTCCTGAAAATCTAACATACTCGATGCCTCTGGCACTACAGAGAGTTGTGGCTCTAACGACTGCAAGGTCACCATTTTAAGTACTATTAAAATAAGACTTCTCAAGCAAAGATGGATGGATATCTATGTCTCCATTGACCAATCTTATGCTTGGAAGTAAATTTTATTATGCAAATGCACCAAAAGATGATATGAAGTTAGACTCAAGGATGGAAAAACACTTGTGTCACAAAATCCCTTAATCACCAGAATAAAATGCTCGCTTTATTGGATGAAGACTTAAAAATAAACCCATGAAAATATTACAATTAAACCACAAGCTTATTTCAAATCTTTTTTGATACAATTATAGCTCAAAGAGAACAAATTATTCTTTGCAATCAATGTCAACATATGCTCAAAAAATATTCATTTTATGGAACAAAAGATATGCATTTTATCACAATTCGATGACAGAGTACTTAATTTTCATAAATTAGTTTTTAGGACAGCAGTAAGAAAAACTTTATGACAGCAGCAATATGACAATGAAAACAGTAAGCTATCGATGCCATATTTCTGCCAAAAATTTACCGAAATGTTTCCAAACTTGCCCACGTGAATTATAAAAACAATTCCAGCCTATTATGATGTGATTTCCATAATTATATTAGATCTAATATACTTATTACAACCAACAATGAAAACATGAAACAAGCCTAATGATGAATGCCCAACTCAAGAAATTAATTCCTTAATGTATTAGACAACTTAGGAACTGATTTTAGGCTAACCCACATGAAATGTTTCCACTGTTATATTTCAGACTCCAGAAACATAACTATTCAGAGATAACAGCCACCCAAAATGTAGATCTAGGCCAAATTTTCTATACACTTCAAACATAAATGACTTATTAATGTATTTAGCAATTTTTTTGGTTAATTTCAAACAATTTGGATGTGTTTTTCACCACTATTAGAAAGGTATATGACTGTTTTAGCAAATATTGAGGAAAAATATGGTTTAGAGATCAAACCCTTAGGCCCTAGGCCTTGAAGATCACTTGCCCAAGTTGCCAAAAAAAAATCAATACCTGAAATAGAATTTTTTACCATATTTTCTGCAAAAACCTACAAATGATCAGCTTCAGAAAATTAAATATTTAGATCAAAAATGGAGCAAGTAGAATCTAGGGCCAATGAGAGCTATCATTATGCCCAACAGAACTAGCGTTGGGCTAGGAGAAGGCAGATCTAGGCTTCGGAGACCCAAAACTTGAAACCCTTGTTCTGAAAAAATTATTTTGCTTCAGATCTTCAAATTTATTGCAAAATCTTTAATGGTTGGCCCTGCAAAAATATTTGAGACAAAATATTGCCCTCCAGGGCCTAGATCTATCTCAAAACCCCCAGATCTGCTTGAAAAAATCTCAGATCTGAAGATTTACTTGGTTGATTTCCTAGCTCTATTCTTGCAAACAATCTTTGAGCCCAGATCTTCCCCTCAAGGGTCTATATCTAGCTCAGATCTGAAGATTTTCTTGGCTGATTTATCAGATCTATTCACGCATAAGTGAAAAGAGAAAAACCCAATACCCAATATGTACAAAAATAGAGAAAATCCCCAAAACCTAAGCGTTAAAATTCAAAATTATGTTACAAAATTTCAGATATACACAAGTAAATAACATATCTATACAAATAATTTACAGATCCATATAGATTATTTATAGATCTACCAAATCTAAAGAGCATGAGTCCAACTCCACTCCCATATCTAATAATCTAAGGCTCTTAATAGCCATATCTATCAAAATTTCCACAAAATATTTAAAATATTTTGAAATTTTAGAGAGGTACTAGCCCAAAAACACCCTGCAGAAAAAATATTAACATTAGATAAATCCCGAGGATTAAATGAAGTAGGCTCTTCAGAACATATGTGTTGAGAGTTGGTTGGTCCAACTGAAGACTATCCCCAAATGCTCAATGTGAACCTGAGATATCTTCTGCAAACACTAGATCAACCATCAAATCAATTAGAGAAACAGAACAACAATAAAATTCTAAAGAAATAGAGATATGTTCTACTTCAATCAAAATTTAAAATGTTACCCTAGATCCAACAAATTAAATAAGATATCTGTATTCAGATTATTCTAAGATAGTTGTTGGACACCTAATCCTCAATGGGTTAGTGTGGAAGCTAAATGGACAAAAGGAGTCCAAGAGACCTTGGGATGTGAAACCCAACAGTCACATAATGTACTATAAATGTATATCTCTTGTTCATAAAAATTGTACTCTCATGATTTATCTTTCATATTGTTCTTGCTACCCATGTGTGTTTAACATGGTATCAGAGCGGGCGATTGTTGGTCATGCTCCAATTTCAGCGATTTGTTTTATGGCTTTTCTGTGCAAGTCAGTTCTGCATTTCATGAATGTTTTATCAGCAGTATTTTAGCTGCATTCTCTGCGCACAATTCCCCAAATAGAAAATTCTGACATTATTCTCCTGCTCTGACGCTTCCACTGGCCTGAACGCTGCTCCTTTAGCTACTCCACCTGCATACAAAATGCTGCTCTCTGCATACAAAACGCTCCTTCACTCAACGCTATTTGTGCCATTATTTACCTGCGCCCTCTGTCTTTTACAGTCCTGACCCTTGAAATTAGACCTGTGCTCTCTGTCTGACATTCATCTGACATGGGAACGTTTGCGCTGTCCTGACCTGGTTTGAAACGTTTGCGCTGGCATGTTGGTCATCCTAACCTGGTTTGAACGCTGGATGTTTCTTGTTTCAGTTTCATTTGTTTGAAAGCTGGATGCTCTGTTGCTTGATTTCTTGTTGGACGCTTTGTATGTAGTTGGGGCCAAGTCTGTTCTATCATTGCTCGACACACCATGATGGGCACCGTAAAGGGTTCAACCTTGAAATGCAGCTGCTCTTTCCAAGATTTCGTATGACTGACATGAGATGTGCCGCTGATCCGCTTCTTTTCGTTTGGCCTTCGCGTGCCAGAGGCTTCTTTTCATTTGGGCTTATATCCTTTTATGGGCACTATTGCATGAACGGATGTGTTGTCCATTTTTTTCACTGGATCCTCCAGCATTGTTTGGAGAAACAATAGTGGAGGAAAAGTGGAAGTTGGGCAAGTCGTGACAAAGGGTTTCAAATTGCTACAGGATTTCACATTTCTCTTATTTCAGTGATGACCTCAAACTCCCTCAAATTCTGAAATACTATCAAACGCAGTGGGGACTCTGTGGATTGAGACCTCGGAGGCCGCGAAGGGCACGGAGGGCACTGATAAGGCCATCCTGGATATGACTATCGATGGCTTTTAATCATAGACGAGCGAGAACTACGATAAATTATTTCTAGCTCTGTGAGGCTTTTTAATTGTATCGACGGAGAATTGAGGCAACCGTAATTTGGACTCTCGTCAACAAAGTGTCTGCTCATGGTTTCGAGGCAGAACATTGCTATCAAATCTGAGGCGCACTTTGAGAGTTTGAGGGCAAGATCTACGTGAAAACCAACGACGTCAAAGATGTCATCAGACGATGCGAAAGTTGGAGATTTTCCAAAACAATGAAGCAGCGCAATGTAATTTTGACAAATTGAAGCGTCGGTATAATCTGGAGTAGCGGTGTGAATCCTGCATTCATTAATATATTCGTTAATCCTAATGCGGTCATATAAAAACCTGTGTATCTGTACTTTCTTGCCCTGTGTTCATGGTTGTGTTGAATTTTCTGCCGCTCCTGCGCGTTGAGACTTTGACTGGCCGTGGTATACATCGAAAAAACAAATTTCAAGGACTGTGTTGAATGTATGGTTGTGTACAACTCTTATGTGCATTGAACCGTCGCTTACATGTTGTTTGCTTTTCATCGCTGAGCCATTGGAATGGTCAAACATTGCTACCCTAATTAACATACCGATTTTCTTCAAAAGCGAAAGCGTTGGTATTTATCCCCTCTTGTTGAAGTCGATATCACTCAATGTCAAATTGTGGAAGTCTGGCTGAATGTGTGCTCATAGGGTGATAGAAGATTGTTGAGCTACTATACATAGCAATTGGGAGCTCATTGTCATCGTAAGTCCCAGGATAGAATAAACTGAGACTAAGTTCAGTTTGAAGGCTTGTGGGAGTTTGTCTTTGGGGGTTCCTTGTGGAATTCAGGAGCTCGTATTGGCATAAAATTCCAGAAGACCGAGCTTGTCATACTCAGGTGGTTGAAACCACTACTGTACAATGTCATAGGAAAAGGTTGCCCTTGGGTACAATTTCTGGGTATTACAAAAGTGGGAAATCTTCATCTTATACAGTTGAAACTTCTACCGAGGTTCTATATTTCAGTACCGTTTTCTCTTATGTTCCCAGATATCGCTATTTTTAGTTATATCTCTGTGTGAAGCAAATAAATAAGTACTAAACATTATTGATAAGGGTGGATTGATATCTAAAGGAATGTGCATTGGAGGCTAAAACAACAACAACAACAAAAAGGTGGGGAGTGCATTTTTGGTCATTTGATTGTTTTTACAAATACATTGTTGATTTGATTGTCTGAATAATGGAGAAAAATCATGGATTATTAGAGTTATTAAGCACTCTAATCTTATCTACTGATGGAAGTACAGTTAAAGTCAACAAAAACACTCTCAGAGATATTCAAAAATCTTTACAATATGCACAGGAAAAGATTGATTTTTTGCAGCTTGAATCTCAGCTACAGCAAGAAGAATTAAAACAGAGGAGTCATTCTGGACATGTTTCTGTTCAGAACATTAAGACTGCAACCCATAAACAGCAAGTCAATAATGTTACAGTTCATTCAGATAAAGCAGCAAGGTTACATGCAGATGCAGAGGTTCAGCTTGCACTTCCCAAGCCCATCATCAGACCTTGGGAACAGCTTGTCCACAACAAGCATAGAACTGGTCTTGGATATGACATGGACTTGTCCTTTCATATTCCAGATTACTCAAATCCCATTCAGTTTCAGAGTGCTAGATTTATTCATGACAGTTCACCTGCTCCTCATGACAGTTCACCTCCAGCTGTTCCAGATTCTACCCCTCTTCCACAGCAACAACAACAGATTGCAAAATGCTAACACTGTGACCGAGTTGGCCATATGAAAGATCGTTGTTTTGATCTTCATCCATGTAAGCACTGTCATAAAACCAATCATTCTTCACACAGATGCTTCAGAAACAAACGTCCTGCAAGAACAAAGATTCATCTTGGATGGATCGCTTCTTGGCAATGGGCATCAACAGCCAAGAAGATATTCCAAACACATGTTAGAACTTGTTCCAGAATATTGAATAGTCTTGCAGTTGAGTATTCTCCATCTTCTCACCTTGTATATGACAGGGGGGAAATGATGGTCATCTACAAGCTTCAAAGCCACATCAAGCGAGCTTGAGCCACAACCTGCCAAACCAGTTCCAGAGTTGTAGCCAGAGACAAAGATTCCTGTGAACATGCCTTCAGTTGGTAATCTGGGACACTTCCTCTAGTAGAAGACTTCAGCTTCTTGCCAGCTTTGGAAGAATTCCAAGAACACAATTGAGAACACTTCCTCTAGCAGAAGACACCAGCTTCTTGCCAGTTTTGGAAGAGTTCCAGGAACTGCACTAAGCATTCCAATGTTGGTGGTCATCCTTAAACCACCACCCTTTATACCAACATTTCATAGAGCACATTCAGCCTAGTGCTGCCATGCATTTTTTACACATTTTGTATTACAGCTCTCTTCTTGGACTCATACATAACCCTTCGGATTAAGGGGGGGAATGTTGGACACATAATCCTCAATGGGTTAGTGTGGAAGCCGAATGGACAAAAAGAGTCCAAGAGACCTTGGGATGTGAAACCCAACAGTCACATAATGTACTATAAGTGTATATCTCTTGTTAATAAAAATTGTACTCTCATGATTTATCTTTCATATTGTTCTTGCTACCCATGTGTGTTTAACAATAGTTATTGATTCATAGTTTTCACATAATATTAAGAGAAAATGAAAACAATGTTACAATAAATTCATGAAGAGGAACACTACAGCACATTGAAACCTCAAAGACTTTTGAATTAAGTAAAAAAAGTATACAAGAGAGCTTGAGAGCTTAGTACACGATCAAAAGATCAGATGGATCAATTGACAAATGACCTCTATTTAAAGATAAATATTCCAACCGCTAATTCGAGTGATCCTCTTCAAAGCGATCTTGACCATTGATGAAGATTAAAATTTCTTTTAATCTCACCCGTCAAAATATTAAATTCTTGAGGAAATTCTAATTTTTCAAATAAATGTATTTTGATTCACTCAAAAATAAAAAATAAAAATTGAGTTAATTTCCTCAAAATTTTGACTTTGACTTAAACCCAGGGACCAAAGGCTTAAAATTTAGCAAAATAATTAATTTACCTTAGTCCAAGGACCTTTTAAAATTTGAATTTTAAAGGACCGATGAATTTTTCCTTTGGAGAATTTAAATTTACATAGGACCTAGAATTAATTAAATTTTTGGCTTAGGATTTTAATTAATTTTTTGGCCAAAAATTTTAATTAATTAACTTATAAGAAGATAAATTATTTTTCCAACTCTTAAGACACTTTACATCATAATTTTCATATCTTTTACATCATAAGGGGGAAAACCCATTTGAAATAGACCCTCACAGACTACCCATTTCTTCGACACAAATATAATCTAGAAGACCAAGGAATTTGTAATAAAATAACCTAACCAAATAGTTAGGATTATTCCCAAATCACTTTTACATAGACTCGATCTATAGCATTAGGACTCACTAAGATCCCAGTGACAAAATATATTTTGGCTTTGGGGCAAGACTGAAGGAAAAATCTGCTAACCATCCGAGAATGGATTGATGAGACAAAAATCTCCTAGAATGTAGGTCGTCACCAAAAATTAGGTTTGCCTAGGAAATTACATACATGACACAGATCTGCTGAGATTATTTACATCATATACATGCAAAATGGGTTTACATTATAACATGAAGATCATACTGATGATGATAGCTGGACGGAACAGGCACATCGATCAGGCGCTATCCCTTTTGTGAAAAAGGGGGTGTACTACTATGGGTTGTTGACATGTAGTGGTCAAAATCTGGTTGTACTTGGGAACACATTGTTGCACCGGAGGAATGTGAGAATCCAGAATCTGCATCCATGCAACACACAATATAACATAAGTAGCGTCCATCAAAAAATAATCATATAACATTAAGCACAGGAAATATATAAGATCTGCATTTTTTAACTATCCTAATAACATGAAAAACACAAATTTAACTACAAATTGAAATACTGAAATAATAGGGTATAAGGTTAGAAATACAATACAAAGATGCCCCATGGTATCAGATGTATTCAATATAGTGCATTCAGAGCATTTTCCTGCTTTCAGGAAAATCTGTTGGTTGTTTCTCAGATGTGCCATGTCCAATCTTGCACAGGATAGGACTTTTTCCTATCCAAAAATCAAGCTGCTCACGGCCATCAGATGCATCAAACCACATCCTCATTCTCTTTTTCTTGCACTTTTTCTTTGTGGCAGGTTGTATCACTGATGATGTGGAACATTCTGCTTCAAAACTCGCAGATGAAGTATGTAATATATGCATGACATGTCTCTCTTCATTCTGCATTTGCTCTATCAAGAATGATGGATCAATCTCACAGGTGTCATGACTTATAACTTGACCTTTTATGACTGGTGGATCAACCATGTGAGCATCAACCTGATTCTTATTAATTTCCATTTTATCTGGGTCACCTTCAATTAGCCACTTTTCAATGAAACAAATGACCTCTTCATAATAATATGGAGCTTGTTGCATTAGAAAAGGAGGCTTATGATCTATTTGTGTTTCTTTGTTTCTTTCATCCTCTGACCGATGTTGAAATTTCTGTACCTTTATTGTTATGGAATCCATCTGGTTAGAGCATTCAAACTTCAAAGCATTGATTTCCTTGGCATGTTTTTACTCCATGGTCAATAACCTATTCTGAAGACATATCTGACCAACTTCCATATCTTTTATTACTTTTTCATTATCTTCTTTTATGGTCATCAAGCAATTTTGCATAGAGCTCATTTCTCTATCATGATTAGCTTTCATGGTTTCCATTTCCTTAGCATGTTTTTCTTTCATGACCAGTAAATAGTTTTGCATGGAAGTCCTTTCTTTCTCATGATGAGCCTCCATATTCTGAGCACACTTTACTACTGCGGTGGCTACATGATCAGAGTGTTTAATTTTCATGATTTCCATCTCTTTATCACGTTTTTCCAGTTGGGCGTACAAAGTTCTCATATCCTTGGCGTAATCAACTATCAATTTTTCTTAACTAAGCTCAATATTTTTTACCAGATGCATTTGACTGAACTGCATGTCTCTAACCAGCTGCCTTAGTTCTTCTATAAGATGTTTATCATTCTCCCTTTCATTGTCGACACTGATTTGATAACTTGTTCCTGCTTTTCCACTATCATGAATTTGTCTTGCAATGATACAAGTGGATAGCACATTCTAATATGGAGAATTGTCTTGAAATCTTTCATTGACAGCTGGCTTCTTTACAAGATCACTCTCATTTTGTTGCATAATGTTAGGGGCATAAGGTGAGCTACCTTGATCACCATATCTATCTGTAAAAGCATTGATGATGTCTTGTAAATAAACGAATCCAGGACAATTATGAAACCAATTCAAAGCATCACCCTCTAAAGAAAAGGCAAATAGACACATTTTGACATCTTCATGTTTATATTGGGGAGAACTAAAACTTTTGATTATTTTATGAGTAAACCTGCATAGATGCTTTCTAACAGTCACTGAATCACCACCTGAGAACAAAGGAAATTTATGAATGGCCTCTTCTAGCATATCATGGAGAAAATTAGTAAAATGACACTGGGTAAACAATTCATCCATGGTAACTTGATTAAAGGGATAAGAAGGGACCACATGGATGCTAGAGAGAGACCCCTACTCAAGAAAATCAAGAGATCCACAAGAAGTGAGCTTCTATTAGAAATTCTTGTAAGAAATGAAAGAAGTGGAGTTTCCACTTGAACATGAATCCAGCTCTAGGATCCAAAAGGCAAAAACAACTGGATATAAGGGAGGGCTTCTTGTTTGAGAAATAATAAATGAAATAAGTGGAGTCGCCACCCAAACAAGAAATGAACTGATATGTCCAAGTGCTAAAAGTGCAGATGAAACGATTAATGAAATGAAAAAAGATGAAGTGATGAAAAGATCAAATGATGCCAAAAAATGTTGTGTTGCTTTACAGGCTAATGAATGGCGGAAAATATGAGATGATTAAAATTGTAAAGGAGACCAAGGACAGAAAAACTCTATCCCCAGCAACGGTGCCAAAAAATGTTTCCGTTGCCGACTGAAATGAAAATATGAGAAATGAGAAGAATGATGAGGAAATTTCATTGAAACGCCGAGAATAAAATGTCCCCGACAATGATGCCAAAACATGTTGTCATTGCTGGCTAAAATGAAGGATAGGAAGATGAAAGATGAATGTCATAGAGCAAGGCCCAATAAATTGGTCCTCGGAAACGATGCCAAAAAATGTTGTCGCACAGAATGTCTAGGCACCATGACAACGGTTCAGATCGGGGGTTGTCATCCTGATCCCCAATCTATCTATTTAAGTTGTCTCCCTACAGCAAGATAAGGGGGTAGACCCTACGAAAAAATGGAATGAAGAAGAACTAGTTGGGAACCAACCAGTTCGGGGAGACACAGTGAAGCAACCAAGTACTTGATTAATATTTAGAAAGATTTATAGGCTTTGATTAGATTTTAAACGATTGATACCAGTGCTTTATGGAGTCAACGATATTGCTAGGGAACTTAACCAAGTAATCAGTTAGCGAATGTTGCTTAGATGAATTACTATATTATATGAAATGCAGATCTTAAAACTAATGTGAGATGCAAGAATCTTGGTTAATTTTAGTTAAATGCATACATAAATGTGAATCCTTCAATCCTTTCTGTGTTGAGCCCAATTTCGTAGTAATTGGCAAAGAGAAGAGAAGGCGAAGCACACTAAGGTGTGATTAAAGATACCTCTCATGAAAATCTAAGATACCCAGTGCCTCTGGCGATGCAAAGAGCAATGGCTATGACAATTGCAAGGTCACCATTTTAAGTACTATTAAAAGCAAGCTTCTCAAGCAAAGATGGATGGATATCTATGTCTCTATCGATGAAGCTTATGCTTGGAAGTAAATTTTGTTATGCAAAGCTAACTTACATGCAAATACACCAGAAGATGAGATGAAGTTAGCCTCGAGGATGTGAAAACACTTGTGTCGAAAAATCCCTTAGTCACCAAAATAAAATGCTCACTTTATTGGATGAAGACTTAAAAATAAACCCATGAAAATATTACAATTAAACCACAAGCTTATTTCAAATATTTTTTGATATAATTATAGCTCAAAGAGAAAAAACTTCTTTGCAATCAATGTCAACAGATGCTCAAAAAGTACTCAATTTACGAAACGAGAGATACACATTTTCTCACAATTCCATGACAAAGTACTTAATTTTCAGAAATTAGTTTTTAGGACAGTAGTAAGAAAAACTTTATGACAGCAGCAATATGACAATGAAATAGTAAGCTATCAATGATATCTTTATGCCAAAATTTTACTGAAAAGTTTCCAAACTTGCCCACATGAATTATAAAAAATAATTCAGCCTGTTATGATGTGATTTCCATAATTATATCAGATCTGATATACTTATTACAGCTAGCAATTAAAACATGAAATAAGCCTAATGATGAATGCCCAACTCAAGAAATTAATTCCCTAATGTATTAGACAACTTAGGAACTGATTTTAGCCTAACCCACATCAAATTTTGCCACTGTTATATTTTAGACTTCAGAAACAGAATTAAACAGAGATAACAGCCACCCTAAATGTAGATCTAGGCCAAATTTGTATACACATCAAACATAAATGACTTATTAATGTTTTAGCAATTTTTTTAGTTAATTTCAAACCACTCAGATGTGTTTTTCACCACTATTAGAAAGCTATATGACCGCTGTAGCAAACAGTGAGGAAGAAGATGGTTTAGAGATCAAACCCTTAGGCCCTAGGCTTTGAAAATCACTTGCCCAAGTTGCCAAAAAAAAATTCAATACTTGAAACACAATTTTACCAAATTTTCTGCAAAAACCCACCAATGATCAACTTCGAAAAATTAAATATTTAGATCAAAAATGGAGCAAGGGGAATCTAGAGCCAATGAGATCTAGCACCAGGCCCAATAGAACTAGCGTTGTTGATGCAGGAGCATCTAGGCTTAGCCAACAATGTGAAGGTTTGTTCACATGTGTTGGCTAAACGAGTTGAATTTCACTAGCATGAGTGGAAAAGTCAGTTTTAACTGAGAGGGTTGGATCTCTCAAGAAAATGATTTGTATTTCATTATTGCAATAGTTAGGAAATTGTCTTATTTTAGATTAAGGGATAAGTTGTTAGCATAGGTGTGCACTGGAGCTTGATAATAGAGATTTGATGGTTAGAATGATCAAAATAGAGATTGAGTTGTTAACAGAGTTAGAATAGGATCTGATTCATAAAAATAAAAAATTGTAATGGAAAGAGAGAGCGGAGATGATAAAGGATTGAGCGAGGCAAGAGTCGAGTGATAGAGAGGGTTTTTCAAGATTGAAACAGGGATCTGCCAAGTGTGTAATCGAGCTAAAGGCTGAGACTCTATAACTATTATAGCATTGAATAATTGATGTCGCATGCAATTATGTGTCGATTCTATTGAGAACTATTATTTTGCCTCTGTTTATTCGTATTCTAAACAAAATCAAGAATTTCCTCAGTTTCATGCTTTAAGTCACAAATCCTAGCGTTCAAAGGATAATTGCGGTCCTTAATGTTAATAACCATGGCTGAAGCCACATAAATCCTAGCTGTTGATCCAAGTTCCAAACAACAGTGCGATATCACGCCGACCGTTGGATTATGCTGCATCGCATTGTAAATAATTCATTTGTATGTGAAAGAACTAGGCCTTAAGGAAATGTGATGTGCAATCACTGATTTATCGCATCACAATATTCTATCGTCAAGTGAATGGACCTCAGGCCTTAAGACCATGCAATGTGTGATCGTTGATCAACCGCATCGCAATATTTCATTTATAATTGAATGGACCTTGGGCATTAGGGAAGTGTGATATGTGATGTCTGACTCGATCACTGAGTAATTCACATCGCAACATTGCATGTGGATGTACTGGGCCTAAGCACTTGCCAACTACGATTTGCGATTGCAATATGTTGTGAACCGTCAGATCAATTTTGTTGTGATCTATGGTATAGTACCACCAAGTAGCCCTATTGAAAGAGGAAATATCAGTTGTGGAATATAAAAGAGGGAATTAGAGTGGTGCAGTTGAAGTTCCCGAATATAAAGGGAAAAGGTAATGCGGGGTTGATTGTTGATAAAAAGAAGAACAATTGACCTCCTGCGTCATTTGTGGTATTAGAGCACAAAGATTAAGGTTGATTGCAGTAAACATGCCGCTGAGGAGAGGAGATGGAATTGGTCAAGGAAGGCCTGAAGCAAATGCAGTTCTGCTGGAAAAGATCCAGAGTTTGTGTACGAGGATGGAAACAATTGAGACTACTCAGAGAAGAACACCTGATGAAGGAGTTGACAGTGCTAAAGAAGAATCTTCTAAGGAAGAAGAATAGGAGGAAAATGAAACTACCAGAGTTATTATGGAGGGAGTCCTAATGCAGAAGAGTTAATGGATTGGATTAGTTTTACATAAATATTTTGACTATGAAGAGGAAGTTGATGACAAAAATAAGGTGAAATTTGCAATTACCAGATTGAAGGGTCAAGCAACTATTTGGTGGGATGAACTACAAACATCCAAAAAAAGGAAAGGAAATTCAAAGATCAAGCAATGAGACAAAATGGTGAGTAAAATGAAAGCTAAATTTATGCATAAAGATTATCAGTTAAATCTTTTTAAACAGTTACAAAATTTAAGGCAAAAAGGAATGTATGTTAAAGAATACACAGAAGAGTTTTATAGATTGAGAATTAGAGGAGGACATGCAAATGATGACATGGAGAAGGTAGCCAGATATATCAATGGCTTAAGATATGACATATAGGATGAGATCAGCTTGCTAAGTCTGAAGACTATTGAGGATGCCTATCAAGCAGGTTTGAAGGCAGAAGAGATGATGTTGAGAAAACAAAATCAGAGGAATAGAGGAAGAAGTTAGTAAGAGGTAGAGGAACTACCAGACCAAGGGGACAGTAACATTAGCATGAAGCAGGCATTTCAAGTAGTACACCACCATAGAGGGGAGATTCTAATAAAGGAATATTTTCACCCAGAGGAAGAGGTCGAGGAAGAGATATTCAGTGTTACACATGTGGAGAAGGGGGACATGGAACATGGGACTATCCTCATAATAAAATAGCAAGTTAGAGGAATGTGAATGTGGCTAAGGCAAAGCAAGGAACACCTCGAATCATAGAAAAGGAAGATTCCCCTGAAGTAGGAGAATCTGTTAGGCCCCTATACTACTAGTGTAGGGGCCTAACAGAATCCCTGTTGTTGAAAAGGGCATTACTTAAGGCAAAGAAAGAGACTGAAGAACCAACGTAGAGGAAGAGTTTATTCAGAACTACATGTAAATCCAAAGGTAAATGTTGTAAAGTGATAATTGACAATGGAAGCACTAATAACCTTGTTTCTATAGAAATGGTGGACAAGCTAGGATTAGCAAAGACAACACACTTTACTCCTTACAAAGTGTCATGGTTGCAGAAAGGACATTAGATTATTGTGACAGAACAATGCAAGGTAGAGATACAAATTGGTACGTATAAGGATGTGATATTATGTGATGTAATGCCAATGGATTTATGCCATGTATTGCTGGGAAGACCGTGGAAGTTCAATCAGAAAGTTATTCATGATGGGAGGAAAAACACATATACTCTGGAGAAGGATGGAAATAAACATACACCTCTGCCATTGAAGGATGATGATGACAAAGGAGTGCATGGAAATAGTGTTATGGTGATGAGTGGAAAGGAGTTGTTACAAGCGGTTGGAAAATGTGAAGAAATGAAATTTTCTGTCATAGGGAGTGTTGAGTATTGAAAATGACATTCATTTCCATTACACTTTCACTATTATGTCCATTATATCACCTCCATTTCACTACTATGTCACCACATTCATCCCACTTTCATTATCATTGGGCCACCTTTATGTTTTCCCAATCTTTATTATTTCTAAGCCTTTTAAGTGAATTTGTGGTTAAAAATTAGAAAATAATGTGCATATGCTTATACCTAACAAATGGGTTGAGATTGTTGACATGTGTAGGTTGAAAGGAGGCTTCTAGAAAACCCTTATGTGGCACCCCAAGGCCAAATTCGAATTTGAGTGGAAAGAATCATGGGATCATGAGGATATGTGTCACATCTCCTAATTGTATTGTAACTCTAAGAAGACATGTGTCATATCAGTTCCTATTTTGATTAGGACTCTAGAGGTAAAGGGAGAGATTCATGGATTCTCATTAATGAGATGGCTCTCATCTTTTTGTATAAATAGGAGATCTCTCTCCTTCATTTGTTAGTCCTCTTTAGCTTAGAGTTTGGAGTTCTTAAGTCTTTTTAGCTTGTGAGTTTGTAGTTCTTCCTTGATGGCTTTTGAAAGCTTTGGAGAGCTTTGTTGTACTTTGTAATTTTGAAGAATTTGAATAAAGCTTTGATGTTCTCAACATGGAAGGAGATGTGAAGTAGATGTCATGGAGCACATTAGAATGTAAGGTAGAGTAGATTTTATTTTGTAATTTTGCTTTGATTTCATTATGTCATTTAATTGCTTTCAAGTTTGATAGATTAGATTTTTCATTCATGCAATTTTAATTCATGCAAGTGTGTTCAACCGGTTGATTGTAGGTTAATAATGCACATAGCTTTTTAATGACTAATGACATGATGGAATCATCTTGTCCTTTTGCTGATTTATTTTTTTGAGTTCTAATTCCAGTATTGTTATTTATTTCAGTTTTGTTTTGCTCATTTACTTTCATGCAATTTAGATATCATATTACTCAACTTGTTCATGATTGCTTCCCATAAGGTACATTGAGCTGAAGGGTAAAGGATCAGAAGAGTTGAAGTAGTGTGATTAGTTTCCTTTATGCAATTTAGATATCATATTGCTTAACTTGTTCATGATTGCTTCCCATAAGGTAGATTGAGCTGAAGGGTAAAGGATCAGAAGAGTTGAAGTAGTGTGATTAGTTTCCTTTATGCAATTTAGATATCATATTGTTTAACTTGTTCATGATTGCTTCCCATAAGGTAGATTGAGCTGAAGGGTAAAGGATCAGAAGAGTTGAAGTAGTGTGAATTAGTTGCTTTGCTTTCAGTCTTTGAGTTGCTTTAAGTTCAGTTTTTACTTTCTTCAGTTTTCTTTTTATACACCAGCAAGGATACTGGGTTTCATAGTCACTAGCTCATTGATTGGTTATTGCATTCTATTTTGATTGAAGTAGCTGCATATTTACACTTTTGTTTAAGTACTAATTCCATCAATAACATGTTTTAAGATCTTTTGAAGTGCTAAGTTTTGGAAGTTACCATTAGGGACATAGGCCTTGTCTTGAAATCTCTATCCATAATTGTCCTTTAAAATTATTCTTAAGACCTTAGAATAGGATTTCCATTTGCATTAGACACTTTAGGAAACCAACAAAAACAAAACCCCAAAACAAAATAAAATCTATAAAACAACGAAGTAAGAAAATGGTTAACTAAGCACATATGGTGCACCACACTTCATCAGTTTACGATACCCAGATTGATAATTTATGTAGAGCAATTTAAGACGTTAAATTGACTAGACAGGGAGACCTAAGGTAATTTTAACTTCCACAAACTTAGATGATTTACCTAAAGAAATCAAAACTCTTTTAAATGATTTTGCTGATATTATTATGGATGAGTTGCCAAATGCATTACCACCAATCAGGAGTATTAGTCGTCATATTGATCTAATACCAAGAGCAAGTTTACCAAACAAAGAAGCGTACAGATTAACTCCTCAAGAGAATGCGGAAGTTCGAAGACATGTGCAAGAACTGGTGGATAAGGGACTAATCAGAGAGAGTCTTAATCCATATGCTGTACCAATAGTACTTAGTCCAAAGAAAGGAGGTGAATGGCGTATGTGTATAGATTCCATAGCCATAAACAAAATCACTATCAGGTATAGATTTCCTTTGCCATGTATGGATGATTTGATGGATTGTATGAGAGGTTCAAAGTATTTTACTAAAATAGATTTGAAGAGTGGATATCATCAAATAAGAATTAGAGAAGGAGATGAATGGAAGACTGCATTTAAAACAAACAGTGGGTTGTAAGAGTGGTTAATGATGCCTTTTGGACTCACTAATGCACCTACCACATCCATGAGATTGATGAATGAATTCTTGAAGGAATATGCAGGAAATTTTGTTATTGTTTATCTTGATGATATTCTAGTTTTTAGTAAAAGTAAAAAAAGAACATCTAGAGCATATTAAATTGGTTTTAAAAACTCTCCAGAAAGAGAAACTACTGATAAATCTAAAGAATGTAGTTTCATGAAAGAAGAATTAATTTACTTGGGATTTGTAGTTTCTAAAGAAGGGTTGAAAATGCATCCAGAGAAAGTCCAAGAAATTTGGAACTGGCCTATTCCCAAGAATATATTTTAGGTAAGAAGTTTTCATAGTCTTGCAAGTTTTTACAGGAAATTTATCAAAGGTTTTAGTCAAATTTGTGCACCAATTATTGAAACAATCAAGGAAACTAATCAGTCGTTCAAGTGGACAGAAGCAACACATAGGAATTTTAATTTGCTGAAGAGGAAAATCACAGAGAAACTAGTTTTAGCTTTACCCGATTTTGGAAAAGTATTTCAAGTTGAAACAGATGCTAGTGGAGTTACAATTGGAGCAGTTTAGGTCAGGAATAGAGAAAAAT
Organism: Pinus tabuliformis; assembly: GCA_031772625.1. Taxonomy (NCBI): domain Eukaryota; kingdom Viridiplantae; phylum Streptophyta; class Pinopsida; order Pinales; family Pinaceae; genus Pinus; species Pinus tabuliformis. Next base: position 1,303,362,629 of record CM062820.1, read on the forward strand.
AGCGTACTTCAGTGAGAAAATAAATGAAGCAAAGAAGAAGTATTCTTCTTACAATAAAGAATTTTATGCTATTGTACAAGCCTTAAAAAAATGGAGACATTATTTGCTGCCAAAGGAGTTTATATTGTATTATGACAATCATGCATTACAGTTCATAAACAACCCGCCAAAATTAGACTAGAAACATGCCAAGTGGGTAGAGTTTTTGCAGAGATTTATTTTTATGATAAAGCACACAAGTGGTAAGTTAAACAAAGCCATTGATGTGTTAAGCAGGGTAAATTCATTGTGCAAGAATTAAAAGTTGGTGTTGTAGGATTTGAAGAAATGGTTGAAATGCACAAAGATGATGTAGATTTCAAAGATATATATACAACAGTACAAAATCCAATAGTTCATAACAGAATTCAGTGGTTAGATTATCTTATCCAAGGGGGTTTATTATTTAAAGGCAACAAGTTGTGCATTCCCAAATGTTCTATGAGGGAAAACATAATAAAGGAGAAACATAGTGAAGGATTATATTATCACTTTGGACAAGACAAAACCTTTTCTCAGGTAAATGCTTTTTATTATTGACAAAAAATGCAAATTGATGTTAAGATATTTGTTGAGAAGTGCAGGATATGTCAGCATGCTAAAGGGAGAAGCCAGAATACAGGATTGTACCAGCCATTACCAATACCAGATTGACCATGGGATGCAATTAGCATGGATTTTATTTTGGGATTACCTAAAAATCAAAGATGGAATGATTCCATTTATGTTTTGGTAGATAGATTTTCCAAGACGGCACATTTCATTGCTTGTAAGAAGACTAGTGATGTAACACATATAGCTAATCTATTTTTTTCAGAAATTGTAAGATTACATGGATTGCCTCTAACTATTGTGTCTGATAGAGATACAAAGTTTGTACGGTGTTTCTGGAGAACTCTTTGGAAGAAACTAGGAGCTAACCTTAGTTTCAGTTTAGCATACCATCCTCAAACAAATGGACAGACCGAAGTAGTAAACAGGAGCTTTAGAAACATATTGAGAAGTTTAGTGTATCAAAATCCTAAGCAGTGGGATTTACCACTAGCTCAGGCTGAGTTTGCTTATAATGACACTCCAAACCGAAGTACTGGAATGAGTCCATTTCATATTGTTTTTGGGATGAATCTAAGAGGTGTGTATGAGCTAACAAATTTGGGTAAACAGGATACAAGAAGTGTAAAAGCCGAAGAGTTTGCAGAGCAGATGCAGAGACTACAAGAAGATGTCAAAGGTGGATTGTAGGAAAGCAATGGCAAATACAAACAGAGTAGATATGAAAAGAAGAGAGAAAGAATTCCAAGTGGGAGATTTAGTGATGGTGAGAAAAGAAATATTTCCTGCTAAGATTTACAATAAACTAAAGATGAAGAAAATAGGACCACGTAGAATTGTAATAAAGTTTTCAACTAATGCTTATGAAATTTAATTGCCAGAAGGGATTGGAATATCACCTATCTTCAATGTTGCAGATTTGTATCCATACAAAGACATAGAGACAGAGCTATAGGAGGAAACTACAGAAGATGAAGTTAAAACTTTGAATTGGGAAGAACAAATGCCAAAGACAGTTAAGAAAGAGGTGGAAGTTGTTTTGGAGAAAAGAGTATCTAAAAAAACCATAGGACAGGTTTATTTTCAATATCTAGTCAAATGGAAAGTACAGCCAATGGAAGATGCTAGCTGGTTGACAACAACAGAGTTGTAGAAGTATGGAGTAAGCCTTGAAAGTATGAGGGATGATTCTTTTCGTCCCCGGGAGTGTGATGCAGGAGCATCTGGACTTAGCCAACAATGTGAAGGTTTGTTCACATGTTGTGGCTAAACGAGTTGAATTTCACTGGACTGAGTGGTTAAAAGTCAGTTTTAATTGAGAGGGTTGGATCTCTTAAGAAAATGATCTGTATTTCATTATTGTAATAGTTAGGAAATTGTCTTATTTTAGATTAATGGATAAGTTGTTAGCATAGGTGTGCACTAGAGCTTGAAAATAGAGATTTGATGGTTAGAATGATCAAAATAGAGATTGAGTTGTTAACAGAGTTAGAATAGGATCTAACTCATAAAATGAAAAAATTGTAATGGAAAGAGAGAGCGGAGATGATAGAGGATTGAGCAAGGCGAGAGTCGAGTGATAGAGAGGGTTTTTCAAGATTGAAACAGGGGTCTATCAAGCGTGTAATCAAGCCAAAGGCCGAGACTCTGTAACTATTATCGTATTGAATAATTAATGTCACGTGCAGTTAGGTGTTGATTCTATTGAGAACTCTCGTTTTGTCTTTGTTTATTTGTATATTAAACAAAATCAAGCATTTCATATGTTTCATTCTTTAAGTCATAAATCCCAGCGTTCAAAGGATAATTATGGTCCTTAGTGTTCATAATTGTGGCTGAAGCCGCATAAATCCTAGTCGTCGATCCAAGTTCCAAACAACGATGCGATATCAAGCTGACCATTGGATTATCCCGCATCACATCGTAAATAATTCATTTGTATGTGAAAGAACTAGGCCTTAAGGAAATGCGATGTGCGATCACTGATTTATCACATTGCAATATTCCATCGGCAAGTGAATGGACCTCAGGCCTTAAGACCATGTGATATGCGAACGCTGATCAATTACATCGCAATATTTCGTTTATAATTGAATGGACCTCGGGCATTAGGGAAGTGTGATATGCAATGTCATGTGGATGTACTGGGCCTAAGCACTTGCCAACTACGATTTGCGATTTCGATATGTTGTGGACCATCGGATCAATTGTGTTGTGATCTACGGTATAGTACCACCAAGCGGCCCTATTGAAAGAGGAAATATCAGTTGTGGAACATAAAAGAGGGATCATAGTGGCGGAATAAAAGCGCCCGAATATAAAGGGAAAAGGTAACACGGGGCCGATTGTTGATAAAAAGAAGAACAATTGACCTCTTGCATCATTTGGGCTAGGAGAAGGCAGATATGGGCTTAGGAACCCGAAAACTTGAAACCCTTATTCTGAAAAAATTATTTTGCTTCAGATCTTCAGATTTACTGCAAAATATTTAATGGTTGGCCCTACAAAAATATTTGAGACAAAATATTGCCCTCCAGGACCTAGATCTATCTCAAAACCCCCAGATCTACTTGAGAAAATCTCAGATCTGAAGATTTACATGGTTGATTTCCCAGATCTATTCCTGCAAACAATCTTTGAGCCTATATATTGCCTTCCAGGGTCTAAATCTAGCTCAAATTTGAAGATTTTCTTGACTAATTTCTCAGATCTATTCTTGCACAAGTGAAAAGAGAAAAACCCAATACCCAATATGTACAAAAATAGAGAAAATCCCAAAAACCCAAGTGTTAAAATTCAAAATCATGTTACAAAATTTCATATCTAAACAAGTAAATAACATATCTATACAAATAATTTAATGATCTATCAAATCTGAGGAGTATGAGTCCAACTCCGCTCCCAAATCTAATAATCTAAGACTCTTAATAGCCAGATCTATCAAAATTTCCACAAAATATTTAAAAGATTTTGAAATTTTAGAGAAGTACTAGCCCAAAAACACCCTACAGAAAAAATGTTATCATTAGATAAATCCTAAGGCTTATATGAAGTAGTCTCTTCAGAAAATATGTGTTGATAGTTGGCTGGTCCAACCAAATACTATCCCCAAATGCTCAATGAGAACCTGAGGGATCTTCTGCAAACACTAGATCAACCATAAAATCAAGTAGAGAAATAGAAAAACAATAAAATTATGAAGAAATAGAGATACTTGCTACTTCAATCAAAATTAAAAATGTTACCCTAGATCCAACAAACTGAATAAGATACTTGTATTCAGATTATTCTAAGAAAGCTATTGATTGATAGTTTTCACATAATATTAAGCAGAAACTAAAACAATTTTACCATAAATTCATGAAGAGGAACACTACAGCACGTTGAAACCCCAAAGACTTTTGCATTAATTCCAAAAAGTATACAAGAGAGTTTGAGAGCTTAGTACACGATCAAAAGATCGGATGGATCAATTGAAAAATGACCTCTTATTTAAAGATAAATCTTCCAACGGCTAGTTCGAGTGATCCTCGTCAAAGAAATCTCGACCGTCAATGAATATTAAAATTTCTTTTAATCTCATATGTCGATATATTAAATTCTTGAAGAAATTCGAATTTTTCAATTAAATGAATTTTAATTAACTCAAAAATAAAATTTTGAGTTAATTTCCTAAAAAATTTGACTTTGACTTAAACCCCAGGGACCAAAGGCTTAAAATTTCCAAAATAATTAATTTACCTTAGTCTTGGGACCTCTTAAAATTTGAATTTTAAAGGACCGGCAAAATTTTCCTTTGGAGAATTTAAATTTACCTAGGACCTACAGTTAATTAAATTTATGGCTTAGGATTTTCATTAATTTTTTGGCCAAAAAATTTAATTAATTGACTTATGAGGGGATAAATTATTTTTCCAAACCTCAAGACACTTTACATCATAATTTTCATATATTTTACATCATAAGGGGGAAAACCCATCTGAAATAGACCCTCACAGACTACCCATTTCTGCGACACAAATATAATCCAGAAGACCAAAAAATTTGTAATAAGATAACCTAACCAAATAGTTAGGATTATTCTGAAATCACTTTTACATAGACTCAATCTATAACACTAGGACTCGCCTAAGATCCCAGTGACAAATTACATTCTGGCTTTGGGGTAACACTGAAGGAAAACTCTATCGACCATCCAAGAATGAATCGGTGAGACAACAAACCTCCTATAATGTAGGTTGTCACCAAAAAATTAGGTTTACCTAGGCAATTACATACATGACATAGATCTGCTGAGATTATTTACATCATATACATGCAGAATGGGTTTACATTATAACATGAAGATCAGACTTATGATGATAGCTGGACGGCACGGACACATGCATCAGGCGCTATCCCTTTTGTGAAAAAGGGGGTGTACTGATATGGGTCCATGACACATAGTGGTCAACACGTGAAATTGGCATGGTTCATGGAAATGGCGTGGAAAAACCTTTCGAAAACCTTGCAGAGTTTGCCAACACTAGTTCACTAAATAATTTAAACAGTTTGTAGTTGCTTAGGGCTAAAGGTTGTTTTATTGAATGGCTATTCAAAGTTGGGTAGTTACAACAACTAATATTTCTCCACTAGGAGAACTTTCCATGCTCCTCCTTACCTCCTTCATTTCCAGCAAAGAATTTAAGGTTGTTATATGTAGAGGGGAAAACTTTAGAGACACTTTGGCAACATGAATCTCAAGTAGTCATGTTATTTTTCGATGAAATTGTTGTTTTGTTTTTCATTCAAATTGTAAAAAATTCTTGCACTCATGGTCTATTTGCAGTTCTGAGAAACTGATTCAAAGAATCACATAACAAAGAAAAGAGAATAATAGAACAGCTCTCTCGTAATATCATCATTTATTACGAGGGAGAGATGAGCATTTTATAAACAATGCAAACATTATCCTTATTTTTAATTCCGTAATTACAAAATATATTGCATAAAAATCACATACATTATTAGATAAAGCAAATACATTAAGATGTTTCCTTATTTCTCAATTTTTTAGATGTTTCTGTATTTTCTACTCTTAGATGTTTCCAAGGAAAGGAGTGTGTTTTTTCTTGGTTGCCCAACCAGTTAGAAGTTTCTGATTTGTATAATTGTCTTGGTTGCCCAATTCCTCCCTATTTAGAGCATGAAGCATCCCTGCTTCCTCCACCAAATGAGGGAAAGTGTGTTGCAATGTTTCGACAGTCATCCATTTTTCATGTGCTAGTGTGTGTCCCTTCCGACCAACCAGATAAGATAAGTAAGGCTACTGGCATGTATTCCTTTTCCTAGAGTTAAGAATTGTGTCATTGAGCAAGAGGAGGCTTAAAATCTGGAATATTATCTACCGGATGATGAACTGTAACATATTCCTCAAGGAGAGGTGGTTCAAAGAGCTTGAGATTATTAACATTAAGCACATCGTGGATGCCAAGCTGGGAAGGCAAGTCCAAGCGATATGCATTGTCGCCAATGTGTTCCAGAATAGTATAGGGGCCATATCGTAGAGGTGCTGCTTATGGTGGTGGCCCTTGAAGCGTTGCTTGTCCAGCAAATTTAGACACATCTCCAGGTTGAAAATACAATGGTGTCCGTTGCTTATCATGCCTTTGTTTGGCACAATCTTGGGTTGCCTACAAAGTATCAATTACTTGAGTTTGGCATTGAGATATGGATTTTATGAAACATTGAGCTAATTTTTGTTCCCGTTGTTGATGTGCAGACCCAAAGGGGTGATAGTCAGCTGCATCTCAGAGGGTGCACTTGGTTGAAACCCAAAACAAACCTCAAAAGGGGAGAAACTAGTTGAGGAGTGTGTGTCCCTATTGTAACTGTTATCTCCCCAAGAAACTCTCCTAGGTTGTATCTCAGAGATGCTCGGGAACATTACAAACTCAACAAAAATGTTGGATAAAGGTGGATGAATGGAAGGAATGATGCATATTCAAGCTAGATAACCACTTCTATTATGCTTAACCCCAGACATGGGTGAACACCCCCAGACTACAAGGCTTTAGACCACCAATTACTCATAGTTTAAGGAATAGGTGAACATGGAGAATACTAACCACACCAGCAGATGCACAAGACCATGTGATGGCTGGCTGCAACCAGTAGAAAGGTCTGTAAATCTATTTCCTAATGCACATACAGGATGACAGCTCTTTGGCACCAAGAAAATAGAAACCTGCATACACCTTCAATAATACATACTAGATTCTAACACAGAGGTGGGATGACAACCCCTCTAATGCTAAACATCAAGAGCACATTAAAAATGCATAATAGGCACAGTCTAGAACAAAGAAGAAGTGGAAAGTGAGCAATTAATAGCAAAAGAAGCTTGGATTAGCTGAAAATGAAGACCAGATGTTGCAAGTATCACAGTAGTTACAGTCTCCAGAAGTTGAACTTTACATCAAAACAATATTCATCAACCCTCATTACATCTTGTTTCTAGGTATATATGGAGGTTGATTACAAAAATATATGCTATCCTATGCGTGGAGGGGTCATAATGGACCACCAACCACATTAACTTTTTGATATGGGTCTCTGCTACAATCTGATTGTTTTAATGAACAAAATGACCCTTTTTGGTACTCTGTTGTACTTCACGAACTGGTGGAGTGCTATATTGAAGGAGTTCCATAACTGATAAACGCCATAATCTGCTCAAGGCACGTCCTTTTGGTCCTTCTGGCCATAATGCTCTTGAATTTAGTAGGTGAAGAATAAATGTGCCAAACACTGATAAATGGCCATTTATGTCCTTCAGGAGCATGGTACAGGCTGTGAGCGTAGGCATTATGGAGGAAGATCCACTATTGGAGAGCATGGATCTATGGCAGAGAGCGCTTTGCAATGGCTATAAGGAGGAAGTGGAACAACAAATGTGAGCCGTTGGATGTAACAGACAGAAAATTGAGATAACTTGATAATAGGAATCGAGAGATGGATGATCGGGATAAACGAGGGCCATCGGATCTTATATGGGCAGATCCGATTGTGATCGAGAGCAGAAGAAGCGCGGGAGATAATCAGCGGGGACGGCGGTTTTGGTGGCGAGCGGTATTCCCCAAACCGCCATTCGAAGGTGGGCGGTATTCGTACGCGACCGCGCGATCCAATATAACAGCGACGCGTGGCAGATGGGACCAGCGGGAAACTGCCGTGATCACGAGTTAACGTGTGGGTAGGTTTTTGCGGTGGGAGGTGCGACTGCAGTTGGATCGTGAGATGGACGATCGGACAACGGGAATTAATGCACACATTTTTGAGACTGATGTGATAGGGACAACAACAGTAACAGTGCATGGTTATATGAATATAGTCATATGGGTTTAAACTTCGCACCCGGGGACCTGGGGAAATCTGGGTTTATGGAGAAATTTTGGGGAAAATGGAGGTATCGTGAGTTATAAGAGTGTAAGCGGAGTGATGAGGAATGGGCAGTATGGCTGCTGCAAATCCCCTTCTTTATCATAGACAACCAATTAAGCCTGTGTTTGGCCTTCAAATGTTGAAATTAATAGCAGAGCTAACACTAGCTCCTTTTGGGGATGAGATCCTCCCTGTGAGATCTCAAGAACCTGCAGTTCAATGCCTTCCTGATGAAAACAAATTAGCAAAATTCCTAGTGTTCCATTGGGCATGGAGTCTGACTAAAACTAATAAAACCAAATATTTACAAGCTTTAAGGCCAAAAGACCTTAAATCACATAAATTTTCAGAAAACGCCCATTAATTGGGCCATCAAAAACTGTTTCTCCTCCCATACTTTTTAGTATGAAGGTGTTGTTCCCTTGAATCTGAGAAATTATGAAAGGCCCTGTCCAAAAAGCATCAAATTTTCCATGGTTGCCTTTCTCTTCTTTTAGTGCATCCCATTTAAGGACCAAGTCTCCAACCTGAAAATCATCTGCCTTTGTCTTCCTGTCAAAAGCATCCTTGATATTTCTCTGATGTGCTGCAGACTTTTCAACCAACTGTTCTCTAATATGATGTACCTCTGCTAAATCAATTATCCTTTTTGCCATGTCTTCTTCGTCATTATGTTATGTTTGAAGGAATTTTGCCACAGGGAGAGTTAACTGAATTGGGAATACAACTACAGTACTATATACCAACTTGAAAGGGGAATTCCTTGTGGATCTTTTAATGGTCACTCTATCAGCCAAAGTGCATACTTGATCTTAGAATCCCAATTCTTCTTGTTGTCCTCTAATAATTTCTTAATTATCCCTATCAGGATTTTATTAGAAGATTATACTAGACCATTTCCTTGAGGATAATATGACGTGGAATGAACCAGTTTAATACCCATTGAATCACATATTTCCACCAATTCTTTTGCCCTGAAGGCTACTGCATTATCTATGACTAATTTATGTGGAAAACCAAACCTGGTAAAGATGTTTTCAATTAAAAACTTCATGACTACCTTATGATCATCCTTCTAGTAGGGATTGCTTCAATCCACTTAGTAAAATAATCATTGATTACTAATATCCATATGTGTTGGCCACTGGAGTGTGGATTGATTTCTCCAATAAAATCCAAGCCCCACTGCTGAAAAGGTCCTTTTTCATGTATTAGTTTTAAGGGCAGGGACTTCAATTGTTGCTTTCCTTCAAATCTTTGACACCTGTCACAAGATTTCACAAAAGAAAATACATCAGAAAATAAAGTGGGCCAATAGTACCCAGCTCTGAGGATCTTATGGGCAGTGGTTTTCCAATAATGGTGTCCTCCACACATGTTGGAGTAAAACTACTGCATGACTTCTATTGACTGTTCTTTGTCCAAACACCTTAAAATCATTCCAGCTGGATCCCTCCAGTAGAGAAGATTTTCATGAATACAATATTTTGCTGCCCTAAGTTTTAAAGTTCTAGCTTGACTTGTGCTTAAGCCTGAAGGGATTTCTAGCTTCAGCAAGAAATTAATTATTGTAGAATACCAATCACAAGAAGCTAGATTTTCTTCCACTGACTACTTTCTCTCTGGTTCAGCTGCTTCCTCTTCTTCATTTGTCTGACCAATTTTTGCAATTGTGCATAGGAAATCAATATCTAATGATCTGCAATTTTCTTCAGCCAATAACTTGGCAAGACCCTGACCTCTGACCAGCTTGGTGGGTTTTAATTCTATATTAAATTCAATCAACTTTGCAATCCATTTAGCCCTTCTTCGATCAGCATTAGGTTGTGTCAAGACATCTTTTATTGCAGTAGAGGGTACATATGAAATTATCTTGGAATACAGAATATACACTCTGAAAGCTTTCAAGGATTTGATAAGAGCATATGCTTTTTTTTCAATAATGTCATACCTCAGTTCAACATCCCTCAAGTTCTTACTGAAAAATGCCATTAGATGTTATGAACCTTTTTCATCTGCTTGCAATAAAACTGCTGCAATAGTGTCTTCAGAGGTGAATGAAAATATATGGAACTCCTTGTTATAATCTGGGTTGCTTAGAGTAGGAGTTTCCATAATAGCCTTTTTAATGGACTCAAAATATTTTCTTTCTGCATCAGTCCATCTTACCTCTGACCCTTTCTTTAACATGGAGGTAACATGCTTCACCAATTCTACAAAATTTTGAATAAACCTCCTCACAAAATTAATTTTGCCCAAAAAGGATTGGATATCCTTCTTCGATCTTGGGACAGACAAAGTCTGTATTGCTTTTACTCTTTTTGGGTCAATTTGAACACCTACAGCAGAAACAACATGTCCTAACAGCTTGCCAAACCTCCTGCACTTTAGAAACACTTTTTTCAAATGCTGCAAATGGTTTTGATGGCTGCTGGAGTATAGTGTTATATCATCAAGGTAGATAAGAAAAAAAATTTCCTTCTCTCCCACAAATGCTATATCCATAGCTCTCTAAAAGGTAGCTCCAACATTCATCAACCCAAAAGGCATCTTGGCATACATAAAAGTGCCCCAAGGAGTGGTGAATGCAGTCTTCCCTTGGTCATCTAGGTGTGCAACAATCTGATTAAAACCTGAAAATCCATCTAGGAAAGACATTACTTTGGCTCCTGAGACATTTTGCAACAAATGCTCCATCTTCGGTAGGGGATAATTGTCTTTCTTTGAGCACTTGTTCAAGTTTCTGAAATCAACACACGGTCTGATTTCTCCACTTTTCTTCCTCACCACTACTAGATTGGCTACCCATTTGGAATATCTAAGAGGAACTATAATCTTGGTAGCCAGAAACTTTTTAATTTTTTTTCAATCAGTGGAAGAAGCATAGGATTAATTGGTCTCAGTTTCTGTTTGAAAGGAATGGCGTCTTTCTCTAAATGGATTTTATGTTGAATAATTTTTTTATCATAAGTTTTCAGGTCACTATACTCCTAGGAAAACACATCAGCAAATTGCTTCATTAATTTGCAATATTCAGCACTCTGGTCAGCATATAGATGAGTGGGCAAATTTATGTATCTATGCTGACCTGGATTCCCTACATCATGCTTACAGACTACAGATTGGTCTTCTTTCTGGGCAGCCTTGTAAGGCACATCATTCTAGTCAAACAGTCTTTCTAGAGGAATTAAACCCTTAGGAATATGATTGCTGGGAAGCTGGACAATGCTATTTTTACCAATTTTATTTCTAAACTGGGATTGGGGGGTTTCTTGCAAGGCTTCATTTTCTTGGTCAATTTGCATTTTGGAAAACTCATCAATGACTTGTAGAAACCTATTTAACTCATCATCATCGTCGAAAACTTTCCAATGCTGGACATTATCAGGCAAGGATGGTTTGTATTTCATTTGGACTTCATAAACTAGTTTGCGAGGCATGGGAGTGACAAACATGCTAGCAGACACAGCAAGGGAATCAACAAGCTAATTTTTAGCTCTAGGAATATATGAAATACATAAATTTTCAAAGGAATCTTTGAGTCTCCATACCTCATCTCTATATGCTTCTAGCCTTGGGTGCTTTGCCTGAAATGTTTTATTTACTTGTTGAATGATCAAATCCGCATCTCCAAATACCTTTATGCTTCTAATTCCACTGTCTTTTGCTGCATTAAGGCCCAATATCAGAGCCTCATACTCTGCTATGTTATTAGTGACATGAAAAGCCAGCTTAAAAGATAGTTGCGTGCTTTTTTGTTCTGGAGATATCAGCACCACCCCTGCTCCTGCAATCTCCCTAGAACATGCTCCATCAAAGAACATCTCCCAAACTTGACTTCCTTGCTCTTTCTCAGCCTGATTTGTTGGTTTCCTGAGCTGCATTGAGGCCTTCTAATATTCTTCTATTTGGAGGATACATGCTCCAAAATCAGTGTCCATTGCATATATGGGATGATCAGTAGGATTCTTATCATCACTGATGATGTATGCCAGTTGTGCTTCTCTGTACAATCTCCTGCTCTCCCCTCCAAAAACTGGGATAGTGACATAAGATAGATCATTTTGTAATGTCCCACCTAGTCTCTTAATCCACCCTCTAGACAATAGCATGCCAAACTTGGGAGGGACATCTCCTACCACAATATCCATCATCATACTCTTCATGGGAAATTGAGTTAGGGTAATGGCTAGGTCTTTAATCAATCCTAGGCATTTCACTTTCCTTGAATCAAGAGAATAAATCATGATATGATCAAGTGATATCAATGCATAACTCTTCCATGACAGCTTTAGGCATTAAATTGTGGCTGGCCGCTGTATCTAGCAAGCAGTTGTGGAGGATTTTGTCATGAATGGTCAAGAAGACATAAAAAGATGGAGAATTATTATCAGCAGGTTCAATCATGGGGCTAAGCACAACAGAAGGCTTATCATCTTGCAAATTGACAGAGTCAGTGGAGGTTTGTGTGGTTTCCAGTTCAAGCACTTCAAGGATAGGCTTTCTAAATATTTCACTCTTTACCAACTCTATCAGGGGCATAGATATTTTCAATTTCTGAACTTCTGACTCAAAGTTGAAAGAGGAAGGCAACTTATCATAACCTCTTAACTCTTGAACTAGAGCTTTGAGGATGACTGGAACAGCTGCTAGCCTTCTCTATTTGATATTCTGTGACTCTGTTTCGACAACAACTCTTTGGGCAGTATTCTCCTTGACATTTTTTTCATTTGACCTTAGATTGTATCTTTATTGTTCACCAGTTTGTAGAACAGCCTCTCTGTCCCACTCCTGACTATCTTGTTCCTGCAGCAAAGATTCTTCATAAGCAGCCAATGTCAAAAATGCAGCACTGCCTTTATCTTCCATGCAATGAATTTCATCTCCATCTTCAAATTGTTCCTCCTCCATGACTACATTTTGGAAAGGAGCTTTAACTTTCTGTTCTTCATTTGGTTCTTTACCCCTCTGAATTATTTGTAACTGTTCATTTGCTCTTCTGAATGGATTTGGATTTCTTGGAGCCAATGTGTTCTACTGCCTTGTCTTTCCTGAATTCTGCTCAACCTTCAGCTTAGATATTTCAGCAGCCAATGACTCTATCATCTTAGTCATTTTATCTAATTTGGGTTCTGAAAGTGATGCAAAGAAGGTAGAATCTTTACCTCTCTGCCTCCTTCTATCAGCATGACTTTTTAGCTTTTCTGTAGCCATAATATTAGATTCCACCTCTAGTGTTGCATCCTGCATGTCAGCTAGAGTAGCACATCTTCTTTCTCTCAATAACAGGCAGAAATCAAAGTCAAAAGCATTGGCATAAGTGAGTTTGGCAGAGGTGGGGGTAAGCTTTACCTCAATTGGTATCTTACTATACATACGATTGAATCTTTTATTGAACTCAGGTAATGATTCCCCATTTTTGATCTTCAGGTTACCAAACTCAGTATGGTAATACACCAAGTCTTTTTTATCTCCCAAGTGCTTCAAAAATCCATCATCTAAGGCTTCAATATCAGCGATAGATCTAGGAGCTAGTTCTATGAACCACTTTCTGGCCTCTCCATCAAGGCTCTGGACAAAAACTCTCATCCACACATCGTTTTCACTTATATTTAAGTTATCAACATAACTATAAAAAGCTTCAAGGTGTTCTTTAGTTGTGACTCCCTCTGTGCCAGTGAACTTAGGCATATATTTCTGATATTCTCCCACAGGCATGGGATTTAAAGGAACAGACAAGACCAAGGGTCCATATCTAGCAGCAACAGTTCTTTCTATCTTCGTGGGTGCTTGGTGGCCTGCCATGATTGGGATATGTGGAAGGATACTAGCAGATTAAGCAATTTGAAACAATGAAATAGATGACAAAGACAAAGGGATGTTTTGGACTGTATGGGAAGCTTTCTTTGGACTGAGATTCAAAGGGGAACTAGATGAACAAGGGGTTGTATTAATCTCTAAAGGAATTTCCTTATTAATAGTGTTGGGATCTAAATCTTCAAACTGTATATCTTCATCTATAACTTTATCTTTGAGAGGTGCATGAGATTTCTTAGGTTTACCTGATCCTGATGCCCCTTTCTGTGATGCTTTCTTCGATTTGACAGTCCTCTTAGGGTTAGGCACTGGTTCAGCTGGTGATTTCTGAGGATTTCTTCGAGTATGTCTTACAAACTGAGCCAGAACTTCAATGTGGAGTCGCCAAATGTTGATCTTCCTCCAGTGGAGTTGCCAGATAGATTATTATAACTAGAAATGTGCCCAGACCTTGTCTATCATCAAAATTTGGAACTGTGTCGTTCTCCCAGGGAAGTTGAGCTTCAATCTCCTCTCCCCGGCAACGGCACCAATTAATATTATCTCCCCAAGAAACTCTCCTAGGTTGTATCTCAGAGATGCTCGGGAACATTACAAACTCAACAAAAATGTTGGATGAAGGTGGATGAATGGAAGGAATGATGCATATTCAAGCCAGATAACCACTTCTACTATGCTTAACCCCAGACATGGGTGAACACCCCCAGACTACAAGGCTTTAGACCACCAATTACTCATAGTTTAAGGAATAGGTGAACATGGAGAATACTGACCACACCAGCAGATGCACAAGACCATGTGATGGCCGGCTGCAACCAGTAAAAAGGTCTGTAAATCTATTTCCTAATGCATAGATAGGATGACAGCTCTCTGGCACCAAGAAAAAAGAAACCTGCATACACCTTCAATAGTACATACTAGATTCTAACACAGAGGTGGGATGACAGCGCCTCCAATGCTAAACATCAAGAGCACATGAAAAATGCATAACAAGCACAGCCTAGAACAAAGAAGAAGTGGAAAGTGAGCAATTAACAGCAAAAGAAGCTTGCATTAGTTGAAAATGAAGACCAGATGCTGCAGGTATCACAGTCGTTACAGTCTCTAGAAGTTGAACTTTACATCAAAACAATATTCATCAACCCTCATTACATCTTGTTTCTGGGTATATATGGAGGTTGATTACAAAAATATCTGCTATCCTATGCGTGGAGGGGCATAATGGAACACCAACCACATTAACTTTCTGATATGGGTCTCTGCTACAATCTGATTTTTTTAATGAACAAAATGACCCTTTCTGGTACTCTATTGTACTCCACGAACTAGTGGAGTGCTATATTGAAGGAGTTCCATAACTGATAAACACCATAATCTACTCGAGGCACGTCCTTTTGGTCCTTCTGGCCATAATGCTCTTGAATTCAGTAGGTGAAGAATAAATGTGCCAAACAATGATAGATGGCCATTTCTATCCCTCAAGAACATGGTACATGTTGTGAGGGCAGGAATTATGGAGGAAGATCCACCGTTGGAGAGCGTGGATCTACGGCGGAGAGCGCTTTGCAATGGCTATCGGGAGGAAGTGGGAACAACAAATTTGAGCCTTTGGATGTAACAGATGAACGGCTGAGATCAATTGATAGGAGGAATCAAGAGATGGATGATCGCGATAAATGAGGGCCGTCGGATCTTTTACGGGCAGATCTGATGGTGATCGGGAGCGGAAGAAGTGCGGGAGATAATCGGCAGGGACAGCGGTTTTGGTGGCGGGTGGTATTCCTCACACCACCATATGGAGGTGGGCAGTATTCGTACGTGACTGCACGATCCAATATAACAACGATGCGTGGTAGATGGGACTAGTGGGAAACCGCCGCAATCACGAGTTAACTCGTGGGTAGGTTTCGGCGGCGGGAGGTGCGACTGTCGTTGGATCGTGAGATGGATGATCAGACAGCGGGAATTAATGCACACGTTTTCGGGACTGATGTGACAGGGACAACAACAGTAACAGTGCGCGGTTATATGAATATAGTCATATGGGTTTAAACTTCGCACCCGGGGACCTGGGGAAATATGGGTTTATGAAGAAATTTAGAGGAAAACAGAGGTATCGGGAGTTATAAGAGAGTAAGTGGAGTGATGAGGAATGGGTGGTATGGCTGCTGCAAATCTCCTTCTTTATCATAGACAACTGATCAAGCCTGCATTTGACCTTCAAATGTTGAAATTAATAGCAGAGCTAATAGTAACTATGTTGAATGATGTGAAAATACATATCCCATTGTTTTTTCTAGAAAAATAACTGCGAATGGAGTGAACCAAAGTATTATTGACAACTTTGGTTTGTCCATCCGTTTATGGGTGAAAGGCAGTGGAGAAATGAAGTTGGAAACCCAAAAAATACAAAGAGTATGCTAAAATGTACTGAGAAAACGAGAGTCACAATAAGAAATAATGCTACTTGGTAAACCAAAGTGTGGCCAAACATGTTGGAAGAAGAGATCTGCGGTCCAAGTAGCAGAGGTACTCTTATGACAAGTAAGAAAGATAGCCATCTTGGAGAAATGACCATCATGTTTGCAGAAAGTAGTAGGAAGACCACTTTAAAAGTCCATGGAAATGGATTCCCAAGGACGAGAGGGAATTGGTAATGGTTGATACAAACCATGCTTATGGTTTGAGGGCTTTCTTTGTGAACAAAGAGAACATGCGCGAATGAATTTTTCCACTTGCTTGGGTAAGGCAGGCCAATAGAAGTGGCGGTGAAGATTGAGAATGGTCTTGGCTATGCCAAAATTCCCTCTGCATGAAGAGGAATGTGCTTCATGGATGAGAAGGATACGATCATCAGATTATGGCACATAGAGTTGGTTAAGTTTATACAACCAACCATCACGAATGGTATAATCAGGAAAGGGAGTTTGGTTGTTGATTGTAGGTTACTACAGAGCTTCCCATATCTCCCCAAAGGCTAGATCTGTTGGATACATATCTTTGCAGGCATCATATGCAACACAACGCACCTCTAAAATGTGCATGACCTAATTAGGTGGTTTCCTTAAAAAATCATCAATTTTATTTGTTGTCCCATTCTTAAATTTAATCACCAAATGGAATTGTTGAATGTAAGCAACCCACTTTAGATGGCGTTTCTCTTGAATCTTGCATTGTGAATTGATGAAGATCAATGGATGGTGATCTATATGGAGGATGGTCTCTTCTCTAAGAATGTAATGACACTACTGCTTCAAAGCTTGCACTAGACTATACAATTCCTTTTCATATGTGTTGTAAATGAGCTTAGCATCTGCAAGCGCCTCATAATAGTATGCCACAGGGTGACCTCCCTGTATAAGAACAACCCCAATGGTGAATTGAGAGGCATCAGTTTCCAACTCAAATGGTTGAGTAATATCTGGCAAGCGAAGAACAGGGGTCGAGTATAATTCATTCTTGAGTTAAGCAAACTGGCACTCATATTCGACATCCCAAATAAACTTTGCATGATTTGACAATTCGCAGGGTGGGCCAACTGTGAGAAATGAGAGACAAATTTTCTATAGAAATTAATACCTCCCATGAAGCTCTTGAGGTCATGTGCATTGGAAGGTGCTGGCCATTGTGCCAAATCCTGTACTCGAGATGAATCTAGGCGAACCCCTGTGCTATTAATAATAAATCCCAAATATAGAACTAATGTTTGTCCAAAATAGGAATTTTTCTCTTTGACCTAAAGTTGATCTGTTCGCAATAACTCAAGTATGTTGTGAACGTGTTGAAGATGGTCTTCCCAAAATTTATTGAATAACAAAATATCATCAAGGTAAATGACCACAAACTTACCCAAGTGTGCCCTGAAAACATCATTAATGAATCTCAGAAACCTGGTTGGTGCATTGGTTAATCCAAATGGCATGACCAACCATTCAAATAGCCCAAACTTTGTTTTGAAAGAATTTTTTCATGTGCAAGATGCATGCATGAAAACTTGATGGTAGCCTGCAGTAAAATCCATGTTTGTGAAAAAACAAGCCCCATGTAAGTGGTCCAACAAATCCTCAATGCAGGGTAGGGGGTAGCAGTTTTTAGCAGTGGCTTTATTAATGGCCCGGTAGTCTGTCACAAGGCACCATTCAGAAGTACCCTTTTTGGGAATAACAAAAGTTATAGATGCACATGGCGAAGGTGAAAGATGAATATGATCGAATGTAAACACTTGTTCAATTTGGCGTTTGATTTCAATGGCCTCTCAAGAAGCGAGGTGATAAGATGGGATATTGGGTAAAGAAGTGTTGTTGGGAAAAGTATCCAATACGGAATGACCCTATCCCACTCTAAGGGTGATAGTACCTCAGCAACAATCAAAGCAAAGCTATCTAAGATTTCTTCTTTATGAAAGTAAAATAGGGGAGAAAGAGATCCACTAACCGATGTCTTTCGCTAATGGTTGATCCAATCTTCTCTCCTTGTTGCTTGCTCCCAGCTCCTTGCTCTTTCACTGGCCCAGCTACACCAAGATCCTGCAAAATGGCAAGAAAGGGAAACTACAAGAAGCATACATCCATAATTGATTTAAGGATTAGAATAAATCAAATACACAAGTATAACAATACATCATTGAGACACATGCATATAAAAGAACCTCAAATTCTTTATTAATGGAAGAAGTAAAGTTCAGGAAGTGATACAACCATAAGAGGCCCAATCCAGCATCACCTTCCCAGCAGAAAGAAATCTCCTCTTCACCTCCTTCAAAGAAAATCACCCAATAGTTCTAAACTCAAACCAACAGCAATTCTTTACATTCACAAGATTCCAGCCTCCCTAGACCTCATGAGAGAGATCTATATATAGGAGTTTTGGAGAAAGGATGAGTCAGCTTGAGGCTGGCATGAAGCTGACTAGTGTCCTCTCCCACTTCAGTTATTCTTCAGTTCTTGAATCCACTTGGAGGTTCTTGCTTCCACTTGGAAATCTAGAACCTCCTACTCATCACCAGTCGAATTCCCTGATCCAAGTGTCATTTTGGAAGCTTCCTGGGCATTGACACCTTGAGGAATGACTGTGCCACATGTCCCAATTCACCCAGCGCAGGTAGCCTTCTTTGCAGTTGACATTCAACGCAGGTAGACAGTGGAGCAGTTGACATTCAGCGCAGATGCTCAGTGGAGCAGTTGACATGATCCAGAATTGCCTTGTTTTTGAGTGTTTTCAGGTGGAGAACTTTTGTTCAGTGCTGTGGTTTGCTGACCTTGTTCCTCTAGGGGCAGGAACAACATGTTTAGGGACTTTGGATCCCTTAGATTATGGACATTTCATGCTTCATGCTGTAAGGCACAAAAATGTCTGTAACAGTTGCCCCTTAAAGTATGAGGTCGTTTATCGGGTGAAATGCTTTATCAGGAGGATCCGAAGTTCATTCAATTGCTGAGAGGTGACCTGTAATAAGATACAATACAATACATTATTTTTCATACTGTTTTCATGATCTAGCTGAGGCGGGCATTCCCATGCTCAGCTTTATAAATTCATTTTGGTACATAGAACAGACGATCGTCTGATGGGAGACTGATAATTTTGGTGAAAATTATCATCCTTTGAGTAGGATGATCATTTGCTGCAATGATGTACATGTCAAATGTCTTTATATTTCCTGAATATATATCGCAGCCCAGATGGATGAAACTAGATCCGGGTCTTCAAACTCGTTCGATCTTCACTCTAAGTACAAGTCGATCCATGTGAGAGTTGCGCTGAAGTCAAACATGGAAAGGCATCGCTTGATTACCGATCAATGATGTAAACCGTTAACAAGCGCGAGAGGAATCACCGATAATGATAATGACCCTCAAGGTACTGCAGTACAATTCACGTGGTGTGAATAAAGGACTTGGCGTCGAACACCACGCAAAATCTTCTGGTCGAAGGTCATTGATGTATACCTGTCGCCGGAAGTGAGAAAATTGCCATTGAGGCATGCAAGTTTCAAAGTACTGAGGGGGTTGTTCCTAGATCAACTTCTTGGATAATGAGCTGAAGTCGACAAGAAGCGATCCGTCAAAGGAGGGCCTTAATGAATCCCACATCAGTGACACGGAACGGAGCTAATGATTTTAATGGAGGTGAAAACAATCTGTGAAATATGATTCAGGGTGACGGTCATGAAAGGTTGAAAGATGATGTATGGTAGTCGATGGGACATGGTTGACTCTTTCTGAACAACATCTCTTGAACATATAACGACACTGATGCGATGGATCGGTAGCATTACCCCAAATGTGGATGGTTTGGCGAGACCATGGTGATGAGACCGGTGAATGAAACAACCCAACCCGATGTGGTACGGAGGAAAAGTGTCATGTTCAAGAGCGACTTGCTACCATTAAGTTTTGAGGTTCTCCCAATTTTTCCCCAGTCATTTCTGACCAGTACCTTTTTATTTTTGTCAAGCTTGAGGAGGATAACATATGCTTGTTCTATAACCTGCCCTTCGGGCAAGCCCATCGCTATGTTTTAACGAGCCTAGCGATAGGGAAACTCGTTCTCGTCTAAAGACAAGTTTGTCGCTATTTAATCATTTTAATGAGTCTAACGACAAGGAAAACTCGGTCATTTTCATTTTTAGAGAGTCTGAAAAGGTACAGAAAGTTAACTCCAAAACTCCTTTTTCGTCATCTAATCCCTTAAGTCCGAAAAAGTATAAAACAATATAGAAGGGATGAATTTTCAATAATTTTAACGAGCTGAATAAAACAAGCGCTCGACCTTTTTGTGCAATAATCCCTCAGGTCCAAAAAGATTAAAATCTAGAGGAGGGATAGCTCTTCCGGTCCTTTTAACGAGTTGGAAGGCCAAAACTCGGCAAACTTTTCATATTTTACGAGTCAGTTGAAAAGAGCTTAAAGAAGACTCATCTTTTGAGGAACGAGTGATAAACAGGGATAGCGACAGATTCCAAGTACAGGTTGGAATTTTCCAATCACGGCAGTGTCACAAGGATGGCTAGGTGAAATCACTCTTCGCAGCTGTTCCTCAAAATGGGTAAACAATCATATGGAGGTGAACGATCGGCCAAATGAAAGTGGAGGTGGCAGGTGCAAAACACGACCAAGGCTTTTTATGGCTGATAAATTTACGATCACAGTGGTTATTTACCAGGATAGGTTCATTTTTTATTTAAAAATGAGCTTAAACTCTGGAGGAAACATTGCTCACTGCTTATATTTATTTTTTAACGAGCATGAAGACCGCGTTAAAACTGCTCGGATCTTGCGTTTATTTTTTAACGAGCATGAACTTTATGCTAAAACTGCTCGAATTACCAGTCATAAGATAAGAAATGTCCCCTGTGAGATCTCTATTTTTTAAGGAGTTTCATCTTCACTAAGCTTTACTCCATATCCTTTCTTTATGCAAGTTCGGAAATGGCTAACCCAAAAAATAGATAAATAACCGCTCTTAGCTTGTACTCCAAAAGGTTTGCATGCCCCTAGGTATAAAATACAATTTCAAGGCTACCCCTCCTCCTTCTCACCACTGCTTTTCTTTGGGTGTTCACAGCTACTTGTCGTCTTGCTAGTCCAATTTTCAACAGATTTTTCGCAAGATCGCAAGAGAACAGCTACTTGTGACAAGAGAGGAACACTACTCAAAGACAAAACATTTGTGTTATTGAGGGAGGCTTACCTCTTTCTGGTTACCCAAAGATTGTCTTGTTATTTTTTCAACAAAACACTTCCTCGGCAATGTCTACCGAAATAGACAAGGGTGAATGACCTTTGTCAAACACGTAACTTTGACAAAAGAATCTTATTCTAGAACAACCCCTCTTCCATCCACGGACGGGGTACGGACTAGTCATATTCTCTCGCGGAAATTCTACCTTATACCCAAGGTTTTCTCTGCCTAAAGCAGACCAGGATGCATGCCCCCTGGGTTCCAGTCCCATCTTTCCGAATCACTCGCATTCATCGGGAAGAAGGACTAGGGGTGGAGACATTTCTTGATTGAATAGACCATTCAGGGTTGGTATGTGACTATTTGTGATGCATGATCCCGGAAATGAAAGTTGGTCTACGAGCTTGACCATTCTTCCTCCGTGTGGAAAACACATTACTCTAAAGAGTGAGGATACTATTGCTCCCATGCAATATATATAGTCTCATCCAAGGAGTAGGTTATAATCCAAGGGTCCTTGAATGACCATCACGTTCATTTGAACGGTCTTCCCTTTCAATGTTACAGGCACATTGGGGAGAATCCCTAATGGTCGACTGGTTCCTTTATCGAAACCCGAGAGATTTCTTATCTCAGGCAAAAGCGTCGGGGAACCCAGTGCTTTCCAAGCAATAGAGGAAAGGATACTCACAGATGCCCCTTCATCAATGATAGTTCTAGCCATTACCATTCTGTATATTTGGACTATGATTCTGAATGGTATACTGGCTGGTAAGCGGGGTCTGCCTAGTTGATTCCAATCAAAGGACACAACTAGGTTGCTTGGTGGTGGGACCGAATACACGGCCAGATATGACCCTGACGATGTTCCTTCCTGCGATAAAGGAATGGGCGCATTGCCCTGATGCTCATCAGAGTCGGTGTTGATAAAAAGAATCTGGATGGTGTCATCCTTATTCTCTTCGGTGGAGGTGTCATTTGAAGATGAATCTTCATTGACGGTGTCATTTGAAGATGAAACCTCCGAAGGCAGAACCGGGTCAACTGCCGTTTCGACCTTTGGACTTTCGTCCGGTCTGGATTCAGTAGGTTCATTTTCAATGACTGACGCTTCAGCTGACCACTTGAGCGGGCCAGCTGTATTCTCAACCAACGAAGGACTTGGCACGAGTTTTTTGTATCCAGGAGGAAGTCTCAACGGTGAAACCGGACGATCTTCCAAAACTCTCTTCGCTTCGTCTAAGAAGGGACAACGGTGGATGGCGTGATCGCCTTCACACAGTCTGCAGGGGGATTTTGCTCCCCCTCTTTGTCTTGAACCTTCACTTTCGCTGGTTGACGATAAGCATTCAACATGGCTATCAGAGGTTGATGCTCCCGAACTGTGCAAACGAGGGGACCAGTCCCTTAGTATCCGGGGAATACAGGGACAATCTCTATGGAAGTGGTCTCCTCTACATATGACACATGGCGATTTAGGCCCGGTCTGTGCTGTGTGTGGATTTTTGTCAGATGTCTTTTGCTTGCCCCCAGTCGCCTTAGGCTCCTTCTTCTTCTTCTCTCTCTTCTTCTTCTCCTTCTTCTCCATGGGAGCTTGGATTTTGCCGGCTCTACCTTGCAAAGATGAAGGATTGGAGGAAGAGTTATAGGAAGTAGAAGGCTGGTGGGCAGCTCTAGACTGATCTAACTGTTGACTCGACTGTTCAGGAACCATGGTGTTCTGAACTACATTGGTCGAGAATAGCCAAATTGGCAGGCCAATTGTCAGTCCTGGAAGCGACAATGTGGCCATGTGGGGCGCACCAACTTCTCCCCAAGAGGAGAAAGGACTAAGATTTCCATCATGTGGAATTCCTTGGTTGGTGCGTTCCATGTTCTCGACCTACAGATCAACGCAGGAATAGGAGGTGATTATGTTCCGTTTAAAATAAATTTTATAACGACGCTTTAGATACAACTTGCTTTTTCACTTTTTAAGAGTCGAGAAAAAGCTAAAGATGACTCTAGTCTCCTTCGATGTTTTAACGAGCCCGAAGTGACAAATGCTCGGATGGACTTTTTCAGTTATAGAGTTTGAAAAAGGCCAAAAGAAACTACTCTGGAGATCTAGGCAGAGGGTGTGCCAAACTTTTCGCAAAACCACAGAATACGTTTTACGGTACGGGTGGTCGATCTTCGTGAATGTTGTGTTCACTGCATTGCGATCAGTAGGGCGGCCGACACGGCTTCCTATGGATAAAGGCTTTGTTCCTATAGGGGTCTCCCAATATATACGCGACGGTACGTGGGAGCACAAGTCCGTATTGATACTTATCGCTTCACCGTGGAGGAATCACCCAACCACTCATCGCTAAGATATCACGTTTAAC
This sequence comes from Pinus tabuliformis, assembly GCA_031772625.1. NCBI lineage: Eukaryota > Viridiplantae > Streptophyta > Pinopsida > Pinales > Pinaceae > Pinus > Pinus tabuliformis. The sequence continues at coordinate 1,303,386,511 of CM062820.1, forward strand.
GACGCTGGAACACGTCTCTAGCTTAGACCTCTATGTGTTTGCGTTATGTTTCAAAGCGTTGTTATGTAAATTCAATTCATTTTAGGTTGATCTTGTTTAGAAGTTTGCCTTTATGGATCACCACGAGATGTATGGTACAACTCCTAAATGCAGTCTAAAGATGAGAAGCAAGCTTCTTCAATCTTTTCAACTTATGAAAATCTTAACTACTGAGGGAAAAGAAAGACATCATCTTTTCACACAGATCATAGAGCACACACTAATGCACTTTTTCCTAAATCAACATGCAAGCTGTCAAAATGCACATGCACAATGCAGGTATTTCTTTTCTCTTTCTTAATGTTGATGTACTACAAAAAGAAATATGTTGTATAACTTTGAATTCAATTTCAAGTGAAAGCAAACAAGCTTTTGTCCAAAATCAAAAGACACCTTAAGATTTACTTGTTTCAACACTAGAAATACATAAATTCAAACCATATGACGAAAGCAAAAGCTCAATCAGCTATGAACAGCAAACAAACTAACTCTTAAGATCAGAACGACACTTATCACAGGTCTAGATCTAAGAGGCCACAGCAAGACTAGTTCACTTTCGTTATGGGAAACTACAAATGATGTAAGAAATACACAAAGAACAAATACAGTTTCTTTATACAACCGAGGCGGAATAGTGGCAAAGAAAGGTGGTTTCAGATAGGCACATTGACTGATAACAGGCTGCAAAAACATGGATGAAAACAGGGCAACGAAAGGAGAGAACCCCAGTTGCACAAGGCCACATTGGTTCAGCGCAGGTAGAACACTGTCAATTTGACATTCAGCGCAGGTAGCCCCTTCGGGACCTACGATGAAATGCAGACTGCCTTCACAGTGCCTGCAATGAAGAGAGAAACTCTCGTTTTTCTCAGGTTCTGGGTCACAGATTGCTCAAAAATCAACAGTTTTTTGCCAAATCAAAGCTATCAATCAAGTACACACTAAAGGATGAAAAGGAGGATGAAAAACTATCACTAAGAGTTGTTCAGAGTCCTTGTGGATCAGCTCTTCAAATCATAAACATGCCCAGAAACTGAGCTAGAGTAGCTACCCTCTACTTTGCATTTGAAAGATCCAAATGCAGTTCGATTCGGTACTCCCTGTGTTTAGGAAATGAATAGCAAAAAACACAAACAACCAACAAGATACGATCCCCAGTGGAGTCGCCAATTTGTTGTTGGGAAAAGTATCCAATACGGAATGACCCTATCCCACTCTAAGGGTGATAGTACCTCAGCAACAATCAAAGCAAAGCTATCTAAGATTTCTTCTTTATGAAAGTAAAATAGGGGAGAAAGAGATCCACTAACTGATGTCTTTCACTAATGGTTGATCCAATCTTCTCTCCTTGCTGCTTGCTCCCAGCTCCTTGCTCTTTCACTGGCCCAGCTACACCAAGATCCTGCAAAATGGCAAGAAAGGGAAACTACAAGAAGCATACATCCATAATTGATTTAAGGATTAGAATAAATCAAATACACAAGTATAACAATACATCATTGAGACACATGCATATAGAAGAACCTCAAATGCTTTATTAATGGAAGAAGTAAAGTTCAGGAAGTGATACAACCATAAGAGGCCCAATCCAGCATCACCTTCCCAGCAGAAAGAAATCTCCTCTTCACCTCCTTCAAAGCAAATCACCCAATAGTTCTAAACTCAAACCAACAGCAATTCTTTACATTCACAAGATTCCAGCCTCCCTAGACCTCATGAGAGAGATCTATATATAGGAGTTTTGGAGAAAGGATGAGTCAGCTTGAGGCTGGCATGAAGCTGACTAGTGTCCTCTCCCACTTCAGTTATTCTTCAGTTCTTGAGTCCACTTGGAGGTTCTTGCTTCCACTTGGAGATCTAGAACCTCTTACTCATCACCAGTCGAATTCCCTGATCTAAGTATCATTTTGGAAGCTTCCTGGGCATTGACACCTTGAGGAATGATTGTGCCACATGTCCCAATTCGCCCAGCGCAGGTAGCCTTCTTTGTAGTTGACATTCAACGCGGGTAGATAGTGGAGCAGTTGACATTCAGCGCAGATGCTCAATGGAGCAGTTGACATGATCCAGAATTGCCTTGTTTTTGAGTGTTTTCAGGTGGAGAACTTTTGTTCAGTGCTGTGGTTTGCTGACCTTGTTCCTCTAGGGGCAGGAACAACATGTTTAGGGACTTTGGATCCCTTAGATTATGGACATTTCATGCTTCATGCTGTAAGGCACAAAAATTTCTATAACAAGAAGCACCAGGAATAAGATCAATTTTGTATTCAACAAAGCATGTTGGAGGCATCCTTGTGGGTTGGGTGAAGACATCTGAAAATTCCTGGAGTAGAGGATCCATTGTAGAAGGGACCAAATTGGTGAGGTTATCTGACCTGACAAGGAAAACCAAGCACAAAGAAACACATTGGTTTAAATTGGCTCTCGTAATGGGAGCTTTGCTAGTAGAAGGTTGGGTTGATGTGCTAGCTGAGGATGTGAGCACATAGGTGCGGCCATCATGCTGCAAGTGGTATTGGTGATCTTTAGCATGATAAACAACGTGTCGGGCTTCTTGGTATGGAATTCCCAATAACAAATCGACACAATTGAGAGGAGAAACATCACATACCACAGTATCGCGAAAAGGGCCAATAGCAAAGGTTACAACACATCGTTGGGAGATGGTAAGACGAGGACTATCATTTTGGACCCAACCGAACTGATAAGGGTGTGGATGTGGAGTGGTGGGAAGGCAAAGGCATTGAACCAAATCTTGTGCCACACAATTCTTTTGACTTCCATTGTCGAGAATAAGAGTGGCCAACTCATGTTTAATTTGAAAATTATGGGTAAATAGAGGTGCACTAGAGGTTTTGTTGCATTAGCAATCATAAGGATGAGAGAGGTGTCCGCTTCGGTAGGTTTGTCGAGAGAAACAAATGCAAGAGTGGTAATGGCATTTGGTTGCTCGACCTCTGTAATAAGAGTCTTGTTAGGGCATAGGTTTTTCAGTACTTTACAATCTGCAGAAGCATGTGAGTTGGTCTTATGAAATGTACACTAGGGGATATTGTGAGGTGTGGGGGATGAGGCAGAGGCTATATCAAAAGAACCAGAGGGAGATGGACCATTTCTGGCTTGAGGAGATTGGATTCAAGGGCCCACTTTACGTTCCACAACCAGGGCTCGAATAAATGCCTTGTACAATGAAGTACTATCAAACAAATCAACTTCTTGGAAAAAAACATTAGAAAACTAGAATTAAATTTGATAATTAGTACCTCTTCTAGATCATAGATATGGAGTTGAATGCACAACTTGTAGAATACATCAATGTAAGATTTCATGATTGATTTGGTATTTGTCGAAGCTATAACAATTTGGCAAGGAGATTTTGGATATATCGTAGGAGATAGAAGCGTTCTCTTAAGGCCTGGAAAAAGTTATCCCAAGATGTGATAGGTGTCGATTTGTTCTCTATTGGTTCTCCAAGTTCGAAAACCAAGGACATATTCTCCAAATGAGTATCCCACCATGTTTGTGCCAAGCCTTCCAATGTAGACTGTTGATTTGAAGTTACACTTCCTCTTCCATAGTTGGACACGTTCTGAAATAGTTGGAGAGACTGTGGAGACAAGAATCGACAACCTCGCCATTCATTTGGCCGAACTTGGGCAGCTGAAAGCGTGTATCAAGCTACAATTTCGTTGGAGGGCATTGTTATTGCAACGTAATTAGCTCTTGAAGAGCCATGGCTAAGTCATGGACTAGTGAGTCTGGAGTTGAGGGCTCTTGATGGGGAGACATGACTTTCATCCACCGAATGGATTGAGATCTATGAGCCTAAAAAAAAATTCTTTGAAAAGGTGGATGGCTTCCAAGATTTTATGCTCTAATAGCAATTGATCTACCTGCAGCGCTGAGAAACTAATTCAGAGAATCACATAACAAAGAAAATAAGATAACATAACAACTCTATGGAAATAACATCATTTATTATGAGCGAGAGATAAGCATTTTATAAACGATGCAAACATTCTCCTTATTTTTAATTTTGTAATTACAAAAGATATGGCATAAAAATCAAATACATTATTAGATAAAGCAAATACATTGACATGTTTGCTTCTTTCTAATTTTTTTAAATGTTTCCATCTTTTCTACTCTAAGATGCTTCAAAAAAAAAGTGCACTTTTTCTTAGTTGCCCAATCAGTGATCAGTAAAAGGTTTCTGATTTGTGTGAGTGTTTTGGTTGCCCAATTCGAGAATTATCTTCGAATACCAGAATGCCAGAAATTTAGACGTTTACCGTGTCAAACCCCACTTAAAAAATGTTTGTAAAAATTGCATGCACTTCTGGAGCTGAGGGAATTGTATATCGACGCTCCCATTTCAAATGTTCCCAAATCCATTGGGAAGCTGAAGCACTTGGAAAGGTTTCTGTTATATGGGAGTTATATTGAAACATTGCGAGATGAATTTTGTGATATGCACTCGTTGAAACATGTCGGGATAAATGGTGAGATTGGGTTGGAGGGCAGAGGTGAGTATGTAGTGGTGAACATGGTTGCGTCCTCATTTTACATTTCAATAACAACTCCAATAATCCCAATTAATCCACCGTCGTTTTAAGTATTGACGATGAATTTTGAAAAAAACACATTCACACAATCCAACTAATTGATTCAACTAAGTGTTATTTGCACCATTTTTTTCAATATGAACAGTAAATTTTGAAGGAACGAAACCGAGATCTCTTTGGGAAAGAAAGAATTGTCGATGGTACAACAGTTGGCTGACTGAACCCTTCAATATTATTACTATTGAGTATACCTCCTTATGAGGTAAAGAAGATACCTAATACATACATAATAAGAGATTATAAGTTCAAATTTATTTTATCTTTTAAAATAATTATAAGTTTTATCTTTTAAAATAACTATAATCTCTAGAGAGAGTCTTAATCCATTTGCTATACCAACAGTACTTAGTCCAAAGAAAGGAGGTGAATGGCATATGTGTATAGATTCCAGAGCCATAAACAAAATCACTATCAGGTATAGATTTCCTTTGCCACGCATGGATGGTTTGATGGATTGTATGAGTGGGTCAAGGTATTTTACTAAAATAGATATGAAGAGTGGATATCATCAAATAAGAATTAGATAAGGAGATGAATGGAAGACTGCATTTAAAACAAATAGTGGGTTGTAAGAGTGGTTAGTGATGCCTTTTGGACTCACTAATGCACCTAGCACATCCATGAGATTGATGAATGAAGTCTTGAAGGAATATGCAAGAAAGTCTGTTAATGTTTATCTTGATGATATTCTAGTTTTTAGTAAAAGTAAAAAAAGAACATCTAGAGCATCTTAAATTGGTTTTAAGAACTCTCCAGAAAGAGAAACTACTGATAAATCTAAAGAATGTAGTTTCATGAAAGAATAATTAATTTACTTGGGATTTGTAGTTTCTAAAGAAGGGTTGAAAAGGCATCCAAAGAAAGTACAAGCAATTTGGAATTGGCCTATTCCCAAGAATATATTTGAGGTAAGAAGTTTTCATGGTCTTGCAATTTTTCACAGGAAATTTATCAAAGGTTTTAGTCAGATTTGTGCACCAATTATTGAAACAATCAAGGAAACTAATTAGCCGTTCAGGTGGACAGAAGCAACACACAGGAATTTTAAGTTGCTGAAGAGGAAAATCACAGAGAAGCCGGTTTTAGCTTTACCCGATTTTGGAAAAGTATTTCAAGTTGAAACAGATTCTAGTGGAGTTGCAATTGGAGTAGTTTTAAGTCAAGAACAGAGACCAATAGCATACTTCAGTGAGAAACTAAATGAAGCGAAGAAGAAGTATTTTTCTTACGATAAATAATTTTATGTTATTGTACAAGCCTTAAAAAAATGGAGACATTATTTGCTGCCAAAGGAGTTTATATTGTATTCTGACAATCATGCATTAAAGTTCATAAACAACCAGCCAAAATTGGGCCAGAAACATGCCAACTAGGTACAGTTTTTGCAGAGCTTTACTTTTGTGATAAAGCACACAAGTGGTAAGTTAAACAAAGTCATTGATGTGTTAAGCAGGGTAAATTTCATTGTGCAAGAATTAAAAGTTGGTATTGTAGGATTTGAAGAAATGGTTGAAATGTACAAAGATGATGCAGATTTCAAATATATATATACAACAGTACAAAATCCAATAGTTCATAACAAAAGTCAGTGGTTAGATTATCTTATCCAAGGGGGTTTATTTTTTAAAGGCAACAAGTTGTGCATTCCCAAATGTTCTATGAGGGAAAACATAATAAAGGAGAAACGTAGTGGAGGATTATATTATCACTTTGGACAAGACAAAACATTTTCTCAGGTAAATGCTTTTTATTATTGGCCAAAAATGCAAATTGATGTTAAGAGATTTGTTGAGAAGTGCAGGATATGTCAGCATGCTAAAGGGAGAAGCCAGAATACAAGATTGTAACAGCCATTACCAATACCAGACCGACCATGGGATGTAGTTAGCATGGATTTTGTTTTGGGATTACCTAAAACTCAAAGATGGAATGATTCCATTTATGTTTTGGTAGATAGATTTTTCAAGGTGGCACATTTCATTGCTTGTAAGAAGACTAGTGATGTAACACATATAGCTAATCTATTTTTTTCAGAAATTTTAAGATTACATGGATTGCCTCTAAGTATTGTGTCTGATAGAGATACAAATTTTGTAGGGCATTTCTAGAGAACTCTTTGGAAGAAACTAGGAGCTAACCTCAGTTTCAATTCATCATACCATCCTCAAACAAATGGACAAACCGAAGTAGTAAACAAGAGCTTGAGAAACATATTGAGAAGTTTAGTGTATCAAAATCCTAAGCAGTGGGATTTAGCACTAGCTCAGGCTGAGTTTGCTTATAATGACACTCCAAACTGAAGTACTGGAATGAGTCCATTTCATATTTTTTTTGGGATGAATCTAAGAGGTGTGTGTTATGAAACCAACTCAAGAAAAGATAGATCAACGCCTTAGAATTCAACCTCTTCGAGGGGGCAACCTCCTTTACATTACATAAATGAACAATTATTGGATGATTCAAATGACAAAACATCCTTTCTATATATAGGAGTCTAAGGAGTCACAATATAATCCAACCGACCTAACAATAATAATATAAAGCCACAAAAATAACAATAGAGGGATTCTATGGGGCACAGAAATAACAATATGGGGGTAATAGGGGCACAACAATATAAATAAGGGGTATAACTACAACAGTAATGGGGTAATCACTAGTATTATAGGGACCCAACATGCCCCTCTCCTTCAAAAAAGTGTTGTCCTCAACGCTTGAGTAGTTATGGATACTTCTGCATAAAATTCTCATCCTCCCATGTGGAATCTTCAGCGGATAAGTTCTTCCACTTGATAAGGTACTCTGAAATTGATCGATTTCGTAGCTGTCGAGTTCTTGTTTCTGTGACTGCTTCCGGTTCCAATATAATTTTTCCTTCCTCGTCAAGTTCTGGCAATATTGTTTGAATTGGGAGCTTGTCGCCTATAACCTTCTTTAAACATGAAACATGGAAAACTGGGTGCAATCGAGAAGCTGCAGGAAGCTCCAATTTGTATGCCATAGTACCAATATTTTGCAACACCTTGTACGGACCATAATACTTTAATTTATTATCCTTCTTAGATTTCTTTAGGGACATTTGCTTATACGGTTTTAGCCGTAGGAATACCAAATCACCTACATCAAAACTTCTTTCACTGTGATGTTGATCTGCCTATTGTTTCATTCTATTTTGTGCCAACACGAGGTTATCCTTTAAGAGTTGGAGTACTTGTTGTTGATGTTCGATGTGATGTTCCACTGCCTGAACCTTAGAATTTTCTCTTAAATATGATGTGATGGATGGTGGTTGATACCCATAAAGTGCCATAAATGGGGTCATTTTTGTTGTTGTATGGAAGGAAGTGTTATACCACCATTCAGCCAGAGGTAACCATTTGACCCATTGTGTCTGTTTATCAGATACAAAGCAACGAAGATATCCTTCCAAACATTTGTTTACTATCTCAGTTTGCCCATCAGATTGAGGATGATAAGATGAGCTATGAGCTAACTAAGTACCAAGACAAGAAAATAATTCTGTCCAAAAATTTCCAGTGAAAATGGGATCTCTGTCACTTACAATAATCTTTGGGTTTCCATGTAGCTTTTGAACTGTTTCCATAAATGCAGTAGAAACTGTACTGGCTTTAAATGGATGTGATAATGCACAAAAGTGTGCATACTTGGTAAGTCTGTCAACTACCACCATGATAACACTTTTTCCCTCAGACTTGGGTAAACCTGTGATAAAATCCATTGAAACCTCCTCCCAACATTGGCTTGGAATGGATAAAGGTTGTAATAGACCCAGTGTCTTAATTGTTTCAACTTTATTTTGTTGGCAAACCAAACATTCCGCCACAAACTTTTGAATATCTGATTTAAGGCCATCCCAAAAAAATTCCTTCTTAACCCTGTGGTAAGTTTTTAAAAATCTTGAGTGCCCTCCTAAGGGAGAAGTGTGCAATTCCATAAGAATCTTTTGTTTTAGCTGGGAATTCTTACAGAGGTATAAGTGATCTTTGTACCATAACGAATCATTTTTCCAGCTAAATGTATTAGAAGTACTGGAATCTTGTTGTAGCTTTCGAATAAGTGCCCACACTTCTTCGCCATTCTTCCATTCCTCCCTTGCTTCGTTTATCCAATCTGGTTGGATAATAGAAATGGCACACAACAATGCTTCCACATCCTCATCCTTTCTTGAGAGTGCATCTGCCACCACATTTTGCTTCCCTTTTTTGTAGATGATTTCAAAGTCATAACCCAACATCTTTGTGACCCACTTTTGTTGCTCTTCAGAGGATAATCTTTGTTCTAAAAAGTATTTAAGGCTATCATGATCTGTTTTTACCTTGAAGTGTCTTCCCATTAGGTAGGGTTGCCATTTCTTAAGTGCATGGAGTATTGCCAACATTTCCTTCTCATAAATAGCTTTGCTTAAAAACTTTCCCTTGATTGGACGACTTTCAAAAGCAATGGGTCTTTCATCTTGCATTAGAACAGCACCAATTCCATTTCCTGAAGCATCACATTCCACAATAAAGGTTTTTGTGAAGTCTGGTGTAGCTAAGACCGGTGCTTGGCACATTGCCTCTTTAAGATGTTCAAAGGCCTTTGTTTCTTCCGGAGTCCATGAAAATGAATCTTTCTTCAATAATGTTGTTATAGGTGCTGCTATTCTCCCATAATTCTTAACAAACTTGCGATAATACCCTGTCAACGCAAGAAATCCTCGCAAATGCTTTATGGATGTGGGGATTTTCCATTCCTTAATGGCTTTAATTTTGCTAGGGTCTACCTTAACTCCTTCATGAGATACAATATGACCCAAATATTCCACCTCCTGGACTCCAAAGAAACATTTGGATCTTTTTGCATATAATTGTTTCTCCTCCAATAGTTGTAGCACCCTGTCAACATGTTCAACATGATCCTTCCAAGACTTGCTGTAGATTAGTATATCATCAAAAAATACTAACACAAATTTTCTAAGGAATGGTTTGAAAATTGAATTCATCAAACCTTGAAATGTTGAAGGTGCATTGGTAAGGCCAAAAGGCATGACCAAAAATTCATAATGACCCTCATGAGTTCTAAATGTCGTTTTCGTAATGTCTTCAATCTTCATTCTGATTTGATGATATCCCAAACGAAGATCCAACTTGGTGAAGTAAATTGATCCATGCAATTCTTCCAGTAATTCATCAATGACAGGAATGGGGAACTTATCTTTAATAGAGAGCTTGTTGAGCTCCCATAATCCGGACACATGCGCCATGATCCATCCTTCTTGTGCACCAATACTACTGGAGCTGAGAAAGAACTTTGACTCGGTTGAATTATACCAGCCTCTAGCATTTCTGCAACCATACGTTCAATTTCACTTTTTTGGAAATGGGGATATCTGTACGGACTGATGTTTGGAGGAACACTTCCTGGAATCAGATGAATAGCATGATCATGATCACGCATAGGTGGGAGACCTTTGGGAGTCTCAAATACCTTGGAATGATTGTCCAGGACTTTTTGGAGATCTGTAGAAATAGATGATTCCAATGTGGAAACATCTAGCGAACATAATTGTGCAATTACACCTCTTTGCTCCTTTTTTAGAAGCTTTGTCATGCCATTAGAGCTGATTATCTTTCCTGGTTTCCCTACAATACCCCTTAATTCAACTTCCTTTCCGTGCGTAGAAAATTTGATGAAAAGTTCTGAAAATTAAAAGCTATTGTACCCAAGGATTGTAGCCATTAGACTCCTAGTACAACATCAGCACCTCCCATTGGAATGGAAAGCATTGGGCTAGTCAATACATATTCTCCCATGGATAGCTTGATATTATGGCACTTTCTAGAGAAATTTATTGTTCCTCCATTTGCAATCATCACTTGACACTCTGGTGCTGGATATAGGAAGCAATTCAATTCTTTTGCTACCCTACAATGAATAAAATTGTGGGTGATTCCTGAATCAATCAACACTATTACCTTTTTCTTCTTGATTTGTCCTTCTATCTTGATGGTTTGAGGAGTGGTAATTCCCACCAATGCATTACAAGATATGGTCGGATTTATTTGTTCTTCATCTAGGCTTTGTTCCTGGAGTATATCCTCTTATTTTGACCTTTCTTGCTCCTTTTCTTCTTTCTCTTCACAATCTATGTAGAATAATTTCTTCTCAGCACACTTATGACCTTTTTTGTATTTGCTATCACAACTGTAACAAAGCCCTTTTGCTCTTTTTTCTTCCAATTTTTGTGGTGTCAACTTTGTAGGTTGTGGAAGACTAGGGGCAACAACACTTCCGTCTTTATAGTTGTGAGTGGTATGCTTCCTAGTTGCCAAAATTTTGCTTTCCATTTTTCTTGCTAACCTGAATGCCTTATCTAATGAATCAGGTTCCCAAAGGCGAACATCATGATGGATATTATCCTTTAAAGACCCTATGAACACATCAATCCTATGCTCCTATGGAATATCTTTTACCCTTATGTTCAATTTTTGGAACTCCTCAATGTGCTCCATTATTGAACCCTTTTGTTTGAGACTTATCAATTGGCTAAAAAAAGTGTTGCTTTTTGTATCCTCATAATGTGCTATCAATTCTTCCGTAAAAATTGCCCAAGTGATAAATTGTTTACGAGAACAAAGCCATTGATACCATACAAACTGATTTGGTTCCAAATATACAGTTGCCATACGTACCTTTTGTGCGTTTTGCACATTATTGAGATCGAAGAATTGCTCCATCTGTAATATCCATGTGGCGGGATCCTTGACATCAAACTTCCTCATATCGATTTTTGGAAAATGGTGATTCTTCAATCCAACATTAGCGTCTATGGAATCATGATTAACATTTCTTTTGTTCTCATCATGAGTTTCCTTTACTACTTTTCACCATTAGTAAGTATTTCTTGTAGAAAATTTGTCAAATCTGTCTTCAAATCTGCCATGTATGTCTTCAAATTTGTGTTCAAATCTATATTCAAATTATCCATCTTAGCTTCCATGCCATTCATCTTAGCTTCCATGCCATTTATCTTAGCTTCTGTAACTTTTGTGAGCGTGACATTTGTTGCACTTGTTCTTGTAATTTTGATATATCATGTAGCATTTCTTCCTCTTCCTCATGAGTCATGCTAAAGCTTTCAGGTTCCTTACTAGGTGTTTGCATTTTCTTTCCTCGGGGCATCAGTTACTGATAATAATTCTCTACCATTCCCTTTGAATTCCTTCAAAATAAATTTTCAAACCAAACTTAAGCAAAAATTTAAAAAAATCTACACACATTTTTTCACTTTGTAGGAGCTCGATATTGCCTCTGATGTATCTCTATACTTTCAAATCATCTAGTTCTAAATTTGTGACCTGTAGTAGCTCTCTGTGTCCTGTTTCTAATGCCACCAGTCTTATCCCAATTGGATTCTCCAAGAAAGAGTTATGCACAATCTCCCAAGATGACCTGATTATAGACCTTTCAAGAAGAGCGAACTTGTATGAAGTTCCACGTGTACAATTTTTGATCTTTTGTTCTAAAAAAGATGTACAGAAACTACAGTCCGTCCTCTTTCTGTACCTTCTTACGAAATTTCAATCTGATTCCCAGAGAGAAAGTTATGATGATTTTCCCCAGGTCACCTATTTTGAATGTAATTCAGGAGTCTGCAAAAAGACCAACTTCCTCAGATCATATCTCTGCAAATATCGCGCGAAAAGCTCTGAAATTTGGACCTAAGGTTCAGTGTGATTTCTTATCAAATGGGTTTTTTTGTGACTTCTGAAACATCACATAAAAAAGTTATAGCGAAAATTTCACGATGACCTGTTTGGAGCAGCGAAACCCTAGAATCCAAAGCTCTGATACCAAATGTTATGAAACCAACTCAAGAAAAGATAGACCAACGCCTTAGAATTCAGCCTCTTCGAGGGGGCAACCTCCTTTACATTACATAAATGAACAATTATTGGATGATTCAAATGAAAAAACCTCCTTTCTATATATAGGAGTCTAAGGAGTCACAATATAATCCAACCGACCTAACAATACTAATATAAAGCCACAAAAATAACAATAGAGGGATTCTATGGGGCACAGAAATAACAATATGGGGGTAATAGGGGAACAACAATATAAATAAGGGGTATAACTACAATAGTAATGGGGTAATCACTAATATTATAGGGACCCAACAGTGTGTATGAGCTAACAAATTTGGGTAAATAGGAGACAAGAAGAGCAAAAGTTGAAGAGTTTTCAAAGACTACAAGAAGATGTCAAAGGCAGATTGTAGGAAAGCAGTGGCAAATACAAACAGAGAGTAGATATGAAAAGAAGAGAGAAATAATTCCAAGTGGGAGATTTAGTGATGGTGTATTTGAGAAAAGAAATATTTCCTAATAAGACTTACAATAAACTAAAGATGAAAAAAAATAGGACCATGTAGAATTGTAAGAAAGTTTTCAACTAATGCTTATGAAATTGAATTGACAGAAGGGATTGGAATATCACATATCTTCAATGTTGCAGATTTGTATTCATACAAAGACACAGAGACAGAGCTATAGGAGGAAACTACAGAAGATGAAGTTAAAACTTTGAACTGGGAAGAACAAATGCCAAAGACAGTTAAGAAAGAGGTGGAAGTTGTTTTAGAGAAAAGAGCATCCAAAAAAACCATAGGACAGGTTTACTTTCAATATCTAGTCAAATGGAAAGTACAACCAATGGAGGAAGGTCGCTGGTTGACAACAACAGAGTTGCAGAAGTATGGAGTAAGCCCTGAAAGTCTAAGGGATGATTCTTTTATTCCCCGGGAGTCTGATGCAGGAGCATCTAGACTTAGCCAGCAATGTGAAGGTTTGTTCACATGTTGTGGCTAAACAAGTTGAATTTCACTGGCCTGAGTGGTCAAAAGTCAGTTTTAACTGAGAGGGTTGGATCTCTCAGGAAAATGATCTGTATTTCGTTATTGTAATAGTTAGGAAATTGTCTTATTTTAGATTAATGGATAAGTTGTTAGTATAGGTGTGCATTGGAGCTTGAAAATAGAGATTTGCTGGTTAGAATGATCAAAATAGAGATTGAGTTGTTAACAGAGTTAGAATAGGATCTGACTCATAAAATGAAAAAATTGTAATGGAAAGAGAGAGCAGAGATGATAGAGAATTGAGAGAGGTGAGAGTCGAGTGATAGAGAGGGTTTTTCAAGATTGAAACAGGGGTCTGTCAAGCGTGTAATCGAGCCAAAGGTCGAGACTTTGTAACTATTATCGTATTGAATAATTAATGTTGCGTGCAGTTATGTGTCGATTCTATTGAGAACTCTCGTTTTGTCTCTGTTTACTTGTATTCTAAATGAAATAAAGCATTTCATATGTTTCATTCTTTAAGTCATAAATCCCAGCGTTCAAAGGATAATTGTGGTCCTTAGTGTTAATAATCGTGGTTGAAGCTGCATAAATCCCAGTCATCGACCCAAGTTCCAAACAACAGTGCGATATCACGCCGATTGTTGGATTATCCCGCATCACATCATAAATAATTCATTTGTATGTGAAAGAACCGGGCCTTAAGGAAATGCGATGTGCGACCGCCGATTTATCACATTGCAATATTCCATCGGCAAGTGAATGGACCTCAGGCCTTAAGACCATGCGATGTGCGATTGCCTATCAATCGCATCGCAATATTTCCTTTATAATTGAATGGACCTCGAGCATTAGGGAAGTGTGATATGCAATGTCCGACGCGATCGCTGAATAATTCACATCGCAACATTTCTTGTGGATGTACCAGGCCTAAGCACTTGTTAACTACGATTTGCAATTTCGATATGTTGTGGACCGTTGGATCAATTGTATTGTGATCTACGATACAGTACCACCAAGGGGCCCTATTGAAAGAGGAAATATCAGTTGTGGAACATAAAAGAGGGAATCAGAGTGGCACAGCAGAAGCACCCGAATATAAAGGGAAAATGTAACGCAGGGCCGATTGTTGATAAAAAGAAGAACAATTGACCTCCTGCATCATTTGGGCTAGGAGAAGGCAGATATGGGCTTCGGAACCCCAAAACTTAAAACCCTTATTCTGAAAAAATTATTTTGTTTCAGATCTTCAGATTTATTGCAAAATCTTTATAGGTTGGCCCTACAAAAATATTTGAGACAAAATATTGCCCTTAAGGGCCTAGATCTGTCTCAAAACCCTCAGATCTACTTGAAAAAATCTCAGATCTAAAGATGTGATTTGGAAGATCTGGTTCTTCTACCAATTGATCTACCTGTAGTTCTGAGAAACTGATTCAGAGAATCACATAACAAATAAAATAAGATAACATAACAACTCTCTAGAAATAACATTATTTATTATGAGAGAGAGATGAGCATTTTATAAACAATACAAACATTCTCCTTATTTTTACTTTTGTAATTACAAAAGATATTGCATAAAAATAAAATACATTATTAGATAAAGCAAATACATTGACATGTTTGCTTCTTTCTAATTTTTTTAAATGTTTCCATCTTTTCTACTATTAGATGTTTCAAAAAAAAGAGTGAGCTTTTTCTTGGTTGCCCAATCAATGATCAGTAAAAAGTTTCTGATTTTGTGAGCGTTTTGGTTGCCCAATTCGAGAATTATCTTCGAATACCAGAATGCCAAAAAGTTAAGACATTTACCGTGTCAAACCCCACTTAAACAATGTTTGTAAAAATTGCAGGCACTTCTGGAGCTGAGGGAATTGTATATCAACGCTCCCATTTCAAATGTTCCCAAATCCATTGGGAAGCTGAAGCACCTGGAAAGGTTTGTGTTATATGGGAGTTATATTTAAACATTGTGAGATGAATTTTGTGATATGCACTGGTTGAAACATGTCGCGCTAAATGGTGAGATTGGGAAGGAGGGCAGAGGTGAGTATGTAGTGGTGAACATGGCTGCGTCCTCATTTTACATTTCAATAACAACTCCAATAATCCCAATTAATCCACCGTCGTTTTAAGGATTGACTATGAATTTTGAAACAAACAAATGCACACGGTCCAACTAATTGATTCAACTAAGTGTTATTTGCACCATTGTTTTCCAGATGAACAGTAAATTTTGAAGCAACGAAACTGAGATCTCTTTGGGAAAGAACGAACTGTCGTTGGTACAGCAGTTGGCTGACTGAACCCTTCAATATTATTACTATTGAGTATACTTCCTTATGAGGTAAAGACGATATCTAATACATACATAATAAGAGATTATAAGTTCAAATTTATTTTATCTTTTAAAATAATTATAAGTATGTCATTATATTTCAGTAATAAAAAATTACATTGGAAAGTTCGATTCTCCATTTCGAATGTCAAATATCAGTGTGTATAAAAAAAAAAAAAAATTGAATCTTTGAAACGAATAATTAACACCAGTGAATGATAATGGGTTGTTCTCTCCTTTAGTCTAATGGGTTGTTCTCTCCTTTAATATTCGTAGTCAAATGGCGACAAAACAAAAGTTACGAAAAATAAAAAACCCATAGCCTCTACTTAAAAATGGAGTTGTCTATGAAGGTAGAGGAATTGGTCAGATAGCTAAAAGTGATTGGAATATCAGTAAAAAAATTCAAAAAATATTGTAGAAGCAGTGTTTGAATCATATTGTTTATTGTAGAAATGGATTCAGTGTCATCAAAAACATCTAAGACACCTAAAATTATGAATTTAAACATCTTTTACTTAGATTTACAAAATTCCTTACCAAATATTTTCAAAATATGACCAGAATTTCTATAACTTTCAAAGCAAAAAAACATAGTTATTAGACTAAGGCATTGAAACTTACTGTGTAGAGCGAAAGACGTGAAACTCATATGGTGGAGAGCACGACAAAATTCAAGGAAAGTCACTCAGCCACACCTTAATCAAGCCGTGTTTTTCTTTATAATATTCGAGGAAACTCAAAGCTCGTTATTTTTTATAAAAATTATTTTAATGAGCCCTCGTGCATAGGGTGAAACGTGTTAAGCCATCATAAAATTTTCCGAAGGGCAAGTTTAAAAGGTATTTTTAAACTAAAGGTTTTCAAAGAGGTTTGTTTAATTTTTTCGAGGTTTGTTTACATCGCTTTGGTTTAATAGTAAAGAGTGTGTTTTGTTTAATAGGTTTCAGGCTCAAAATTTAAAGTTTCATATTTTGTGAGAGTTTAAATATTGATGAAACGGTTTGATTAAAAGGTTTATAGAAGGGTTTGAAAAGGTGAATAAAGAGAGTTTTTTTTTTTTAAAGGAGAATTAAAAAGAAAGGATTTTATTTGAACATGAGAAGTTTAGGGTTTTGAAAAGGTTGTCTTTTTGTAAATTTTTTGTTTTGTCAAACATGATAGTGTTTCTTGGGTGAAGATTGTGTTGTAGAGGATCACATATTGAAAATCATATTTTTTTTGGGCAATATGGAAGATAGCCTCATGAAATCAAGAAAGTAGCTATAAGAGAGAGGAAAGACTGCAGTCATGGGTTTCAAAGCATGTTTGAAGCAAATTAAGAAAAGAAATTGAAAAGAAGAGTAAAAAATCATTACCATGGTTAGAGAGGTTTAAGTCGCAGCCAACGAACTGAAAATTCTAGTAGAAGAAGGAAAAGGGATCATGGGTGATTGGTGTAGCCTAGATCTACTACTACTTCCTATGTTTACTGGTGAATATTTTGATCATTGGGTTATTTAAATGGTAATTTTTATTCGAGCTAAAGAGTTAATGGAGTATCAGTCTAATTACCCATATGATGAATTATGTGATACTTTAGCATTGGATTTTATAAAACAGGGATTGGATGAGAAGTTTTTTGTGCAAGGTAGCAAAAGCTACAACTTCCCAAGAAGCATGGAAGATCCTGGAAGAATAATTTGGTGCAAGGGGGAGTGATGTGTAGCAGCAAAATGTGTCACAGTTTGTTGAGTCAATTGCAGATCTGAGAGTAGATGGGAAAGACTCTAGGAAGACAACAAATCTTGGAGAATCCACCCAAAGGTAAATGATGGTCTGTTCACGGTGTGGACCCGCCAACATGTCAAGTGGATCTCCCCAGTAAGAAGTCCCAATTAGACCTCAGATTGTGTGGTGTAGGAGTCCTAGCAATGGGTTGTAAGGTAATGCCTTGACTGCGGTGTCGCACAAAGGCAAGTAGAATAACTATGGTAGCAGCAAGGGTGTGACTGATGCAGTGAGTCAAGGAAGGTGTATGAGAGGTTCCAACACTTCATAGGGGGAAGGAGGTGAAGGTGAGTTCCAGGTTGAAAGGGATCAGTCCCAACTCAGCTTGGAACACACAACACAAAGGACATGCACAACTTCCGACGAAGTAGTCCACTTGCATGCAGAAGTCACATCATACAAGGTAAGATAACACGTACAACACTCACGAATCATTCCGAGATGAGTGTGGCAGTTGTTATAGCAAGGTTCAAGTGAAAGGTCTGTCTGATGTCCGGCAAAGTAGCCGACACGGATGATGACAGCATTAGAAACATATGCAACACATTAACAACAAGATTCATATAATTACATGTGAATCAATTCATACACAAGTACATAAGTGAAACAACACATATCATTAAAGCAATCGAAGCAGTCCAACTACAATAACAACATATGCATGAAAATGTGTTGGCTCTTATTATATAAAGAAGTGTAAGTCACAATCATACAATACATCCATGTAAACCTGCTAGCCCCAACAGTGGAACGTTACAGCCACATCCGCCTACTATTCCAAAGAGATGTACTAGTTGTGTGCAATGGAGAGGCCAAGACGTGTTATAATACTATCCAAGCCTTCTTCAAGATAGTCTTAGTAGAAGCCTTGCTGACCAAAAGCTTATACAATGAGTTATGAGGGACTATTTATAGGAAAGGGTGGGGTGACCCCTGACATTCCCCTTTGTGACAGTTCAACTACCCTCGTGACTCTTCACCTACTCTATGATTGTTACATCCAACCATTGACACTTGACTTACACCTGACATAAATCAACATTACAATGCACATGTACTCATGTCAGACAACATGGCTTGAGCAAGCCTTGCAAGACATTACTAACACTCAGTCTGCTGTGATGAGACCAATTCTTTGACATGCTTGTGATGGTGAAGGTGGTGAGCTAATGTCAAGCTTGGACATTCGTGATGGTGTGCATGCACCTCATGGTCACATCTTGCTGAAGTGAACTCTGCCTCTATTAAAACCAGTGCACTGGTTCATCCCCTTTATCCAACTTGTCTGCTAACATGTGCATGGTCTTCTTAGGTACAATTGAACCAGCAACACACTGATGCATAGTGTCTGTGTTGATCTTCAAGTGTGTGTTTGTGGTCCTACGCACCAACTTGCCAAAGTACATGTTCATCTCTTGTTGGACTTTATTCTTGTCTTCGCCTTGTTGAGTGTGTTGAATGGGTTGGATTGCATGCATGCGCTCAATGACATGCATGTTGTTGAATCCTTTGCATGCGATCAACAACACTTCTCACCATGTCTGCTCTGTGTCAGTTGCTAGGATAGATCCTTAGCTTGTACCAGTGAAGTTTCATCTGTGAGTGCATGTTGCGCCCACTGCTATTCCTACTCCTATTGTAACTCATTCATCTGTCTGCGTAGCTTCATGTTCTTCCTGAGTTGTTGCTTCAGCACGTGCAACTTCTTATTTGTTCCATATTCTGCCTCCGCGCGATCTTCATATCGTTCCGTCACCTCATAGCCTAAGTCTCCAAAGTTTCCTTCATTATCAGTTGATCTACTTGATCTTGCAACTTTTTTCCGCATCTGTGTTGTCAACAACCTTCCTCTTGCATTTGTTGCATTTTTTTCATTCACTGCATTCGGTATGCTTCCTTCAGCTGTTGTTCATGATGTTGTTGCTTGATGTCCTTGTCTATGAACAACTTGATGTCGTCGTGAGTAGGAAAGCTCATAGACACTTGACCAGCTACATCCCCAAGCTGATCTGAACAGTGTCTTCATCTCTACTCTCCTGGAAACCATTGTACCTGTACTACTGAGAGACAGATGAACACCCGTGATACCTTGAGACATGGAAACACTCATAGCAAGCAATATGTTAGTTGAAAAACAAAATGAACATGAGATCTAACTTGCAACATACCTGGGTAAATGATCATGAAGGTTGCGCAATTTTGGCCGGGAGGTTGGGAGACCGACTACCAAGACTGCTCAAGGCATAGTCTGGGCTACTATGAAACTAGCTGACTGCTACCACTGCATAATTCGCACTCCAGTCTGGCTGTTGAATGATGGGATTGCACAATGAGCAATTCCAGCTAGGAAGGATTGTTGGCTGAGGGACAGATTTGCACAATTTCTTGGGCCAAGCAGCCACTATCCTCCATAAATGCGCAAAACAATCTTGGAGGCCAGTGCTGGGTAGGAATGCGCAAATCTAGAGAGGAAGGTAAGCCTTCCTTCCCCAGATTACACAATGCAGCCTTGGTGAAGGCAGAGTCCAAGCCAAGGTTGGCCCGACTTGCCGACGGGTAACTAAAAGCAACTAAGACAGTAAATAAATAGTGACACTAAGAGATAGTAGAAGTTATTAACAGTGCATGCGAAACATGAATGAAAGATTCAACAAACAGATCAACATGCATGTGGGTGAGGCAGTTTGCAGGTTGGATGAACGTCGTGCGAAACAATTTCATGCATGCAACAGCAATGAGATATCTAAGAAAACTGAAATAGAGCTAGGACAAGCTAGTATATATGTAAATGACAGCAAGAGTTCAAAGAAATCAAGCAAACAATACTCCCACAAGCGAAAACACAAAAAGCAACAGAAATGCAGCACAAGGCGTGGGAATCGAGCTTTCCCCAAAACAACTAAGCTGAATGTGTCGACTGCTGCTAGATGTGATGTGGGATGTCATAGTTGCAAGGTTGATGTGAGGAATGAGCTCTCCAGTGCCCAGTTGATGAATTTTGATAACAAAATCGAGGTTGTGACGCACATGCCATGAATCTAGGAGAAGCGACACTTGGTGGGAGGTTTCGGAATTGCTCCTTGCATGTAACATCCAACTGCTAAACATAGATCCCTAAAACAAGGGATTCCTTTGCATGCTGCCTTGGGAGAAGCAGCCCATGTGTGCAAGTATGTTTTTCTTAGTCCAAGACGGAACCGGTAAACTCAGGTGCACATGCAATAGATTGCTCGAATGCTCGAGAAAAATGCTCATTTCTGGCTGGTAGTTGGGCTGGTTTGTTATGCTCTTAACGTGCAAAATGATACCCAAATACAGAATATGCGAAGAAAAGATACCCAGAACACAGAATAGAAATGACTTTATTATTCAGAGAGTAATGTTCACTTGCCTCTTCGAGGGGGCAACCTCCAATAGAGCAGAGCTCGACTACAAAAATAAGACACAATGCTCCTCGCAGGGAGTCTCTATCCTTTATATATGACTCATACATGCAATACCACGGGCCAATACCGTGGGTTTTATTAATACCATCTATCTAAGACTACGGCCCATTTGCAACTAACTGTGGTCCCGTCATTAATTGCGGGTTAACCACTTACAAATATTAATATGGGATTTATTGACTCTTGACTATGACGTGATCCCCTGACATAAATAAGGGGGTTAGGGTGGGACCCTAACATGCCCTCCCCCTTAAGACTAGCCTTGTCCTCAAGGCTGAAGCTGCGGAAACTTCTGAAGAATAGTGGCTGGTTCCCAAGTTGCATCTTCCGGAGAGGTATCTTTCCATTTGACGAGGACTTCCTTAATCATGCGATCGCGCAGGTGCTTGTCTCGTGTGTCTAGAACCTGTTCGGTTGAAGCCTGATTGACCCTTCTTTGTCCAATTTAGGTAGACTGGTTTGAACTCGGCAATTGTTCCCAATCACTTTCTTGAGGCACAATACATGGAAAACTAGATGGATTTTTGCCGTAGGTGGCAAAGCCAACTTGTAAGCCACTTCTCCAATGCGCTAAAGTACTTGGTATGGTCCGTAGAATTTTGGAGAGAGCTTTTGACAACCCTTTTCTTTGAGTGATGTTTGTTTATATGGTTGCAGCCTCAAAAAGACCTGATCCCCTTCTTGAAATTGGCGCTCTGAGTGATGCTGGTCGACCTGTTGCTTCATGCGGTTCTGAGCTTGATGAAGATTCTCTCTAAGATGGGCGAGCATGGTTGCACGGTGTTGTAGGAGTTGATCCACTGCTTGTACTTTGGAGCACCCCTTGAGATAAGAAGTAGGGGAAGCCGGAAGTTGACCATATACTGCTTCATAGGGAGTCATTCTGGTGGTGGCATGATAGTTGGTGTTATACCACCATTCAGCCAGAGGTAACCACTGTACCCAAAGGTGTTGCTTTTCTGAAGTGAAACACTTAAGGTAGGTTTCTAGACATTTGTTGACGGCTTCGGTTTGACCATCTGTTTGCGGATGATATGAAGTACTAAGTTTGAGTTGAGTGCCTTGTGTTCTGAAGAGTTCCTGCCAAAAATTACTGGTGAAGATCGGGTCGCGGTCGGACACAATAGAAGTGGGCATGCCATGCAATTTGAAGATCTGATCCATGAAAGATTGAGCAACCAAAGTTGGTGTAAACGGGTGGGGTAGGGCACAGAAATGAGCATACTTTGACAGTCGGTCCACAACCACCATGATGACTGACTTGTTCCCTAACTTTGGAAGACCTGTAATGAAATCCATAGAAACCTCCGTCCAAATTGATGCCGGAATGGGCAATGGTTGTAATGTGCCTGGTGTGTTGACGGTTTCCCTTTTGTGGCGTTGACAAACATCACATTCTGCTACGAAGGTAAGGATTTCCTTTTTCATGCCTGTCCAAAAAAATGATCTTCTGGTGCGAGCATACGTCTTCTGAAAGCCCGGATGTCCTGCAATGGGAGATGAGTGCAATTCTACCAAAATGCGACTTTTGAGGGTGGATGTTGGTGAGATTACGACTCTGTCCTTGTAGCGAAGAATATCATTCTGCCACGAGTAGCCCTTGGTGGAATTAGGATCTACCTGCAATTGAGAAATGAGTTGGGAGAGCCCGGGGTGTGAAAACCATTCCCTGCGAGCCTCTTCAATCCAGTCTGGAATGGGGAGGGAAATTGCGAGCAGAGTACTTTCCTCCTCAAATTGGCGAGATAATGCTTCTGCTACACTATTGTCTTTCCCTTTCTTGTAAATGATCTCATAATCATATCCCAGCATTTTGGCTAACCATTTATTTTCTTGTGGGGAGGATAGGCGTTGCTCCAAAAAATATTTAAGACTGTGATGATCTGTGCGGATTTGGAAACGTCGCCCCAATAAGTAAGGTCGCCAGGTCTCGACTACATGTAAGATGGCCATCATTTCCTTCTCGTAGGTAGATTGGCCCAGATTTCTCCCACTGAGTTGTTGGCTTGTGAAGGCCAACGGTCGCCCTTCCTGCATTAATACCGCCCCAATACCTGTACCCGAAGCATCACATTCAATGACAAAGGATTTGGTGAAGTCAGGTAGTGCTAAGACTGGAGTGGAACACATGGCGTTTTTGAGAGCGGTAAATGCCTGTTGTGCTTCCTCATTCCAGAAGAAGGAATTTTTCTTTAGGAGTTGAGTGAGGGGCTTCGCTATGCGGCCATAGTTGTAGACAAATTTACGATAATAGCCTGTGAGACCCAAAAATCCTCTCAAGCTCTTCAAGGTCTTAGGTTGAGGCCATTCTTGCATTGCCTGGATCTTTTTGGGGTCCACCTTGACACCTTCACGCCCCACAATATAGCCCAAATACTCAACTTCTTCCATGCCAAACGAACACTTGGACATCTTGACAAATAATTTATGCTTGTGGAGCAGTTGCAAGAGTAGATCTACATGCTGAAGATGTGCAGCCCAAGTGCCACTATAGATGAGGATGTCATCGAAGAAGACAAGGAAAAATTTTCTGAGATATGGTTTGAGAATGTGATTCATAAGGCTCTGAAAAGTAGAGGGGGAATTACAAAGACCAAATGGCATAACCAGGAACTCATAATGGCCTTCATGAGTTCTGAAAGCCGTCTTGGGAATGTTGACTTCCTTCATGCGAATTTGGTGGTAGCCTGAGCGAAGATCCAACTTAGTGAAGAATTGAGCCCCATTGAGTTCGTCCAGCAAATCATCAACCACCGGAATGGGAAATTTATCTTTGACTGTCAACTTATTGAGGGCCCTGAAGTCGGGACACATCCACTAGGGATGAATAAGGACTAATGCTGGGACGAATGACACCTGCTTCCAACAGTTCCTTGATGATTTTTTCTATTTCATTCTTTTGGGTGAACGGATATCTGTATGGCCACACATTTGGGGGTTGGGCCCCTGGAACCAAGGTGATGCTATGATCATGTTCCCCTCACGAAGGTGGAATCTCATGAGGCTTGTCAAAGACCATCTGATGGTTATTTAAAATCTGTTGCATCTCATGATGAATTGGCAGAGACATGGTTTCGACTACCTGGATGGCATTAAATTGAGCTACTACTCCATGATGGCCCTTTTTTAACAATTTTTCCATCCTATGCGAGCTGATGATAGAGGGGGCTCCCGCCTGGAGTCCACGGAGGGTATGTGTGGAGTTGTTCTGCTTAAAATTCATATATAACTCCTGGAAATCCATTGTGATTGGCCCAAGAGTGCGGAGCCATTCAACGCCGAGGACAATGTCGCAACCCCCCATGTGTATGGCAAACATGTGGGTTTTCAACTGATAATCTCCCATTTGAAGTTTGACATTTTCACAGCGGCCTTCACATTTCATTGTGCCCCGATCCGCAATTTGGACTTGGAAGTTAGAAACTGCTCGTACAAAACAATGCACTGCTTCTGCGATTTTTTGATGGATGAAATTATGGGTACTTCCACTATCAATCAAGACTACTACTGGGCGATGTTTAAGAAAACCCCGGATTTTGAGAGTTTGAGGGGAAGAAATCCCTACCAACGCATGCAGCGAAATAACTGGTTCGTCAGAGACATTCTCCTTTGGGTTGTCTTCTTCTAGCGCCTCATGTTCCTCAAGTGGTGGATCTTCCTCTGTTGAGTTGTAGTCAGTGGCATCTATTTGAAAAAATCTGGGCTCCTTGCATTTATGACTTGGGGAGTATTTTTCATCACAGTAGTAACATAGTCCTTGCTTCCTTCTTTCGGCCATTTCCGCAGATGACACCTTTTGGACCTTAAGTGTTTGAGTTGTGTTGTGAGCCTATGGGGGACGACCTTTAGCGGGGAAATTTGGGCGACTGTATTGGGCTGCTAATGCACGTTCCACCTTACGAGCTGCCTGGCAAGCCTCCGTCCACGTGGGAGGGTGGTGAAGTAGCACTTGAGCTTTGATGGCTTCTTTAAGACCACTGATAAAACATTCCGTGTAGAACTCATCTGTGAGACCTCTAGTGCGTAAGGCTAAGGCTTCAAAAGCGGTAATATATTCATCCACTGTACCAGGCTGTCGGAGCTTAGTGAGACGACCCAAAAAAGAGTCTTCCTGTTCAAAGCGATCTCGAAGAGCTTTGGTAAATTGGGTCCAAGTCCTAAAAGGTCCATTGCAACGCTGATGCCATTCCCACCATTGCCACCGTTCATTGTCCAAGTACAGACTCTTTTTTTTTTTTTTTTGAAAATACCTAACAGAGTTTTACTCCTTCTTGATCAATACTGCAGTCGCCAAATCCTCAAAATGTCAATGCTGCCAAAAGTCCTGCGAAAAGTATACCCCGGTATAGGAACCCTTCACAACAACTCTGATCTGGTGGGTCTGAGAGATCTGAATGGCGGAACAACTGCTGCGGCGGATCTGATGGATCTGCGGGACCGATGTCTGTTGCTACTGCACCTCTTTTCACACGCGGATCGGGAATAGATGATGTGTGATCCCCCGATAGAAAAGGAAACTATGGTCGTGAGGAGTGTCAAGTGCTACAGATCGCAATATACATAAGGGTCTGGCAGTAGTACTCGGCCCAATGTTTCAGGGCTCTAACTAAGGAGGATCGACCGTACCCTTAGCCGTACAACCTGACTTCCCTATCGTACGGGCGAGTAATCTCTCCGAGTGCTGTTCTCGATGTACTGTAGCCACAAGATGGCCGACGGTTTATCTATGGCGAGGTTTCAAGGGAGCCTAGGGGGCTTCCGATATACCCAGAGGGTACGTGGAAGACAGTCTGTGCGCGGTTCTATCTAATGCGCTACTACTCGAAGGGGTACCCACAGGGGTTACAAGGGAGTCCAACAGACGTGACCACCTCTTGTATTTCCTGCGTGCATGCCTCCCCAAATCCGCAGGTTTATGCGCTAAACGACAGATCCCGTGGTTTAAAGACGTCGGAACATGTCTCTAGCCGAATTTTTTTTTTTGCTAAGAATTGGAGATCCCACCGACCCTGGAAAGTGCTCTGATACCACTTGTTATGCTCTTAACCTACAGAATGATACCCAAATACAGAATATGCGAAGAAAAGATACCCAGAACACAGAATAGCAATGATTTTATTATTCATAGAGTAATGTTCACTTGCCTCTTTGAGGGGGCAACCTCCAATAGAGCAGAGCTCGACTACAAAAATAAGACACAATGCTCCTCGCAGGGAGTCTTTATCCTTTATATATGACTCATACATGCAATACCACGGGCCAATACCGTGGATTTTATTAATACCATCTATCTAAGACTACGGCCCATTTGCAACTAACTGTGGTCCCGTCATTAATTGCGGGTTAACCACTTACAAATATTAATATGGGCTTTATTGACTCTTGACTATGACGTGATCCCATGACATAAATAAGGGGGTTAGGGTGGGACCCTAACATGGTTGCCCAAGAGATTTGTGCAATTTCTGGGCAGCTAACTGTTGCCCAGATTTGCGCAAATCATGGGCTAAACAGCGTGTTGCTAGGAAAATTTGTGCAAATCCTATTGGGAGGGTTGGCTAGCAGGATTGCGCAATCCTAGAGCCTAGTAGGATGTCAGAGAGGATTGCGTAATTCTTGTAAGGAAGGTTGGTTTCCCTCAAAAAATGCGCAATTTTCAAGGGGAAATTGCTCAGCCTGTAGCTGGACCAAGTCCGGGTGAGCAGCCTGTGAGGGGAATGGATCAACTGTGATCAACATGCTGCCTTTGTGCGAGGAAAAAACTTGAAGCTCGAGTAATTGATGAAGCAAGACAAATTGTTGTGTAAGGTTGGTAGGGAGGCTCCAAAACAGGCTAAGGAAAAATTTTGGAGGGTGGTTGTAGCTACTACAACACTTGGCGACACACTGGTAGAACTCCAGCTCTCTGAATGGACCTTGTTCGTGAAAAGCAAGTCTAACACCTCCGAAATTATTGTTCAGCTCTAATCTCATCTTGGCTTCACACTAATTTGATTGCAAGATGTAGCATCTACCAGACTCTTGGTCGATTGACACACATTCCAAGCCAAGGAAACAAAGTTGTTTCGAATGGGGTTGAGGGGTATATAGGTGCACAAGCAATATAGTTGTTAGAGTCTTAGTTTCATCTCTAATGTTTCTCCATTGCCAGCAGGCTTGGACAGTACCCCGGTGGAGTCACATAGGAACACGAGCATGGCTCCACTACCAGCAAGCCTGGTCAGTACCCCAGCAGAGTTACTTGCATCACCTCCCTACACAAGGAGCCTTTCTCTTCTTTCAAATTATTCATTTTTCATTTTGAATTTTGTTTTTTTGACTTTTCATTTTTTTCATTTTCACTGTGCATAACACTTATTCATTTCAGAGGCGGAAGAGGGATCCCGACTTATTGAGAGCAGAGGAGTTTGTTCCAGTAGAGAAGTAGTTTATTATATCTCTAACGTGCCTATTAAGGTTTCCCCCCTCACCTTACTCTACTTAAATGAGCTGACAAGGGTTAACACAAAAACAATCAACTAGAGAAGGTGACACTAGTTAGCATGCAAGCATTGTGTTTACACCAAGGTTCACTTCGAACAGTACGTATTTTCCTTCGACATATCATGGACTAAAAGTAACAAGCTCATCATAAACAGGCAAGATGATAGATAACCAAGTAGTGACAGATGTATAAGCCTTCTTGTACTTTACCCAGCTTGCTTCAAGGTTCATACATGGTTTCATGCAAAACTACCCTATGAACGAAACAAGTGAACGAACTAACAATCAACAAAGCAAAGCAAGAGAAGAAGCAAAAATGAAAGCGAAGCAAGTAAACAAGCAAGAAAGAAAACAAACAAGCAAACAAAGCATGTGAGCAAACAAGCATGCAAGCAAACAACTGAAAGCAAACACTACTCCTACTCCTAGACTAACGGTACATGGGCCTAATCACGTGAAGTGATACTTCCAATGTAGCCACCGATGCATTGGTAGACCCATGTTGGTGAAGGATTGGTCTATGAGGAACCGAGTTGTGCGCACCAACAAGCAAGAAAGATATAACAATGAAGACAACCACACTTTGTGATTCAAAGTGCCCAAGGGACATAAGTGAGTGCATGTGCATGACGGGCAATCCGCAGACTTATCATGGTGTTGTGTGACACTATGTGAAACTTTTAAGCATAAGCACACTCTTGACTGTGACATGCAAGCAAACGAAATAAGCAAAGATAACTTGCATCGCACACGAGTGCTTGCAATGTAAGACTCCTCCAATGCCTGAGCAATAGGATCGTGTAGTTCGAGTGGAGGAAGTAAAATTTGAGTGTTGGATTGATCTTGAGTGCATACATATGAGTGATGAGGAGCCTTGAGTGTTTGAACAATTTCCTGATCGGAAGCAAAACGAACCTCAAGACAGTGAGGGCCTGACATAACCATCAGCTCAAGTTGAAGTGCCTCTATGGTTTGTGGGGTTTCGACTTTGTTGATAGATGGATCTTCGTAGACCAATGGATTAGGTGGATTAAAAATGAGTGAATCAAAATCGTGATCAAATGATGAGGTGAAGAGATCACGAAAACCAAGATCAGAAAATTCAAGATGTTGGTCGGCATCCTCATGGTTTGATGAATCACACATAGGGGTAGATGAGGAGGATGGATGTTCACCCTCTACATTTCTGGAAAAAGCAAATGAAAGATCAAGTGGATTTCCAATGAATAATTGGTCCTCTTTGTTGTTGGATGATGGGTTAACATACAATGTGTCTTGCGAAATATCAATAATGGGTTCATCTATGGATGAAGGCACACATGCGAAATCATGGATGGAATATTCACCAACAATGTTAGGAAAGAACCGAGGAGGCTCGGAAGAAAGGGACTCATCCTTCGCTGAGTGTTGATTCTCAAGCTCCCACTCACACTCTTCATGAATGATAGTGCATGTTGGTTGTGCAACACCAACTTCGTCAATGGGTTTGTTCCTCTTTCACAACAATTGAAGAGTCTGGAATGGACAAACACAAGACAACATCATCCGGGGGAACACTCGGCTGTGAAGACGGAGGCCACAAAAAATAATGTATATGAGGGCTCGAAGGACTCACAACCAAATCTACACGAAAATCGAGTGGAGTGATGTTGGGAGAGTGTGAAGGATGAGCAAGTGTGTGGACATGATCCTCAACATCATTGGGCAAGGGTGGAGCTGCTGAATGAGATGGAGGCAGATAATCAGTTGAGACAGTGCCCGCTCCCACATGAGATTGCATAGTTCCATCAATGAAGAATGTTGATCGAGGCCTGATATCAAGCTTCCTCTTGGGACGGGAAAATTTCTTAAGGCAATACTTGAACCGGTCCCATAGATAAGAAAATTTCATTTGGCTCTTCGGAGCTTGAAACTGCAAGTCACAAAAGCATTGCCAAAAATCAATAACGGATTCATGCAGAGCCCTCCGTTGCTGTAACATTTTCTGGTCAACATAGTCTCGATCAAAATGATAGAACGTGTCTTCAATGAGATCACAGAAGTGCTCAAATGAGTGCACGGTGTCAGCTGGTAGGTTGAACACCCAACGGAATGGAGATTCGCGAAGTGTGTATGCAAGTAGCAAATTGGCCTATTCGTCAGAAAACTCATCTTCCTCATAAATCATGAAAAGAAAGTTATATAAGTGCTTAGGCCAGGCCACTTCACCTTCACCATTATATGTGTGAGTGTACAAGAGATCGAAAATCTTCCCCGAGATGGAGACATCTTCACGATTCGAAAAACACCTCTGGGAAAGAAGAGTGCAAGACTCCATGAAAGATATGCAAAGGGTCAAAACTCGATGAGAGGACACAGCTTGTCATTAGGCCCTCCTTCTAGAGCCAGAAATGTTGATAGTATTGGACCCACCAACATGTCAAGGGGATATCCCCAGTAAGAAGTCCCAATTAGACCTAAGATCATTTGGTGTAGGAGTCCCAACAGTGGATCGTAAGATAATTCCTTGACCGCAGTGTCACACGGAGGCAAGTAGAATAAATTTTGTCAGCAGCAAGGATGTGACTGATGCAGTGAGTCAAGGAAGGTGTATGAGAGGTTCCAACACTTCAAAGGGGGAAGGAGGTGAAGGTGAGTTCCAGGTTGAAAGGGATCAGTCCCAACTCGACTAGGAACACACAACACAAAGGACATGCACAGCTTCTGGCGGAGCAATCCACTTAGATGTGGAAATCACATCATACAAGGTAAGATAATATGTGCAACACTCACACATCATTCCGAGACGAGTGTAACGGTTGTTATAGCAAGGTTCAAGTGAAAGGTCTATCTGATGTCTGGTAGAGCAGTCGACACAGACAGTGAAAGCATTAGCAACATATGCAACACATTAACAACAAGATTCATATAATTGCTTGTGAATTAGTTCATACACAAGTACATAAGTTAAACAACACATATCATTAAAGAAACCAGAGCAGTCCAACTACAATAACAACATATGCATGAAAATGTGCTCACTCTTATTATATAAAGAAGTGTAAGTCACAATCATACAATACATCCATGTAAACCTGCTAGCCCCAACAATAGAACGTTATAGCCACATCCGCCTACTCCTCCAAAGAGATGTACTAGCTCTATGCAGTGGAGAAGCCAAGACGCATTACATTACTGTCCAAGCCTTCTTCAAGAAAGTCTTTGTAGAAGCTTGGCTAACCAAAAGCCTATACAATGAGTTATGAGGGACTATTTATAGCAAAGGGTGGGGTGACCTTTGACATCCCCCTTTGTGACAGTTCAACTACCCTCATGACTCTTCACCTACTCTGACTATTACATCCAACCATTGACACTTGACATGACTCAACATTACAATGCACATGTACTCATGTGAGACAACATGGCTTGAGAAAGCCTTGCAAGACATCACTGACACTCAGTCTTCTGTGATGGGACCAACTCCTTGACATGTTTGTGATGGTGAAGGTGGTGATATGATGCCAAGCTTGGTCATCTATGATGGTGTGCATGCACCTCATGGTGACATCTTGCTGAAGCGAACTCTACCTTTGTTGCAACTAGTGCACTGGTTCGACCCCTTCATCCAACTTGTTTGCTAACATGCGCATGGTCTTCTTAGGTACAGTTGAACCAAAAATACACGGATGCATAATGTCTGTGATGATCTTCAAGTGTGTGCTGGTGGTCCTGCACACCAACTTGTTGAAGTACATTTTTAGCCCCAGTTGGACTTGCTTCTTGTCTTCGCCTTGGTGAGTGTGTTGAATGGGTTGGATTGCATGCGTGCACTCAACGACATGCATGCTATTAGATATAATTTTGGGATTCAACTGTGTTAAGTAAGTCATTCACGTATGACCATTTCCATGAGAGGTAGTCTACCTAACTAATTTCTCATGATTTTTTAATAGTTCACTTAGCAGTCAACGATATGCATGCTGCTGAATCCCTTGCATGTGATCAAAAACACTGCTCACCATGTCTGCTCTGTGTCAACTGCTGGGATGGATCCTTAGCTTGTACGGGTGCAGTTTCATCTGTGAGTTCATGTTGTGCCCAATGTTGTTCCTACTCCCGTTGTAACTCATTCATATTTTATGCAGCTTCATGTTCTTCCTAAGTTGCTGCTTCAACACATGCAACTCTTTCTTTGTTCCATCTTCTGCCTTCTCGCGATATTCATGTCACGTCGTCACCTCATAGCCTGAGTCTCCAAAGTTTCCTTCATTATCAACGGACTTTCTTGATCTTGCAACTTTGTTCCGTCTCTATGTTGTCAAAAACCTTCCTCTTGCATTTGTTGCATTCAGTATGTTGCCTTCAGCTGTTGTTCATGATGTTGCTTGATGTCCATGTCTACAAACAACTTGATGTCTTCGTGAGTAGGAAAGCTCATAGACACTTGATCGACTGCATCCCCAAGCATGCTTTGAATGGTGTCTCTGTCTCTGCTCCCCTAGAAACCATTGTAAATGTACTGCTGAGAGGCAGATGAACACCCGCGATACCTAGAGACATAGCAACACTCATAGCAAGCAATTTGTTAGTCGAAAACCAAAATGAACATGAGATCTGACTTGCAACATACCTGGGTAAATGATCATGAAGTTTGCAAAATTTTCGGCCGGCTGTTTGGGAGACCAACTACCAAGACTACTCAAGGCACAATCTGGGCTACTAGGAAACTGACTAACTGATGGAATTGTACAATGCATAGTCCAGTCTGGTTGCTGAATGTTGGGATTGCGCAATGTGCAATTCCAGCTGGGAAGGACTGTTGGACGAGGGACAGATTTGTACAATTTCTTGGGCCAAGCAGCCATTGTCCTTCAAAAATGCACAAAACAGTCCTGGAGGCAAGTGTTGGGCAGGAATGCGCAAATCTGGAGAGGAAGGTGAGCCTTCCTTTTCCAGATTGCACAAAGCAGCCTTTGTGAAGGCAGAGTCCGGACTAAGGTTGGCCCAACTCGCCAACGGGCAACTGAAAGCAACTAAGGCAGTAAATGCATGGCAACACTAAGTGATAGAAGAAGTGATTGACAGTGCATGCAAAACATGAATAAAAGATTTAGCAAACAGATCAACATGCATGTGGGTGAGGCAGTTGGCTGGTTGGGCGAACGTCCATGCAAAACAATTTCATGCATGCGACAGTAGTGAGATAACAATGAAAACTAAAACAAAGATAGGAAAAGCTAGTATATATGTAAATGACAACAAGCGTTCAAAGAAATCAAGCAAACAGTACTCCCATAAGCGAAAACACAAAAAGCAACATAAATGCAGCACAATGCATGGGAAGCGAGCTTACCCCAAAACAACTAAGATGAATGTGCCGACTGCTCCTAGATGTGATGTGGGATGTTAGAGCTGCAAGGTTTATGTGAGGAATGAGCTCTGCAGCATCCGGTTGATGAGTTTTGATCATAGAGGTTGTGATGCGCATGCCACGAATTTAGGGGAAGCGACACTTGGTGGGAGGTTTCAGAATTGCTCCTTGCATGTAACCTCCAACTGCTAAACATAGATCCCTAAAACAAGGGATGTGTTTGCATGTTTCCTTGGGAGAAGTAGTCCATGCATGCAAATCTGTTTTTCTCAGTCTCGGAGGGAACAGGTCAACTCAGTAGCACATGCAAGAGACTGCTCGACTGCTGGAGAAAAATGTGCATTTCTGGTTGGGAGATGGACTAGCTTCCCAGGAGATTGGCGAAATTTCTGGGCAGAGCAACTGATTGCTGCATAGATTTGCACAAGACCTAGGTTGAACAACCTGCTGCTACTAAAATTTGCGCAAATCCTTCTGGGAGGGTTGGCTGGCAAGATTGCACAATCCTGGAACCTAGCAAGCTATCAGAGAGGATTGCACAATTCCTGGAGGGAAGGTTGGTTGCCCTCTATAAATGCACAATTTTCAAGTGGAAGCTTCTCAGCCTGCAGCTGGACCAAGTCCGGGTGAGCAGCCTGTGAGGGGAATGGATCAAGTGTGATCAACAGGCTGCCTTTGTGTGATGAAAACACTTGAAGCTTGAGTACTTGACGAAGCAAAACAAAGTGTTGTGTAAGCTTGGTAGGGAGGCTCCAAAACATGCTAAGGCAAAATTTTGGAGGGTGGTTGTAGCCGCTACAACATGGTCATGAAGACTATAAAATTGAAACCCATTATGCATACTTCCATATGGATGGAGAAGATGCAATAAAGATTTCAGAGAGAAGTTGAAGCCTTTGTGTGTGAAGCAGAGCAAGAGCATATTCATGTGGATGATACAGATGATGGTGAATCCCATTATGACAAAACACATGTGGATGATGACTGCAAAGTGATATGTGAATTGGTGAATCTAGCCACATTTGATGAATTTGGTAAAGTGGAAATTGTTAATGAGCACATGCATGCTCAGATATCCCACAATAGAGTGGATGAAAATTATGTTGATGATAAATTTGATGAAGAACCATTAACTAATGATGAGTTTTTGCATGTGATGCAAGAGAAAACTCTTATTGATATGTGGTTATTTGGTGAGAGAAGCCTACTTGTGTCTAAAATCCAAGTGGAAGACAACATGTTAGCAACAACTAGTGACTTCAAAGAAGGTGAAAATAAAGTGATGCAACATTTTTTTATGAGAATATACACTAACAACATAACATTGGAAGATAACCTTCATGCAGTGGAAGAGAAGACAGAGAAGGAAGAGGAAGAGGAGAAAGTTCTCACTATTGAGCATAATGAAGATGTTTTTAAAATTGATTTTGACTATGCAGGTTAACAAGATAGTAGTACAGCTGAAAGAGAAGATGAAGACAAAGATTAGAGGCAAAAACAAAGAGTACATGCAAGTGAAGAGGACATGGAAGTTTATGAAAACAAGGAAGAATGCATTAAAACTGTTTTTCAGCAATGGAATCAAGAAGAGATCAAATTTTGCTAACAAGAAATATGGCATAAAGAAAGTCGAGAATATGAAGCACAGTTTGAAGATGAAGAGTTGTGGTAGGAGTCCATGAGTGAAAGAATTGTTGAAGAGGTAGTTGTAGAAGATATATCCAGAACAAATACAATAAAAGTCAAAGAAAAATTGCAACAACAAGTGAAGAAATATGGAGTGTATAGCAAGAAACCACAACATAGAATAAAGCAATTTTGAGGATATAAAATTTGGAAGAAACGAAAAAGAAAATCAAAAAATGTAAAATTGTTGAGTCATTGTAAGCCTAGTTGAGACTTAGACTAGTGGGAATGTCTAAGTGATAATTGAGTCAATTTTTATTGTAATCTTAGTAGGCATATTTGAGTCATGTTCGAGTTATGTTGAGTTATACGGTCGTAATTAAGGGGGAGTGTTGGAAATACTAATTACTCCCACATGAAGATCTAGCAAGATCCAAGTCGAGTGATGCAGGAAGAGATAAGTGAGTTAAGTGCAGTCCAGATTTAGAGTGTGAGTTAACTGAATCACGTGTGAGTTGGTTTGAGTTCAGTATTATTTTTTGAAAAGTCAAATATAGTTTTTGTTTGCATGTTGAAGTTATTTTGAGTGAGTCACTAGTTGAAAAGCATAAATACCCATGTTGGGTTCATTGTAATCAAGTCAAGTCGAATCAAGTCTATGTGAAAGAAAGAGTCACAACTCTATAGATAGTTGTATGTGAAAGTCAAGTTTGTGTGATCAATTGAAGAGCAACAACTCACTTTCCAACAACGTAATCGTCCAATCAATTAATCAATCTAGAAAATAGCTCTCACTTCTGCAATTATTAAGCAAATGGTGGGATTTCAGACTCTATAAATTCCAATAATAGATAGCAAAGAATGTTTGTTTACCATGGCCAATAAACTGCTCAACTTTGTTGAATTGTGTTTTGAATCAAGATTCAATGGCAATGGCAAGAGTTGCACGATTGAATCCCTCCTAGTATAGCCTAGTGTGGATTTGCAATTTTATCAAAAGTGCTAGTGTGTAGTGGAAGAATTCATAACAGGGAGGGAAGCATGCAATGTTGGCCATCAACGGTAACAAAAACTAGTGCAGGGATACCAAGTAGGTGACAAAGGGAGACAACATTGTATGGAAGAAGGTGAGAGTGGTGTATCGAGGGATTCCCAAGGCTTTTAGTGAGGTGGCACAAATGACGACCGAACTTGGTTGCGAGGGGATGCCTTTCAAGGGCTGCAAGGATGCTATTTGGACCATGGAGTTCCACAAGGCAAATTTGGTCATATTTCAAGGGGTGGGAACCCTGAAGGGTAGTGTGGTTCAAAACTATGACCTGTTGCTTCACCACAACCTCCACATTATGGAGGAGATTGAGCGCTTTGTCAACCGATTTATTCTTCTCGTTTTGTCGCGAGTTCTCATTTTCATATGGTTTCCTTGCATAAAACTATATAAGACTATCATGAAATATTGTTAAAAAGACAAATAAAGAAATTTCACGACAGAGACTAAGGGAAGTTCTGCCAAGAGAAAGAGGCAAAAGCACGTGCACACCATGAATTTGGAGAAAATTGTTATTATTTTGGTCATTGTCAAGAATAGTTTAATCGTAATGTCAACATATACAACTGGTATCAATGCTCCTATACACATATAACGCGCTGCACCTCTTTAATTCAGGATGAAATTAAAGCTGAATTTCTCAATCACCATTATCATCATGGTCAAACATAATAAGTCTAGGTCAAACCGAAATAATTGGATAAGCTCCATCCCATTCATCCACCTTTCCTCATGAATAGCTCGCACAGACACTTTCCGATCACGGAAAAACACTTATTTTCATGAGTCGTAGGCAGGCTTTAAAATTATCGCCCGTATACACGTTTTCACTATTTTTCGCCATAAAATACTATTGGTTTCAAAATA
Source organism: Pinus tabuliformis (assembly GCA_031772625.1). NCBI lineage: Eukaryota > Viridiplantae > Streptophyta > Pinopsida > Pinales > Pinaceae > Pinus > Pinus tabuliformis. Next base: position 1,303,422,966 of record CM062820.1, read on the forward strand.
AACACGTCAATGGCAACTTGCCAATAATTTTAGAAAGTGTCATAATGACAGGCAGATCGGAAAATGACAAGTTTCATATATATATATATATATATATATATATATATATATATATATATATATATATATATATATATATATATATATATATATATATATATATATATATATATATAGACACACACACACACACACACACACACACACACACACATATATATATATAACAATGACATGTTGCATAAAATATTTAGAATAATCTGACTTGGCCACTAAATTGAATATAAAATTATTAGATAAGCAAAGTGGCTACCACTCGAATCAACAATCTAGCCGTCGGCATGAAAGGCATGGCGAAGATAAAAGCAGAGGAAGTCTGTCCACAGGATTCACATCTCAAACCATGCCCACACGAAGGTACGATTTTACATTGACTACATTTACTGTTTTTATTTATTATATATACGTAGAAACATCTCCTCTTCAAGGAGGGGTTTCGATGTAAGGTGTGCCACAGCTAATAATCTATTAATCTGCTATTTATATTATTTTCTGATACATGAGCTTTATGATGGAGGAGGAGGGGTTTCGATGTAAAGGTGTGCCATAGCTATTAATCTGCTATTTATATTATTTTTTGATACATGAGTTTCATGTGTTGGAGGCAGAAAATGAGCAGTGGAGCGCACCATGGAGAATTTGCGACGTTATCAAATCAGAAATTATTTTGATAATCTCCATCGTTTCACAGACTTCCAGTTGCTTCAAAACACCGAGCCGCTCTCAACATTGTTTGTCTGAAAGGCTTGTTAAAATGCGTGGGAGTTTGAGAATCTGAGTAGGAATCTCGAATGTAAGGTACTGCGAATCTCAATCGAAAGCTATTGCGTTAGTAAAATAGATTATGATATTTCAGTGTGTATGCCAGGGCCATGTGTAAAAGGTGACAACAAAATTTGTGAAAAAAATCTATAAAGGCTGTGAAAAAAATCTATAACATGTACAAATCTTCACGCTTTATTGAGTGCTTCTTCCATAGATCATATATATCTCATTACCAAGAATAAACCCTTTTGATTTATATTTTCAATCGTCAAGAATCTCAATTTACAAAGTTTATATTCTTCTATCATTAGGGTTGTGGACGCACTTTCAGGGCTTGACAAGGGAAATGTCAATATATCTAACTTCGGCTTCAGTGCTCAGCCTCAACTGGAAATAATTTTGATGCAAAGTATTGAGAAGGTTATTTGGGGCCAGGCAGATGGGTTGCTGCATAAGACTTGTGGACCCGAGGTACCTGCATAGCCATGAACCTGTAATAAAGATGCCAAATTAATTTAAATTGCAGTATATTTTGTTTTCCCGCTTTTTAAATTTTAGTACTTGTGAGTTCTTGATACAAGAATTTGGTTACTTGTGCAGGTGATTGCTAACAGAGGGTATCATGGTGCTACAACCGACGTTTGGTTTTGCAGAGTCATTCTCTTTGTTCTTTTGACCAGTTGGCTGCCAGTGGAGGACAAGAATTCAAGGAAACAATAGGTTAGATAAATTCCCAAGTCTATGTTTGTATATGCTTTAAAGTTCGATATTTTTTTGTTCACAGAAGGAATCTAAATCTCAATGAAGTATTAACTTGCAATAATACCAATATTCACTATTTTCATGTGGGTAATTATGGATATGATTTGACTAAAGTTAAATGAAACTGTTAAACATAAATTTCATGTGAGTAATTATAGATATGATTTGATTAAAGTTAAATGAAACTAGTAAATCTAAATATTAGAAGTCATATGAAGTGCACTTTAAAAATAAAACCGTCACGAAAAAATTGCTTGATGGGTAAGGGAACCCGTCAAATTTAACCCCTAGTCGTAGGGGCTTTACACCACCTCAAGATTCTTGCTCTTGCATCATCCCGGAATTTGGTGTTGACTAGTCTACTATAAAAAGTCAATTGGGCTTTACACCACCTCAAGATTCTTGCTCTTGCATCATCCCAGCATTTGGTGTTGACTAGTCTACCATAAAAAGTCAACTGCTCATCCAATTGCCCAAATGTTTTCTCTCGTTGTGAGGATAGATTTGTCAACCCTTTCAATTTGCCATTCAATTTTGTGGATTTGATAGACAACGACGTTGAGAAGCCTTGGTTCCCATTCATGTGGGCAATTAAACCCTCAAAATTAGATTGTACAATGTATAATCAGAACCTTCATTTATTGAGTACCCGTTTATTCCAACCACCTTCAACGAGAATATATTTTTGCAAGTATGGTATATTGCTAACTTGCGGGAAGTCGAACCCAAGTCTTGGCGTTCCTTCGTGAAACATTTCAATCCTTCATTTATCAAATAAATGGCATTCATAATCCATCTTAAACTCAACTATAAGAGTATTCTCAATATAAACTTCCAAAACAAAATATTTTTTGAATTATGTAATTATGAACCTATCAGGCGGGCAGTCCAAGGATAATACCCTAGCTTGGCATTTTATCAAACAGTTTGTTGTATATTTATCTGTACTTGGTTCCAAATCATTGAGAAAAGTCGTAAAGACTGTTATATTATTGGAATTGCTTTCAAATTAAAACTACGAAGTTGGTTCGCAATATTCAAATTTTGTGAAGTAAAAAATCCAGGTTACTTTTAAATATTTATCAAACAATTGGCCTCCACCCTTCCAATGTTACTCTTGTGCATAATTTTGGCCCTATAAGGCGATAATAAACCATTTTCTTTCAATATTGCCTTGTAATTAAACTCAGTTAACTATCCTAGAATCTTTCTCTGGCACTTGTGCCCTGTTTCTGAGATGAAATTTTCACCCTTCTCACCCTGCCGTTTTTGTAGGCAGTTGGTAAGTAGCCAACCATCAATTTTTTTTCTCAGATTTGGCTGAAATTTATATAGAATGTTGTAATCTTACTTTGATACCATTGTGTAATGTCATTAACCCCGGACAAGCAACGCTACGTAGTCCAAATCTTGAATTCCATCAATTAATTTAATTTTTCCTTTGGAAGCACATCTAGTTGAGTTGAGGTCTATTTATAAAGCCCTATAATTTTGTACATGGTTTATTAACCAAAGTGCAGTTAATGGAAATAAGGGTTTATATTTAATTTTTCCTTTGGAAGCACATCTAGTTCAGTTGAGGTCTATTTATAAAACCTTATAATTTTGTACATAGTTTATTAACCAAAGTGCAGTTAATGGAAATAAGGGTTTATATATTGTATAATAAACTCATGCACCCTAATATAATTTATTCATACAACCAGCCTAGATCCATTTTAATTCTAGATCTACCAAGCACCTAGAGATATCAAATCTCTTTTTACTCTAAAAGAGGTTTTCATATCAAGAGATTTGATCCCTCGAAGCACTTGGTAGATAGGTTGATTTAATTTCACTTTTTAAATAAGCTACATTCCACATGAATATCATTGACCAATATCATGGGTTCTCAATACCATGGGCCATTTATATTTATATTTATATTTTATTTTATTTTATTTTGACCGAGTTAAAATGTTTAAATTACATTACATTACTTAAGTAAAACTACTTGTAAGAGTAAATAAATATTTTGCATAGCAAAAGCTCACCATTAATTAACATTAATTCAACTTTCAATGTGATACAAAAACCATTTAACTCACGAAATATCCAATGATTATGCATATACGTATATCAATAAATAAGCACAATGAAATACATGGAATTTAATCCATAATTACACTAACCCAAAAGCTAGGGTTTAGCCGTAAAACCACAAATCAACACAATCATTAGGTAAAAATACTTATTTGCATAAAAATGTTGACTGAATGCGAGCTCTCCAAGTTCCACCCTACCATAGACCACATGGTTCAAGAATTTCACACCCAACTTACGCTACAACTCTACCGATAAAATAAGCATACACCCATGGCCAAGATGCCAACCCAATGGTCATGTTGTCCAGGGTTCCAATCACTCTCTAACTAACTTTCAAGGTGTCAACCCATAGCCTACACCCAAATGGTGCCTTAGAGCTAACCAAGAGGTCTAGAATCAACATAGTGATAATGAGTAGTCCACATTCTTGGGGTAAGTATATATATATATATATATATATATATATATATATATATATATATATATATATACCCATTGCTTGACTATCTCTTTGCCATGTGACACTATTCAAGCCATGTAGGCCCCAAGTACCCTTTTTATCAACATATGTTGCCAACACCACCAAGTACCTTTTTTATCAACATATGTTGCCAACACCATTACCTATCACTCTGGAGTTGCAGGACCCCATACTCACTTTGGAGTTACATGACCCCATACTCTTACCATGGAGTACACTTTGCAACTAGTCTCTTTTTATTATTATTATGGTATTTACAAATACATTGTTTTACAATCTGCTCCCTCCAACCCTGACACATCTGCCGAGCAAGCTAGCTCCACAATATATAATATATACATATGGGCATGCAGACCACATAACATAAACACATAGGCTTGCAATATATATCTCGCTCCCTAGATTAATATCAAGTACATATATTTATAAATAAACCGGTGAGGCTATTACAATCTAAGTTAACACATCATATTTTCCCTATTATTTTTCTCCACCTCATCAATATGTTTTCCCTAATATCTACCCCACTTATTTTCCTTAATATCTCTTTTAAACCTTCTAAAATAATACATTTTCTCTAAACTCTCCTTCCTAACCATATTATGGTTTGTGTATCACCTATATCTGCAATTAACTTAGATATTAGAAAAAACATAATATAAGAATAGTAATAAATATGAGAGCTCTTTTTTCTATTATTTTCCATAATATTATGTTTTTTTTTTATCTCTCTACATTCACGACTTTGAAAACAAAAATTGTAATATTCTTTTTTTTTAATATGGTCAAAATGGACGGAATTTACGGATGTTGTTTACCATGGTATTTGTCCATGGGATCTCCCTATGACATTTGCTTTCATTTTCGAGGGAAAATAATAAAATAAGATTTATAAAGAGTCTATCAAACCTATAAAAAGGGATGGGAGGTAGGCCCTTAGATCATCCGAGTTTAGCTATCTTATTGTGTTTTCTTGCGAACTTGGCGTGGCCCATTTTGGTTTGATCTCTGAGATGAAAACCTTGCCCATTTTGGTTTGATCTCTGAGATGAAAACCTTGCGGTTGTGATTTGTCTAATGGATCCATCCAAAACCCTGTGGGTGTGATTTCTCTGGTAGATCCATCCAGGGTCCAAGAGGGTAGTGTTTTTTCTCTGGTGGATCCATCCAGAGTCCACAAGGGTAGTGCTTTATTGGGAACTTGGCATAGCCTGTTCTGGTTTGATCTATGAAATGAAAACCCTACGGATGTGATTTGTCTGGTGGATCCATCTAAAACCCTGAGGGTATTTGTCTAGTGGATCCATCCAGAGTCTACAAGGGTCCACGATTGTGCTTCAGTGTTTTGTTTCCTCTTTTGATAAACAGTCTTGCCATTCTAGAGACTCCTATATTTTTGTATGGACATGTACTATTTTCTTCTACTTTTAAATCCTGTGTGATCCTTTGTGTTCTATGATTGGCTTATGAGTGTTTCAATAAACACACTCAAACATTCCAGATCTGTTAATGATTTTGCCATTTGGCATCTTATAAAACCCTTCCCCGCATTCAGATTCATAATATCGCTGCTTTAAACGTCTCTCCCGAAAAATGGGCAAAAAAGAAGGAAGGGAGCTCCCACAAACTTCCGATAAAAGGGAGGGGGAGAATACGGCTTAGTGTTAGAACGCTCGCTGAAAAACCAAAAAGGCGCTGCCACAATTTCCAGGCATTTTATGATTGCATTCGCACCCGTGCTTGGCTTCCATTCCTCCCAGCATTTCACATTCCACATTTCACCATCAAATTAGTTTCCGGCCTCTTCCGCAACTCTTTTTCCATCGTCGGATCTCTGTGAATCAACACTATGCAGCCTGCTATAGACAAATTATCCACACTTCCAGATGACATTCTCTGCATCATCCTTTCTAAAATTCCGGTTAAAGAGGCCATCCGAACCTCCCTTCTCTCTAAGAGATGGAGATTTGTGTATAGCAAAATGCCCCAACTCATTCTCTCCCCACTTCTTCTTCTGCACCCTCTGGACCCTGTGTATCCTAATCCACTAAACATTGCAACGGTGGAGAATATCATCTCCAAAATTCTGGTCTTGCGCTCCTCAGATCTGAAAGGTTTTCATCTGTTCGACGACATTAGTGATTCCTTTCACATAAACGCTATTTACCAATGGCGATTTAACCGCGACAGTATACACAAATGGGTGCGTTACTTATCATGGAGGAATGTTGAACACCTCACTCTCTGTGATTCCACAGAGAGGGAAACCCCGCCTCCTGCGCTTTTTTCCTGCACTAGTCTCATTACCCTCGAACTCCGCTGCTACAATCTCTCCCATCTTCCAACCCATTTCTCTGGATTCAACCATCTCACTACTTGCACCTTGACACGTGTGGAATTGACCAACCTCACTTTAGCTTACTTGATTTCGCATTGTCCTCTTCTTCAAAATCTTACCTTATCTAACTGCCTTGGCTTGCCGCAGCAGCTTTCCATCACTTCTCCAAACATTACAGATTTAACTGTGCATCGGGGCGTGGAGGCTTTAACAGTAAATTGCCCGAAGCTTAGTACTCTAGGGGCATACATGATAAAAGATTTGAGAGTGAATGGGATACTGTTTCAAGAGCTTTCATTCTCTATCTTGAGACTCAACATGCAGTATGGAAATAATTTGACCCTACTGGAAATGGAGTCCTGTGCTGCTGATGAGTACAATTTCTCTGTGGATAGATTGATTGAGATGATGGGGAGCTTTAAATCATTAAAGGAGCTGGCCATATCTGTTGGGCCTTTGCTTAAAAGTGAAAAGAATAGAAATATGTGTCTTCTCAATTTGTTGTTCGAGAGGCTTCCTAATCTCCAACGTTTATTCATGGGTGACAACTTTATCTCGGTAAGAACAAAACTTCTACTTTACTTTTATATGTGCAGCGAACAACATGTTTCAGTGTTTCACAATGTTTGCATTTGCTTCCTAGTTGTCAGGGTATAGCATTAAAAAAAAAAAAAAAATTAGACAAAGCATATATTGATGTAGCTTAGGTTGATTATTATGTTTTGTCTGCAAATTCAGTGTATCCCATAGATATGAAAGACTTTGACAGTTTCTTATCTATTTCGTTAATGTAAATCTATATAAATTTAAAACTTTAACGGACTATAAGACATGAACAAACCATAAAATTCTTCCATGGTTTTTTCCAAGATGTTTATAATAAATATGCATGTCTTTTACCTATTAAATGTGTGCAGAGTTGGCTTATTGTGGTTTAAATTGTGGTTTTGAAATGCCATGCAGGAACTTGCAGAATATTCCATACCTGGACGTCTCAGATCCCCACTCTCTCATCTCCATACGATACAGGTTTACGTAGACATAAGTGAAATTCATGAGAGGAAAATGAATGTATTAGGTTACTTTCTTCCGAGCACCCCTGAGCAGATGATGAAAGAAATCAGTGTATTAGGTTGCTTTCTTCAGAGCACCCCTGCTCTAGAGATGATGGATGTCCATTTAACTGATGACTGGGATTGTTATGACAATCCACGGTATACAAAATTTTCAGAAGAGGTGATGATGTATTTGAACAGAGTTTCAAAGCAAGCAAAGATATTGGTGTGAAAATCTTTAAACCGTTGACCAGTAAGAAGATTTTGTGGCTTCATTTTATTTTCTTATCTTTTTTACGGAAGGGGATTTTGGAGGCTTGATGTTCAATATTCTAGAACTAAAATTCAAGATGGTATTGCATCGTGTTCTTTGAGAGTTTAAGTTAAATGGAATTCAGAAAGGGTTTGGTTTATGTTTATGGGGATTTTGGAGACTTGATGTTCAATATTCTGGAACGAAAATTCAAGATGTTATTGCATATGTTTGTGAGTTTTTCAAGATGGTATTGCATCATGTTCTTTGTGAGTTTAAGTTAAATGGAGTTCAGACAGGGTTTGGTTTATATATATAATAACTTTTTTAAAATTTCGTTTTATGATTCTAATTTTTTTTTTATAGGAAACTCTCAGGTTGAAACAGTTTTTTAACTAAATAGTTTTGTGGGAAATTTCAATTAGTAATAGTTATGATCATAAAGTGTTACATAAAGTTTTATGTACTATGACATTATAGGTTCAAATACCTTAGATTTACTCATGTCTTAATTGCTATTTTTCTAAACACCAAAAAAACAAAATGTAAAAAGCCAATGTTCTTTACCTCATTATCTGTTGTTTAGCTTTGTTTGCTTTGTTTATGCTTAAGTTGATTTATCAATATAGATATTATTGTATTTTTCATAATGTGAAAAAATAATATTCTTTACCTTAGTAATTGTTGTCTAACTTTGTTGTGCATTGCTTTGGGCCTTAGTTATTTAACATATCCTTACCCCTTTCTTATCTATTTCACTTCAAAATATGTCATTTATTTCATTCAAAAATGTTTATTATTTACCTTATTATTTGTTGTCTAACTTTGTATTGTGGTCTAAGTTATCTAACACATTTTTACTCCCCTTTGTTACCTATTTCACTCAAAAATATGTATTTGCCCTTTTGTCATGTACTTCACTCAAAAATATGTATCTTAGATCTCAATCAAAATCCAATATACTTCAAAGTTTTTGAGATTTTAGGATTTGGGGATTGATTGAATAACACATTATAGAATATAGAGGATTTATCATGGAAATGCAAATAAGAAATATAAGGCTTTCTTGGTTCAAAGAATCTCATGCAACTGTGGATTACAAATCATGCTTATTTAAGGTTATATTATGCCAATAATTCAAGGCTAAAAGAAAGAGTACCACCCTTGATCTACTTTCGATACACTCATAGGCAAACACTAGCGTATAACAAAGATTTTTAATTTCTCTTAATTATGACCTAGTAATTAGCAATGGTTTCCTTTTATTTAGAACAAAGACATTCCATTCATTTTTAAGGTGATCTCTTGTTGTAGGTATTGTAGCAAGCTTCTCCTTCTTCTACATAAGAATATTGGATTTGGTAAAGGCTACAATGGTTGGGATGAATTATCCTTCTCCACACGAACATGAATACTAGATCTTCATTGTCAATTGGAACAATATCTCTTTCATTGTTGCAAGTTTAGAAACTTCCCAAATTTATCTTCAGTCCTTAATGGACGAATTCCTATGATTCCAAAATGTCAAATCAACACAATTCAAAAAATACTATTTTGTTACTCTTGTTGAGTGCTTGAGCCCTTATTTGGGTGGAAATGTCGGTTAATTCTTTGTAATTAGATTCAAGCAAAGTCTCTTCCTTCCTCACCACATATCCCCTTAGCATGAACCAAATAACCAACATCGTGAAACCTAGTAATTGTAACAGTGAAACCCGATATCTATCCATCTTGTGGAATTTTAAAGAATGCTCAATTAATTGCAATGCCAAAGGACCAAAATTCTACTATGGCATCCAATTATCTTCTTGTCAAGCTTGTCTAGTTTTTCCTTCAACTTCCTCAAATGCCAATAATCACTAGAAGTTGTTTTCATTTTGGCCTTTTTTTGCTTGTGATGTGGCAACCTCACATTCATTGTAGATTCATTAAGGTTTTTTCATTGTTGCATAGGCCCTTTTGTGCTTGCCACATGTTATGTGGTTGTTGGTGGTACGTGTCCCTTCTAATCCTTGTAGGGTACATTTTCCTTTACAAGAAAACTCTTGGCAAATTTGTCTTATCTAATGGATTAATAATTTTGTGGATTTCTAAATACAATACAGGTCCCATTGTAATGTCGTCAAGTTTCACAAAGGATCTCCTTAATGGATATTTTGGGTAGCTCCAGGAAAAACCTCAAATCTAAGGGAGTGGAATCTTTGAAGTGTCCCCCTAGGTAGTCTAGGAGAGATCCTTATGGTGGTCACACCTTTTATTGCAATAGAGCCTTAGTTGGGACTACCCTATTAGGGTTTGGGTAACTCCACAAAATCCCGAACACTAAGGTGAGTCCTCAAGTGTAGTTGGGTTTTTCATGGACCTTCCCTAATGTAGAGTTGGGGCAAAATATATCAAACCCTTGGTACTAAGCTTTGGTATCTATACCCCACATTAAAATTTATCTAATCATTGTCTACTACACAACCATTGTTAGCCTCATCATGTTGCCACATCATTGAATGTACATCAAGAATGAAAAACAAGTGTTCTTTAGCACATAGATTAAAAATGAAGGACTTATCCATTCTGGCTCTTTGAGGATCAACTATCAATAAAGATTGATTGAATCTTAATGCTTGTTAGCTATTATTGCACTAAGAGGTTCTTTCTACAACACAAATATGAGTCATGTATGCACTGCTTATGTCACATATGAAGCTTGTCGCTATATTCAAAGTGATTGATAATGCTTGCAAAGATGTCTCTTCTCTCCACTCAATAATTATACCAGCTCAAAATAATGTTTTATTGTAAGAGTATTTTGGATTAGTAGAGGTTAAAAGGAGGCACTATCCATATTTTGATTTTGTACTAGTCTTCATTTTCTCTTTTAAGGTATGCCATATCTTGGTGTCTTGGCATATCCATTTAAGATAATAGCATTCCTTCTCTCCCCTTTCTCTTCTACCTTGTTCAATTTTCATGATGACATTCAACATAGTAATGGAAGAACACTTAAATATGATCCTTGTATTTAACTAGAAGCAATGAATCATGAATTTTTTCCTTCACTAGACTACTATGGCTTTGGGTTGGTTTTTAAGGGGAAGTGTATTTAGAACTATCACAATAGGTATCTTGTAGAGTGAGTAGTTTGGTCGAATGTGGCCCTTCTATCTCAATGCTTAAATATGGTGTTTCATCTCCTCATTCTTCAAAAAAGAGTATATTTATGTAATGCCATTGGGAAAAGGGGCACTTGATATCAAATCAATTGCATGAAACACCAAACATTATAGAGGAACTCCTGTAGGTGATGTGAAGTTGTCTTTGTAATTGTCCACTAGTTAATCCTCTCTCTTTATCACATGGAGAGAGCCTTTACAAAGGCCTTGGATTTCAATGTAATAATTTTATCTTCTCTCTTTGATTTAACCATGAACATAAAAATTATCCTAGATGGAGATGTTATTTCACTACATTACTTATTATCTCTAGGATAGACTATAGTAGTTGGTGTTACCTCTACTATCAAGTAGAGTTATTCTCCACAAGTAACATCATGATCCTTCCACATAAATAGCTATTATAAGTGAACATCAAAAACTTCAAGAATGAGAACAACGGAAAATGGGTAATTTTTAAGGGCCGATGTTGTTTTGCAAGCAACATTGATTATTGGCATAGTTGTCACAGCCCCGACCCAACGAAACAATGGTGTATGGATAGGGATATGAATTCCTTAGGGGATTTATCTTCTTATTGGCCTCTTCTAAGATCATATTCTTTTGGACATCATTGTCAACATTGAAATGCAAATGCATCCGTTTCACCCATATATGTGAGAGGAAGAGGCACTCACCTACCTCGAGCTCCTCTAATTTGTTAGGTTGGCCTTTGTCATAGTAACAATGAGTTCCACATCAATAATGTGATTTTTCTTATCCATGTAATCCATAAACATTGAGCTAAATTAGAATTTGAGGCTTTCATCTCCAACAATAATCATTGTCAAGTATGACAATTCTCATTGTTGTGCCATATCATTTGATTATATCCAAATATTTTTCCCATGTCCTTCAACTTCCCATTCCTCTTCTTTGCATGTTACTTGGACTTATTTTCTTGAAATTGGTTATCATTCTATATTCTTTATTTTTAGAGCTAGGTTTGAATTTACCATTCTACCATTTTTTCTCTCAATATTGACAACGTAAAAATGAGTGAGGCCCAATGAAGGCATGTCCATAGAATCCATTTTTGTTTGTATGTATTTATGTAGGATGTTGTATTATTCTAGAATCAATCTCTACTAAGATTCTAAAATACCAAATTCTATACATGGGATATGAAAGGTGTCAATGTGCTCCACTACAAACTAGGATTTTTCTTGGCAAGAGCTTATCCAATTCATATAATATTGGTCTTCACAGTTTCCAACAAGTTAATATGCCTTTGTCAGGGAATCAACAAAATCAACCATGAAAAATAAATTTCAAAATCATCTCTAACATGCTACAAAAAGAATCCCATTAATATTTAACATTGTTAAGGGTTTTACCACCATGAAAATTATCATCTCACCATTAGAACCTCATTTGAATAAAGGAATAACCCTTTAGAATATTTAAACAAATTTTCAAAGTTTTCGCATTTATGTGTCCTCCAAAGGGATATCAAAATTACTCCAAACAACGGGACACCACAATTAACTTGTACTTTGAAGGGTGTCATTTGTCCAAAATGACTACTTTTTGTAGGGTTCTTTCATCATTTTGGGGTTTTTTTAAATGATATAGAAGAAATGACCCATTAACTCATTCACTATTTCTCAAGAGATTCCTACAACAACATCTTGATATATGATCTCTTGCTCCATCATATTTATTTACTTTGACTACCATGGGAGTCCACTTGGGTTGGAGAAAATATGCTTCACCAAGATTAGTTAGTTCAAGGCCCAAGTCCCTATATCATAATCTTGTTGGGGACGTGCACAAAAAATAATAAAAGACTAGGGATTTATAATGTTATTGATCCGACCAAGGAACATGAAACATTGTATATAGAACACAAATATTGTCTTGAGAGAAAAGTATTACAATGAAAACCAATTTCTAAATTAAAGGAATGAAATGAGGAGAAGCATTTCAAGTATAGAACTGTGAAATAGTTAGAATGATGGTTTTTAATCTCTAAAAAGATGTGTGATGACTATGCTCCTTTGTAAAAAAGCCATAACAATACTTTTAATGTGATATATATCATATT